>CP050237.2:10501428-11101428 GCA_012066045.3 Morus alba
TAACTGGAGTTGAAACACGGTTTAACCGGCTTGCCAGAAATTGGGTAGACGATGAAGAGCGTATTGTTAAAAAGAATTCTGTGTATTTGATACTCGTTGTCGGCCAATTGGGAAGATGACCCTTGTCACATTGGATACTGGTTTGCGAGAGAAAGCCGAGTGGTACGTCCTACAGAACTGTTCAAAAATTCAGCAGTTCATTGAGTACGTATTACTTTCACCTTTGTCACTTAATTGTTCATAGATTGTGTCGCATCATATACAATTATGTCATTTATTTTCATTCTCTTTTAAACAGTGACCATAGGAAAGAGATTGATACCGACGGTCGAATCATACCATTGGATGAAATTCAATCGAAAGAGTTTCCAAAATGGTTTAAGAATAAGGTACGCTTATAATTAATTTGCATTAACATTGTTAAGTCATTAAAAAGTGACGTTTTATAAAATATTCATGTTTCATTGTAGATTTTCAATATTCGAAAGTAGAATGAACCAGAAGCAAATGATCAAATATTTTCGCTTTCAAGTGGTTCAAGCTTCTCATGTCAAAGTTATCCTGGTTGTGTGGTCAATGGTGTAAAGTTTCTGACACGCAATCGGGATATGAATCGAAGCACTCAAAATAGTAGTGTTTGTGTTCGCGGACCTGATAACCAAATGTTTTATGGAGTTTTGGAGGACATTTATGAGCTGTCGTACTTGAATGACAATTCTGTTACGCTTTTCAAATGTCTGTGGTTTGACACTTGTCCGGGAAAGAAAAGGATTCAAAACTACAAAAATAGAGTTAGTGTTTTCGTTAAAGAGACCTGGTACGAGAACGAACCTTTCATAATTGCATCGTAAGCTGAACAAGTTTTTTACGTAGACGATTTATTTAACGGTCCAAACTGGAAGGTTGTAGAACACTTCAGACATCGCCATATTTGGGACATTTCAGAACCTGACAATGATAACGTGATGATAGCCCAGGATACAGAATCTACAAATATTGAGTTAGTAGTGGAACTACCAGAGATTGACTCATTTGTATTGAATCGAGATGATGGAGCGTCTAATGTTGTCACTTCCGATGTTGATGCAATTATGAAAGATAAGTCTCCCGTAGGTGATGACTTTATTAATGATGAAGACGATGAAACTTTGGAGGAGTACGTTGAAGATGAAGTCATCGAATCTAAAGATGATGATGACATAAATGATGATGTCGAGAATCAACAATGTAGCAGCGACGATGAGTAGAACTACAGTAGAGTAATCTTTGTCGTTTTTATTATGATTTCGTTTTAATATTGTTATTTTCATTGAATTTATAAATGTTATTAATATTGTGCTTTTCTTTTAATATTATCATAGATATTGATGGCTGGAACTTTAGCGACTGCTATTTGGATCTGGGGGGCCTTGACCACCTCCCGGTCCTCACAGAGTCCCGCCACCGTGAGTCCGGTATGTTATTTCGACTTTTTCCTCGTTCTATCATATAGTAAATAAATGTAGTAATACATGTTGATTTGAAATGCTTTCAAATGCTTACAGCACCTGAACCTCGACAACGTAGAGGTCGAGGTGGGGCAAAAGGTTTTGAAATTGCCCAAAAGGTCATGCAAGACGGGAAGATCACAGTGGAATTTGATGAGGTGGGAGGTACGTGGAAGGCGCTTGGTAAATATGGTGCCTAGTTTGAAAATGCAGTTGGTATTCATACCAGGGACATATGCGAGCCCTTCCACGTTGCTTGGAAGGACGTTAGTGACGTGGACAAGAGGACAATTCAGGACCGGATGCTGGTATTTTTTTATGGCATATTTTGTATAGTTTATACTATAGTTACAATGCGTTTTAACGATGTGGAACTGTTTTGCAAGGATTGGTTTAACGTGGACTATAACTACAAGAACGACATTCTGAGGTCCGTTGTTGATAGGGAGGCAGCAAAGTGCTACAAGGACTGGAAAAGTTCCTTGCACCGCTACTACAAACGGTAAGGTCGAGAAACTCTCCCGGCTAATATGAGAAATAAAGCTCATTGGGATCGTTGTTGCAATAGGTTCTCCGGCGACAAATTTCAAGTAATTATAGATATGTTAGAACTTTATGATTTTTTATACATAATTTCAAGTAACTATTACTTATTATAGTTAATCATAAACAAAAAATATCAGAGACAAATAAAAGTAATCGCAGCAACCTAAGTTATCCAAGCATACATGGTCGCTTATCATACTCACAGCATCGCAGTAAGAAGGTTAGTACATTTATTTTTTGATCATTATTGTATTTATATGTTTATGATTCATGTTCTGGGTGGCACATCTTGCAGTTATGGTGTGCCGAAATCTTTTAAAGTTGTTTTTTTACAAGTTTTAATTTTTGGATTATATGAAAAATAAGTCATTATGTTGCCGAAATTTAGTTAGAGTTTAAGAATATAAATATGTGTAATTTATTTCACAGGCCAGTACAGAGACCCAAGAGCCGATGTCTGCTATAGACAATTGGGCGGACATGCATCGTCGCGGGGACTCTTGGGTTAATACCGATGCGAAGCAGACTTTTGTAAGCATTTTTACTTTTCTTGTTAAATTTTTATATATTAAAATAGTGGTTTTAGTGCACGTAAAAATACTTATAATGTCTTATTATGTAGAACACTACGGAGGAGGAGAGACATAGAACATGAGACTCATCGCAAGCGCCGATTGGATCTCTCCTTGATGAGCATAGGATTTTGGAGCAAGTTCTTGGCACGCGTGAGAGGACGTAAGAAAGGAGTGGGTCCGATGCTCTCCCAAAAGCATTACTCTGGGGCTTCTCCTTCATCCATTTGGTTCATTCTCGGATGCAACATCATCACTCAACTCTTTTTGGCGTATGGATCGTTATTTAAAGAAATCGTATCGAGGAGCAGATGAAGATTTATGACAATCGTAAAGATGTTAGAGTTATGGTCTAGAATGCAGCCTAACATCCAATTACCTACGATTTTCGTCAGAACCGTTAATCTAGACGCTCATCCGCCTCCTTCGGATGATGGCCGATCCCGATGATGACGTTGTTGGCGATCTTTGCTGCAAACTTAGCGGAATAGTTTTGTACGATTTTTTATCAGATTTTGGACGACTTTTATATTTTGTTGAACATTATATATGCACTTTATGTAGTATTCATAACATATTTTATAAATTTATATAGATTTATTGTTTTTAATATTAATTTATATTTTACTTTTAATGTATCTTAATAAATTATATTTAGTATGTTATATAATAATGTTTAATTAAAATTATTAAAAATTATTTAATTGCCATTTTAAAAATAATCAAAAAAAAAAAAAATTATTTAGTTTTTTGCGACAACATCATTATAAATGTCGTCGCACAAAAGTTGACTATTTGCGACGACCTTTTGCGACGACAAGTTCAAATGTCATCGCAAAAATATTTGAATTATTTGCGACAATTTTTTTCAAACCGTCGTCGCAAATAATTTTAAAACAGGACAAATTAACCAACGAATTATTTGCGACGACGGTCGTCGCAAAATATAAATGTCGTCGCAAATGTATTTGTGACGACACTATGTCGTCGCAAATACATTATTTGTGACTACTTTTTTGCGGCGACATATTTGCGACGACGTGTCGTCGCAAATGCTATTATTTGCGACGACATGTGGGTTTTTGCGACGACTTTTTGTCATCGCAAAAACCACTTTTTCTTGTAGTGATTCTTACCGCACATAATTGAAAATTTTACATAAATATTTATAGTAAGTGCAAAATATTCTAGTTTTCAACGGATTTTAATAGTATCAAAGAAAAAATTTAAGAAGTTCTAATTTTAAAATATCAATTTTTATAGAATATTCCAAAAATCCCGATTTAGGCATATATGTTAATTTTGGGTTATATTTTATATATGGTTAATTTTTATTTTATCTAATATGTTTTCTTTTCTCATAATATTCTACATATTTACTTACCCTTTAGCCCAAATTGATTGTTTGTATTCAATTATTTGATTTATTTTTATTATGGTAATTGAATTTGAGCATTTTATTTGATTTATTTTTTATTTTGGGCGTTGATTTGTTTTTGCCAAACTTTATTTGGGCAGGTGTTTTGTGAATGGAATTGGGAAGAAAGTTTTGGGTAACATGCGATAATGGAGGTTATTTCAGAAGATTTCTATTATGCTAAACGGGAAAATAGCAAAAGGAATAAGCACTTTTTTTTTTCCACGTAAAGTACAAATAGAAAAAGATTCCACGCTAAACAAATTGGATGGCTGAAACTGACTCCAAGTGCTTCCCAAACAATTTCTTGTTTACCAAGTTTCAATGCTTCTGAAGCAATGCAAGGGCTGAAACTGATGCACACGCTCAGGTGAAATTGAAACTACCAGGCCAACTCTTCTTTCACTCACGTGTCGACACGCTATAAGTTGGAGCTTTAACAATTTCCAACTAGAACTCGCCACCTAAGCTGGAGATGAAACGTTAAGCTGTGGCGCGAAGGAGGGAATCAGTAACCGTTAACTCTAAGCGTTTCGCCCCACACTCCAGGAGAGAGAACTCAGAATTAACAGGTAACAGCACTGTGCTTCTACGCTTTGGGTCTCTATAAATACCAAATCGTCGTTAAGCATTTGCTTCATCGTCCAAGCATTTGTGATCTGTTCGAGCAATTCAGTTATCAAGGTTAGTCAGATTCCTCTCTCTCTCTCTCTCTCCCTCTCTCTCTCAATTTTCCGATCAAATTTCTAGTTAGTATTTAAAAATATCTTTCTCAGTCCCAGCTTTCGATTCTTGTTTTGAATTGTTCAAAAATTAGTTGATATTTGAGCTTTCAGTTTCGAGCTGAAAAAATCGTTGAATTGTTTGAACAGTAGTTGTTGATGGAAAATATGATCATGATTAATGGTGTTGTTTGATTGGCATGTGTGTGTGATTCTGCTTTTTCTTCACTGGCTTTTGTGATTTTTATGCTGTTATGGTAGTAGAATGTGAAGAAATGGAAAAAATATTGGTTCTTAAGTTATTGTTAAAAGTTTTTTTTTTTTTTTTTTAAACAATCTTTTACTCTTCTTTTCTTTCTATCATTTATCTAAATTTACTTGCAGATGATCACAATTTCACATGTTTTTCGGCTTTTTCGATTTGTTTTCTTTGTTTTTTTTTGGTTTTGTTTTTTTTTTTTTTTTTTTGGTTATTGATTTGTTTTCTTTGTTGGACCATAAAGGAAATCTTGTGTACATATGGAAAGGATTTCATAGTCACCTGGAAAGTTGCTTGCTCATTTACTAATTTTCTCTTGTTAGTAATTGTTAGAAAGTACTCTTATTAACGAGAAGGACTAATTAGGATACAACTACAACTTGATAGAAAAATTTACACTTCTTAGTTGCTTTAGTAATAAATTTGTGTGATATTTGAATGCCGAAGCAGAGTTTTAACTTAGTTTTACGGCATGGGAAAGACAATTTCGTTGTACGGATTCTCTTCTGTTGAGCATGTGGAAGAAGTAAAGAGGTTTCTGGAGCAATACACTGGAGAAGGTACTGTTTGTGCTGTTGAGATTGGGCAGTACAAGAATGATTTAAGGAAACATGCCAAGGTTCAGTTCACAGACTCCGAGAGTGCTGAAACCATAAAATCATTGGCTGATAAACGAATATGGTATGGCGACTGTTATCTAAGAGCTCGGGATTTGTGCTCCGAAATAGTACCAGAGCCGAAGGCTTATCTTTGCAGCATGGATGATGTAACGCTGCATTTCGGATTTCAGGTCTCTAAGGGGAAGTTTTCTGTGCTCTGGAAAGGAGAGAATGTTTGTGTCAAATTTGGAGAAGGGCTAAGGAAGCTCTACTTCTTTTTGTCTTATGATTCTGTTGATTACAAGCTAGAGCTCTCCAATGAGAGCATTAGGCAGATTGAGCTGCATCAACTGCACAGCGAGACTTCGAAGTTTCTTGTTCTTCAGGTATGCTTTTAAAAATTCAGTAGTATGTAATTTCTCTAATAGTTCAGTAAATTCTCATATCGAAGCACAAAAACGGATATGAAACACTAACTTGAATAGGAGATTTATAAAGATCAGGTCTGTACAAGCACACATAAATCTATAGATTTGGAGGAAATATAACGATTTTAATATTTCTTATGCAAAATGGATATTTCCTCATTTAGAATCAAATAAAGACATCAAAGAATGTAGCATCTTGTGCCTTTTTTGCTTGAAAGTATAGCATGTTGTCAATGATATATTAAAATAGATTGCTTTGGGACCTTTTCTTGTTTCTCACATCAAAATCATGACTATATCTTCCGTACACAAATAAGTATCAGTTCTGTTCCCGTAATTGTTAGTTTCTGAATCGAATTCGGGTGCGAAAGCGTGAAAATACAGATCGGATCCAAACAAAAATTTTCATAAAATTTTTGTAATCGTTATATAATATATTAATTTATGACGAATAAATTAATCTAATTGATTTAGTTCAAGAATTATACATTGTTAACGATTAGAAAGATAACATGAATTTTTTGACCAACGAACGATCCAAGCTCCAAGCTTTCTTAAAATACCTGAATCTTCCACATCTACTCCTTGAAACTTGCAAGACTTAGAGTGTAGGCTCTAGGGTAGAACTATTGTTTATGATCACTTGCTAATTTTTCTTTCTTTACTATCAACGCATGTATGTGAAGAAACATGGAATTTGAAGAACATTTCTTCTCTTTATTTCTCTCAATAAATTCGGCCAATTTGAACTTTTTCTCCAATTTCTATTGTCTCCTATTTACAGAGAATTAGGAGAACCTTTTTGCTTGTAGACAAAGCATTAAAAATACAGTTTCCTTTTTAATTTTAGAAACAAAATTTCCTTCACTTTTACTATAGGTTGGCCCGCCAATATTAAGAAATGAAGGAGAAAATTCTTCCTTAATCCAGTTTCCAATTTTAGCTTAAATTTAATTCTAAATAAAGTAACATCTTACTTTCCCTTTGAAATTTAATTGGAAAACTTGTCGAACAAGTAAACCGGATTACTTGGTGAACAAGCAACTAAATTTCAGTGGGATTTTTTCCAGTGTCACAAACCTCCTGTGGTCCCACCACAGTGTGTGACAAAATAATTAATTAATCTCATTATTTAATATATAATTAATTCTCAATTAATTATTCACGAGTGATATAAAATCGCAATAATTCATCTTGCCTTGCAAATATTACAAGGATGGCAGGGGAACTCATGGACCTATAATTCTGAGCTCCAATAAAATTTTTAATTAATTAATTAATTCTATTAATTTTAAAAGTTACTCCTCTAAAAACTTTGAATTGCACTCTCGAAATTATAGACATAATTTGCTTTTAAGAACTTGAAGTGTCTATTTGATATAATCATTAAATATAGATTGATCCTCCATAAATAATTATGAATTAAAATTAAGTGAAATCCGTTAACCACTCTAATTACATCTTTGTCTTTGAGTACCATTGATTCTCTAATTGATAGTGATTCATAAAACACATTTATGAATCGTACCTCCTGCTAATTCAAGTACCGAATCAACTCTCAAAAAAATTTTCTATTTCTCAATGTCTCTAAGATACAAGGATAAGATCTAAGTATGTCGAGATCTATACCAAGTAAATTAAAAGACACGTATCCATAAATAGGAGACTGCTAATAACTCAAGATTAAGATCATTCTATATATGATCATCAGTAGACTCAACTAGAATTTCTATACTTAACATATTTTAACAGAAATTCATATTGTGTCTGTGTCACAGTCCTACATAATCTCATTATGTAAAATGCACTCTCTTCGATATCTCGACATAACAACGATCGGATAAGATCATTCCACTCAGATTGGAAATGACATGTGTTAATAATGTGATCACTTAAAGATTTAAACTTTAATCAATAACCATTATGGACTTTATGTTTCGATTATTATCCTTAAATATTATCCTCTAGTATATAACACTTATATACCATATTTAAGGTTACATAAATAATCGTGAAATTTTCAATGATATTCATAAAGTATTTAAGAATACTTGCACATAAATAATAAAATTTCTATTTTATTAATAAAATAATAAAATGCTTAATTATATCTCATGTTTTCAGGACACCATTCCCAACAATCTCTCACTTGTCCTAAAGCAACATGCCCCTAATCCTAAATGCATCAAAATGCTTATCAAATGTCTTCTGTGGCAAAGTCTTTGCAAAAGGATCTGTAAGGTTGTTCTCCGTTCTGATCTTTAGAACTGCTAAATCGCCCCTTTCGATTATGTCTCTTATCTGATGATATTTCCTTTCTATATGCTTTGCACTCTTGTGGCTTCTTGGCTCTTTTGAGATTGCTACTGCTCCACTGTTATCACAGTAGACCTTAACAGACTGATCCATATTTGGAACAACTTCCAGATCACTCAAGAATTTCCTAAGTCAAGTTGCTTCTTTTGCTACTTCACAAGCTGCAACATATTCTGCTTCTATAGTTGAGTCAGCAACACATTTTTGCTTGAAACTTCTCCACACTACAACTCAACCACCAAGTGTGAACACAGATCCAGATGTCAACCTTCGACTATCCCTATCTAACTTCAAACCAAAATCTGTGTATCCGGTTAGAGACAAATCTCCTCCAAAATATACTAGCATATAGTTTCTCATTCTCCTTAGATACTTGAGAACACCATTATTCAGTGATCCAATCCTGGATTAGACTGATAATGACTGGCCATTCCCACTACATAACTAATATCCGACCCAGTACACATCATGACATACATAAGGCTCCCGACAGCTGAAGTATATGGGTATCGTCTCATATTCTCTTCCTCCTGTAGAGTCTTAGTTCATTGCTATTTAAAAAGATGGATACCACGCCTTGAGGGCAAATTCTCTTTCTTAGAGTTTTGCATCAAGAACGTAGACAACACTTTGTCCATATACGATGCTTGAGACAGCGCCAACAGTCAGTTCTTATGATCTAGAATAATCTTAATCCCCAGTAGATAGGTTGCCATTTCTTATGATCTCGAATAATCTTGATCCCTAGAAGATGGGCTGCCTCTCCCAAATCTTTCATTTGGAATTGGTTGGCTAACCACTTCTTTATGTCTTATAGTAGAATGTCATCTACATAAAGAACAAGAAAGACCACATTCTATTCTTTCTTATACTTGTAGAAACATGGCTCATCTTCATTTTGATCAAATCCATAAGACTTAATAGCCTCACCAAACCTGATGTTCCATGATCTAGAAGCATGTTTTAGTCCATAAATAGACCTTTTCAGTTTGCAAACTTTTTGCTCTTGACCTTCAGCGATAAAACCCTCTGGTTGCTGCATGTAAATAGTTTCTTCAAGATAGCCATTTAGAAATGTCTTCTTGACATCCATTTGTCAATATCTCATAGTCCATACATGTTGCAATAGATAAGAGTATCCTGATAAATTTAAGCATAGCTACTTGCGAGAAAGCTTCTTCATAGTCAATTCCCTCTTTCTGGGTGTAACCCTTAGCTATAAACATTGCTTTATAAGTCTCTACTTGTCCATCTGCTCCTCTTTTCCTCTTAAAGATCTATTTGCACCCGATAGGTCTTACTCCTTTAGGTAAATCTTCAAGTTCTCAGACCGAGTTACAATACATCGAATCGATCTCGAGTTTCATGGCTTCTTGCCATTTTTCCTTGTCAGAGTCTTCCTTTGCCGACTTAAAAGTCAATGGATCTTCCTTGCCATCATCAACAGTGATAAGGTGTGCTTGCCTTGTGTAGCGATCAAGTAATCTTATTACCCCCACTACGATGTGGTTGCACCTGAGTCTGACTTGAAACTATGGTCTTTTCTGTACGCTGTTCAGTAACTCTTGTTGCTAGTAGTCCAATATGTTTTGAAAGTAACTCTTTTAACACAAATTTACTTATGGGCTTGAATTATATCATATAGTTATGCTCCAGAAAAGTTACGTTTTTTGACACATACCCTTTGGTCTTAAGGACAGTAAAATAGACATCCTTTTGTACCTTCTGGATATCTTACAAAGATACACACTTCTTATCTGGGTTCCAGCTTCCCAGTCTTTCCTTTTAGCTCATGTGTTGGGCACCCCCATATGCAGATATGTCTCAAACTAGGTTTTCGACCACACCACAACTCTAAGGGTGTTTTAGGAACAGACTTAGATGGAATTTTATTCAGAATATAAGTAGTTGTTCTTAGGGTATATCCCCAAAATGATGTCGACAACGAGGAATAACTTAACATTGATCTCATCACGTTATGTAAGGTTCAATTTTTCCTTTCCGCCACGCCATTATGTTGTGGCGTATCTAGTAAAGTTAGTTATGACAATACTCATTATTTAGTCAGGTAATCTTTGAACTCTGTGTCCAAATATTCACCACCTCAATCTGATCGAAGTTTCTTAATTAGTTTACCTAATTTTTTTTAACTTCAGCTCGGAATTCTCAAAACTTTCCAAAGGTTTTAGATTTCCCTTACATTAGGTAAAGACAACCATATCTTGAATAATCGTCATTAAAAGTGACGAAATATTCTCCGCTAGCTTGGACGTTTAATGGTCCACGTACATTAGAATGTATCAACTCTAGAGGTTCATTGGCTCTTTCACCCTTATCTGAGAAAGATCTTTTGGTCATTTTACCTTCTAGACATGATTCACAGACTGAGAGTTCACTAACTTTTAGTCCACTCAAAAGACCATCCTTTACTAGTCTTTCAATCCTGTTTAGGTTTATATGTCCAAGTCTAAGATGCCATAGATATGTGTTATTTTTATGAGAAATCTTTTGCCTTTTAGTTTTAGGTTCGGCAACTTTGAGCATTTCAACATTAAGCAGTGAGTTAGGTATTGGTTTAAGATAGTATAAACCATTTTCTAAAACTCCAGAACAAATATCACAACCATTGTGAGAAATAGAAACTTAAATATTATTAAAATTAACAGAAAATGAATTCTCATAAAGTCTGTAAACATAAATCAAATTTCTTCAAATGCTTAGAACAAAATAAACATTGTTTAAAATGAGGAATCTATTATTCCTAAATTGAAGTCTGACTTCTCCCACTCTTTTGCTGATATTCTCGCTCTAATACCTACTCTCATGATGTATTCCCCATCGGCAAGCTCCTTGTAAGAGGTAAGACTCTGCAAAGAACAACAATCATGATTAGTAACTCTCGAATCAACTATCCAGGATGAGGTGTCACTCTCTACTAAACATGTTTCAAGAACTAGTAAATCATATTTATCTTTGTTCTTATTCTTGAGGTACTTTCGATAGTTCCTCTTCCAGTGGCCTTCTTTATTACAATAGAAATATTTTTCATAAGCTTTCTGGTAGACCTTTTTCTTTGCATTTCTTGTCATGTCACTCGACTCCATACTATCTGCCTTTCTCTTCAACTGATTCAAAGATTCATAGGTTCTAGATCAACCCACAACTTGGTCAGATCTGCATTCAACTCATTCTGAATGTAGTTGTCTATGAATTCTTCGAATATTGAGGGCAAGCTTTCGATAATGAAACTGACCTTTGTTGCTTCGTCAAACTTTACACCATTGATTCCACTCATGCAGAGTAATTCAATCATGTTCAAAACCTATATAATGATGAAGGTCCCGGGTTTCATTCCATAATCTAATGTATCATAGATCTCTTAGAAGCTTTTCCTGACTAGTTGAGCCAAACAGAGCATGGAGAGATACAATTATCTCTCTTGCAGTTTTAAGATACTCGTGATCTTTTCGAAGCTCGTCACTCATTGCGGTTAACAATAGTACTTTACTTCATTGTCTATCTCAATCCAGTGGCTTCGAGCTTCCCATTCGGCTTCTGAGGCATTCCGTTTGGGAATTGGAGGACATTCCTCCACTACGACAAAATTGAGACCTTTACATGTTATAAACATGTTTAGAGTACTTATCGACTTAGCATAATTATCACTGGTCAGTGTTTCATTTGCGAGTACATCGATAATTGGATTAGATATATTGTTAGAAATAAATAGAAATTCATTTTAATAAATATGTGCGTGAATATCATTCAACAATAAGCATTTAGGCATAATTAAATATAATGCATGACAAAATACACAAAATCATATTTTGATTTCTATGCCAACGATAATCCAATTTACCACAAATAGAATGTATCTTTGGGTAGTCAAGTTATTTGCAAATTGAAACAAGACTCTTCTCAATTAATAAAGTTACCAAAATATCTCATATTTTCAACTTTATTATTTATTTTTATTTTCGTCAAAATTTAATCAACAAATTTGATTATATTTTATGAGTGTAACCCACTATTTCAGATCTCATGGACTTAACTCCGGATTGCTACCTTTGGGAAGTCAATTCATAAATACATCCTGAAATCCTATCGCTAGAAAAAACCAATCTTGATATAGACCCAGCAAGAACACTCTCCTTTAGGAGGGCGAATCAAAGTCGCCGCAGAGTCCCTCTTCGGATCTTATGGTGTTGTGCTAACGATGGATACCAGTGGGTCGTGTAGAATTTATCACAATCCCAGAGATAGGGCCATGATTATTAGGGTTGAATTTAAAATTTAACTTAATTAAACTAGGTTAATTAGGAAAAATCCATAAAAATAAAATAAAATATACAAAAACCAAAATAGATATTAAAATATATTACTTTAGAGTCTTTAGTTTACAAACAATATTTAAAACAATCCATAAACTTTAAAATAACATAACTCTGGAACAATGTCAACCAATACAGCTTATATACAAAAATATAGTACATTTCAGAATTAAAATTGTACATCTGAAACAAATGTACAGCTTCGAATCTCACGCCTTCAATCTATTGGCATCCACTTGTCATGCTGTAAATTTAAACCGCTAACTCTTGAGGGGGTTTAAAACATTAAAATAGAGAAAAAGTGAGCGAAGGGTCCAAAGGATATAATTTATAAAACTTAATAAATAATGAAAATACAGGCCCGAAAGAATCATTCAGAACCAAACAACCTTTTTACTAAAAGGTAAATAAACTTAAATTCCATATTTCAGGCAACCAGGAAGTAATTTAATGATAAATTACTTATGACCAATGCAAGGCCAAACACCACCATAGTAGCCCGTCTGGGTTTCAGGTTCTGCTCCTAAAGATACGATCTTCATATCCTATATAGGCCATCAGTGGCCTTATCAGTTCGCAAGATATCTTATCTTAAAAAAATATTCATTAAAACTTCAAAAATAATTCATTATGAGATCAATAGCAATAATCAAGCTCTTGTCATAAAATATTTTTCTTTATCAAACATGTTTTATCTTTGAAAACATTTACATAGGCCAAAACACTTTAAAACAGTCTAACAAGGATATGGGTAAGAATATCCTACCTCTTGGTCTATTGATAACTTCATGTTGCCTAACCATCTATTCTTAAAGTTCCACGGCTCGCTATGATCTTCAATGACTCTATTCGATTCACTTCGATCTATGTGCATGGTACCAATAGACTTTTCAATAGAGTGAAATTGGCACAAACAGAGGTCACCGTTGCGTTCAACATGTCAAAACGAGTCAGGATATGGTCTCGGATCGACGAACGGAGGTCGGCAGGCTGCTGAATGGAAGCTGACCGGAATACGGCCACCGACAGTGGCGGCAGAGGTTCCCGGAGCATATTTTCGCGGTGGACTTGGGTCTTACCCCCCTTAAATTGACCCTTCTGAGTTTAATAGTGTGGTCAATTACACCAAATTCGGCAACTAACTGCATGGATTGAAACCGCCAACTTCAACATAATCTGACAGCTCGGATCTTGATTCTCCAGCTATGGAATCTCAAAATTAGTTGAGGGACTTTGTTACCCACTTCGTTCTGAGTGTTTTGACACCAAAATCATGACGATCCAACGGTTAGATCATCAGAACCACATCCACCTCAACGGCGGTGGCGGCGTGCTCTGATCTCCGGTAAACGGCAGCGGATTCGGGTGGCTGAAGGTTGCTTCATGCTCTGCATCAACCATTGAGTCCAACGGTACTGGTGATGTCATCAACAAAGGCTGAAATAGTGCACAACAGAGAGGAAGCGCGCAGCGACCGAAATGGGCGGCTTCGGCGATGGCACTCCGATGAGAATCGACAGGTGAGATGGCATGGGTTTTGTTCCTCTTGTCGAGCTGAGTCCATAGTGACTGCAGAGAGAGAGAGAGAGAGAGAGAAAGGGAGAAAAAGGAGAAAAAGAAAAGGAAAAAAGAAAAATAGGCTTAGACTTTCTGGACAAATTTTATAATTAGACTTTAAAATCTAATTTGAATATAATATGGAATGATCTATTATTTATGTTCTGAAAAATTAGTTACCAACACTTAAAACTGTTCGAGAGACTGTAGCGTCAATTTCAAAATAATCCTTTTAAAATTAAAAGGTCCTTTACATGATAATTATAACTGAAATTTATTCACTAATCTCATATTAATTAACACTAACTATCAGATTTGATTAATTAATCTCAATTAATTTAACCGAATATTACAGTTATCACATAACCTTCTAATACTCAATATTTTTCAAATTATGTATTTTTTTTTTTTTTTGTAAATCATCTCATGTTTACAAATTCTAATAAAATAAACAATTTATTTTATTTAATGTGTGAAATTCAAAATTTTAACTCTTAAAATCAATTTCACATGATAACATTAATTTTACAAATCTAACTCTCTACAAAATCAATTTAATCTCATTAAATCAATTTTGAGTGCATAATTATTTAATTTATAAAACTCCTTTTAATAAATAATTAATTAAAATATACACGTGTATGCATGAGATGTTATAAACATGTGAGTAGGCACACTAAACTATATGTCATGTTATATGCATGGACATATAATATATAATCAACACTTGAAATATAAAATACGCAATAGGCTATTGAGATGAATTTGACCGGGTCCCATGGATAATTAAATTACAACCCGATTAAAATAAATAATGGAAATAAAATTACAATAAATTACATATGCTACATCAACGGGTCTTGAATGAAATTCTTCGGTCTTCATCATCTTCGAGTGTGGGCTCTGTTTCTTCTCCATCTGAAACTCTTTCGGATCAATCACAAGCCAACCAGAGTTTCGGAAACCCTCGGACCAATAAGGGCCCACTTTGGCTCACCATGGCTCAGCCACAAATGTAGGCGCGCGGGGCACGCAACAGGGTGCAGTGCACGAGGCATGCTGGGCGCACTGGTGAGGCATGCTGGGCACACTGGTGGGGCGTGGGCAGGTGGTGGTGCTCTGGCAAGATTAAGAGATTTTGAAATTTTCAAATAAAATTCACAACGAAAAATCCTATACCTAAAGGTTTACAAATTTCTAATCAATTTGGAAAAATTGTAAATGAGTAAAACCGATCCATGCGACTATATAATTAATGACCAAATCATCATCCATACATTCATCACATGAATCAAAATATAAACATTCATAATTGTAAAGTGCCTACTCATCACATGCATACATATTTAATATTAAGTTGATTATCCTATAATCTCGACATAAATTAATATAATCTATAGACCTTTCTAATACCTCTTGTTGGTTTCTGAATCGAATTCGGGTGCGGAAGAATAAAAATACAGATAGGGTTCGAATAAAAATTTTCATAAAATTTTTGTGAACGCTATAGAATATATTAATTTACGAGGAATAAATTAATCTAATTGATTTAGTTCAAGAATTATACATTGCTAACGATTAGGAAGATAACTTGAATTCTTCGACCAATGAATAATCCAATCTCTAAGCTTTCTTGGAATACCTGAATCTTCTACGTCTACTCCTTGAAACTTGCAAGGCTTAGAGTGTGGGCTCTAAGGTAGAACTATCGTTTGTGATCACTTGTTAATTTTTCTTTCTTCACTATCAATGCATGTATGTGAAGAAATTGAGAATTTGAAGAACTTTTCTTCTCTTTTTCTCTCTCAATAAATTCGGCCAACACTAGGGAATTTGGAGGAAAAAAATCTTGTTCTTCAATTTCTATTGTCTTTTATTTATAGAGAATTAAGAGAACCCTTTTGCTTGTATACAAAGCAAATAGAAATTGGTAGTTACTATACTTTTAATCTCATAAAAAGTACAGTTTCTCTTTTAATTTTGGAAAACAAAATTTCCTTCCTTTTACTATAGGGTGGCCGGCCAACATTAAGAACGGAAGGAGAAAATTCCTCCTTAATCCAATTTCCAATTTTAGCTTAAATTCAATTTCAAATAAAGTAACATCTTACTTTTACTTTTGAATTTAATTGGAAAACTTGTCAAATAAGTAAACCAGATTACTTAGTGAACAAGTAATTAAATTCCAATGGGATTTTTTCCAGTGTCATATGCCCCTGTGGTCTCACCACACATGTGACAAAATAATTAATTAACCTCATTATTTAATATATAATTAATTCTCAATTAATCACGAGTGATATAAAATCCTGATAATTCATGTTATCTTGCAAATATTACAAGGATGACATGAGACTCATGGACCTATAATTTTAAAAGTTACTCCAATAAAAATTTAGAATTGCACTCCCGAAATTATACACATAATTTACTTCTAAGAACTTGAAATGTCCATTTGATATAGTCACTACATATAGATCGATCCTCCATGAATAACTCATAATTAGAGCTAGGTGAAATCCGTTAACCTCTCTAATTACATCTTTATCCTTGAATACCATAGATTCTCTAATGGATAGTGATTCATAAAACACATTCATGAATTGGAGCTCCTACTAATCCAAGTACCGAATCAACCGTCAATTGAATTATTCATCTGCTTCTTTTTTAAGAATGAATGGATTCCATCTTGTAATATTAGCATTCCCAACTACCAATTTCTCCATGTCTCCAAGATACAAGAATAAGATCTAAGTGTCTTAGATCTTTCCCGAGTAAATCAAAAGACGCGTATCAATAAATAGGAGTCTACTAATAACTTAGGATTAAGATCATTCTATATATGACCATCAGTAGACTCAATTAGAATTTCTATACTTAAAAGAAATTATCAGAAATTCATATTGTGTCTATGTCGTAGTCCTACATAATCTCATTATGTAAAATACACTCACTTCGATATCTCGAAATAACAACGATCGGATAAGATCTTTCCATTCAGAATGGGAACAACATGTATTAATAATATGATTAATTAAAGATTTCAAACTTTAATTGATAACCATTATAGACTTCATGTTTCGATTATTATCCTTAAATATTATCTTCTAATATATAATATTTATATACTACATTTAAGGTTACATAAATAATCGTGAAATTTTCAATTATATTCATAAAGTATTCAATAATATATGCACATAAATAGTGAAATTTCAATTTTATTAATTAAATAATAAAACCCTTAATTACATCTTATACTTTCAGGAATAATTCATAATTAGAGCTAGGTGAAATCTGTTAACCTCTCTAATTACATATTTATCCTTGAGTGCCATAGATTCTCTAATGGATAGTGATTCATGAAACACATTCATGAATCGGAGCTCCTACTAATCCAAATACTGAATCAACCCTCAAGAGAATTATTTATCTGCTTCTTTCTTAAGAATGAATGGATTCCATCTTGTAATATTAGCATTCCCAACTACCAATTTCTCCATGTCTCCAAGATACAAGAATAAGATCTAAGTGTGCCAAGATCTTTACTAAGTAAATCAAAAGGCACGTATCAATAAATATGAGTATGCTAATAACTCAGGATTAATATCATTCTATATATGACCAGCAGTAGACTCCATTAGAATTTCTATACTTAAAAGAAATTATCAGAAATTCATATTGTGTCTATGTCACAGTCCTACATAATCTCATTATGTAAAATACACTCACTTCGATATCTCAAAATAACAACGACCGAATAAGATTGTTCCATTAAGAATGGGAACAACATGTATTAATAATGTGATTAATTAAAGATTTCAAACTTTAATTGATAACCATTATAGACTTCATGTTTCGATTATTATCCATAAATATTATGCTCTAGTATATAACATTTATATACTATATTTTAGGTTACATAAATAATCGTGAAATTTTCAATTATATTCATAAAGTATTCAATAATATATGCACATAAATAATGAAATTACAATTTTATTAATTAAATAATAAAATCCTTAATTACATCTTATACTTTCAGGAATAATTCATAATTAGAGCTAGGTAAAATCCATTAGCCTCTCTAATTACATCTTTATTCTTGAGTACCATAGATTCGCTAATGGATGGTGATTCATAAAAACACATTCAAGAATCGGAGCTCCTACTAATCCAAGTACCGAATCGACCCTCAAGGAAATTATTTATCTGCTTCTTTCTTAAGAATGAATGGATTTCATCTTGTAATATTATCATTCCCGACTACTTATTTCTCCATGTCTCCAAGATACAAGAATAAGATCTAAATGTGTCGAGATCTTTACCGAGTAAATCAAAAGACACGTATCCATAAATAGGAGTCTGTTAATAACTCATGATTAAGATCATTCTATATGTGACAATCAGTAAGACTCAATTAGAATTTCTATACATGAAGGACATTATCAAAAATTCATATTGTGTCCGTATCGCAGTCCAACATAATCTCATTATGTAAAATACACTAACTTCGATACCTTGAAAAAACAACGATCGGATAAGATCATTCCATTCAGAATGGGAACGACATGTATTAATAATGTGATCAATTACAGATTCTGAACTTTAATTGATAACCATTATAGACTTTATGTTTCGATTATCATCCTTAAATATTATCCTCTAGTATATAACACTTATATACCATATTTAAGGTTACATAAATAATCGTAAAATTTTCAATGATATTCATAAAGTATTCAACAATATATACACATAAATAATAAAATTTATATTTTATTTATTAAATAATAAAATCCTTAATTACATCTTGAAAATATCATTTCCAACAGTAACCTCAACGGCTTAAATCATATTCTAACTTTCTAGTTTCTCTATGTAAGAAAAATTCCCTGCTTCATGTGAGTGATATACTTTAAGCAAAACCTGACTCTTTGGTGTAAATGGAAAGATAGCTAAAACATTTTTGGTAATTGGCACTTGGATGAAATAGCTAACAGTTTCCAATTTTTTCCCCTTTCTGTTGCTAGTTTCTCGGAGCCCCTCGGATTTTTCAAAAACAAGTCTCTGTTATGAACTACTTTAAGGAAGTTCCTGGTAAGTGTTGGGCGAGGGATGTTGATTTCACTCCAGCTTGTTGCATTGGGCAATCTTCTGCGCTCTGCTTGGCGATTCCAAACTGGTGCCAACTTCCGAACTTGCGCGAGGGTTTCGTCTACTACAAAGAAGATGAAGGTCAATTCTCTCTGCTGCAAGGTTCTCCTTTCTCTTCTAGTTCAGACCTTGTTCCCATGGTGGTTCCTTCTCAAGGAATCAACTTGCCATACAAAATCCTGTTCAAAGTAAATTCCTTGGTTCAGCATGGATGTCTTCCGGCTAAAGCACTTGATCTCAAGTTTTTCCGGTTAGTCGATCCGAGTAGAATTCGGCTTGAATATATAGAGTCTGCTCTTGAAAAACTGTATCACTTAAAAGATTGCTGCTACAATCCACTGAGATGGCTTAAGAAGCAATATATAAAGTACAACAGAAGTGGGCAGATTCCAAAATTGCCCACAATTACTTTAGATGACGGCTTGGTGTATGTACACCGGGTTCAGGTAACACCTACAAAAATATACTTTTGTGGCCCTGAGATCAATCTCTCTAACCGCGTCTTGCGCAACTACCGCGAGGACATCGACAATTTTCTTCGCGTTTCTTTTGTTGATGAGGACTTGGATAAGTTATCTTCAATGGATTTATCTGCACACGGAAGTTCTGAGAATGGAAAAAGGCGAACGAGACTCTATGACAGGATACTTTCTACTCTAAGAAATGGCATACTCATTGGCGACAAGAAGTTCGAGTTTCTTGCATTTTCATCGAGTCAGTTACGAGACGGTTCGGCTTGGATGTTTGCTTCAAGAGACAGACTTACCGCATCAGATATCAGGAAATGGATGGGTGATTTTCGTTGCATTAAAAATGTGGCAAAATATGCTGCCAGGCTAGGTCAATCTTTTGGCTCTTCCCACGAAACTTTTAGAGTTGGCAGGCATGAAGTTGAGTTAATTCCTGACATACAAGTTGAAAGGGATGGAAAAAATTATTGTTTCTCTGATGGAATTGGCAAAATATCGGAAGATTTTGCCAAAGAGGTGGCCAAAAAATGTGGTCTAAACAGGTTTACTCCATCAGCCTTTCAAATTCGCTATGGTGGCTATAAAGGTGTTGTGGCTGTTGATCCCACATCTTCAATGAAGCTGTCATTGAGAAAAAGCATGTGCAAGTACGAGTCAAAGAACAACAAGCTAGATGTTTTGGCATGGAGCAAGTACCAGCCGTGCTTCTTGAACCGCCAATTGATCACTCTGCTGTCAACTCTTGGAGTCAGTGATCACGTTTTTGAAAAGAAGCAAAAGGAGACCGTGAATCGCCTGGAGTCCATCTTAACTGATTCTTTAAGAGCACAAGATGAACTGAAGATGATGTTCCCTGGAGAGATCACAAACACTCTAAAGGAGATGCTTATGTGTGGTTATGAGCCAAATGAGGAGCCATTTCTCGCAGTGATGCTGCAAACATTGCGTGCATCAAAGCTGCTGGAATTGCGGACAAAATCAAGGATACAAGTTCCCAATGGAAGAGCTATGATGGGATGCTTAGATGAAACCGGAACACTCGAATACGGTCAAGTGTTTGTGCAGTGTTCTCGTCCCCAACTCTTTGATAATTCCTCTTTAGTCTTCAACAACAGCAGTTCAAGCCCAGACACGTTTGTTGTTAAGGGAAAGACGGTTGTTGCTAAAAATCCTTGTCTACATCCAGGAGATGTGCGAGTCCTCAAGGCAGTGGATGTGCCGGAGTTGCACCACATGGTGGATTGCGTCGTTTTTCCACAGAAGGGAAAGAGGTAAACATGTCTTGTTTTCTACTCTGTACATACAACGAGCATTCATGCATGGTATATATGATCTTATGTCAAGTATGTCAAACCGAGTATTTCTCTGTTCACTTTATTGATCTGCTTGACTGATTCCGCTTTATTGAGCATTCATGCATGGTATGTTTGATCTAATTTGTTTAGGCCTCATACCGATGAATGTTCTGGGAGTGACTTGGATGGAGACACTTACTTCGTCTGTTGGGACCAAGAGCTCATTCCTCGTTGGCAAGCTGATGCCATGGACTATACAGCGGCAAAAACTATAGAAGTGGACCATGAGGTTACAATGGAGGTATTACTCATTCAACAATAGCTTGACAAACATATCTTAAACTGTTTGTTTTTTTTTTTTTTTTTTCTTTATTATCACTTAAAATACATGACGTATTTTAATTGTATATGTGGAATGTTCTAATACGGTATTCCAATAGTTGAGATAATTATTGTTAAAACCTTCAGAAAACTTGTTGCTTGTTCTCTAGGTCTAAAGTTTTTTAGTTGGCCTTGCAGTTGTGTCGCTGATATTTGCTTACACATGTTCTAAGTCATAACTGCATGATTTTGCTTGTGGTACAGGAAATTATGGAGTACTTTGTAGACTATCTAGTTGACGATAACTTGGGAATTATTTCAAATGCGCATACTGTTTTTGCAGACAAAGAGCCGAAAAAGGCTAGGAGCAAAGAATGTATTGAGCTAGCAAAGCTATACTCAATTGCCGTGGATTATGCAAAAACAGGTGTGACCGCAATAATCCCATATCATCTGCATGCAAAAGAATACCCGGACTTCATGGAAAAGACTGACAAACCAACCTACGAGTCAAAGCGTATCATTGGAAAGCTATTTCGACAGGTGAAGGATGTGAAAGAACATTCAAGTTCGATAAAATTCTTCACTAAGGAAGTGGCTAGCGAGGGTTACGACTATGACATGGAGGTGGAAGGATTTGAGGATTACGTCGAGGAAGCTTTTGAACTCAAATCCAATTACGATAGCAAGTTGGGAAATATCATGGATTACTATGGAATCAAGACTGAAGCTGAATTGCTCAGCGGCAATGTCCTCACAAAGTCGAGGCATTTTGACAAGAAAAGAGACTTGAAATCAGCAAATTATGCAGTAAAGGCACTGATCAAAGAAGCTAGGACTTGGTTTAACAATCAGGGAGATGAAGCAGCGAATGGAGATGATGATGCATACGCAAAGAAAGCGTCTGCTTGGTACCATGTTACTTATCATCCTCATTACTGGGGCCACTACAATAAGGACATGGGAAGAGACCATTTCCTAAGCTTCGCTTGGTGTGTTTACGACAGACTTGTCATTATCAAGAGGGACAATGCAAGCATCAAAATATCTTTGCACATGTCATCACTGGTGAAAGACTTCAGTTCTGGACTTGATTTTGCCAGTGATGTTTGACGTCTTCAGTCTTTGAAAACCATTCTAATCAGCACCTCCGCTCTTACTAGGTAACTTTACAGTACGAGTCTGAGATTACAAAATAGTTTGATGTGTGATTACTAGACAATATTTGCGCGTGCCGTATTGTTTTATTAATAATTATTGAGTCTGTAAGTTTGGCTTAGTAGTAAATGTAGTTTGATGGTGATTGTTGTGTGTACATGTACATGTATATTTGAGAGTAAAGTTGGCAGTAAAACTTGAGCTTGTTTTAGTGTTATTTTCTGGCTGTTTATTATTCTTCCATTCCTCCTTTTAGCTTTGATCTCTTGTAAAGTTTTAGAAAGTCTGTCTCATGTACATACATGCATAAAAATATAACTAAAAAAAATGAATAGTTGATTACACGATTTGTTAGTGAGGGATTGACTATGATCTTATTTTTACTTTGCGTTTCAGAGAATTTCAGAATAACTAAAAATATTAAAATAACTTTTCTTATACCGATTGATTTAAGTTTATCATTTGGTTAAAGTAATAAAAAGTTTGTCCATTTGTTTTTAAAAAATAAAAAATTCGGCTATTTATTAAAAAAAGTGGTCAAAATGAATCCATTAACTTGATTTTTCCTTTTTACTTGTAGTCAAAACTTTTTTCTAAATGAAGCCCGCGTAAAGATAAATGAATATATATTTTTTATATCTTGTGGTCAAACTTTTTCCTACCCCTCGTAAAGATAAATAAATATATTTTTTCAACCGTCTCGCTAAAATAATTTCTTCTATGCGTACTTACGTAAACCTTTTTTTTTTTTTTTTGGCAACCCTCTCATATAATTTTTCCCACATTATTAATATAAATATACTAAAGGAAACCAAGGTTACACTGTTTACACACTCCCCTTTTTTTTTTTTTTTTTTTTTTTTGCAGTCCATGTGTTGTGACTTGCGTTTTTTTGCCTTTGCCTCTTTGTTTTTGTTTGTTGTTTGGTTTCTAATGGAGCCCTAAGCCTAATTTCTTTTTTCTGTGCTTCTTCTTGTGCCGTTTCTTCTATTTTTTTCTCCGCTAAAAGTTTGCCCTCTATTTTTGACTTCTTTGTTTCTCTCAGTCCTTAGTTTGGTTTTGGTCCTTTGATCATTTTTGGCGCAAGCTTCTTATGCTTGCTTATGCTCATTTTCTCATATTTTTATTGGGAATTTTGTATGAGTTTCTTCTGCGATTTCGGCCGACTATGTATTTTGTGTTATATGTTATTTCTTTTTCTTCCCTCTTTTTCTTTTTTAATTGTTGTGGCATTTTTTGCTTTTATTGATTGTTTCTTCTTGCTCTTCTGTTGTTTTAATTTAGGATTTTTCATGGCTCTCTTCTGTTTTTTTGTCGAGTTTAATATTTCGGGTTTTATGCTTTTTTTTTTTTTTTATAAAAAAGAGGCATTGTTCGGTATTTTTTTAAGCTTCTTTAACATTTATTACTTTTTTTATGTCGGAATTGTTTTCCCTTTTACTGATGAGAATCAAATTTTGCTCAATTGTTCTCTTCCTTTTTGACAGTTGTTTCCTTTTGTCAGAAAGGGATTTTGGATCTTCCCCATAGCTGATTTTCATAGGTAAGTCTCGGATTTTTTTCCCTTTTTATACACTTAGCTATTTGCTGATGTTGTTCCTGTAGGAAAACGTTGTGATTTTTAAGTGAAAAATCATTTAAACAACAACAAACTTATAGGTGGAAATTTCAAAAAATTTCACATATCATTTTAATTCCGAATTAAACATAAATCACAACGATAGATTCATGCATGATGTGTTTATGGAGAAAAGAATAAAATGACAATCATACCTTTAAGATGGTTAGATCAAATATGGCCGCAAGGATCTTGTCTCACTATCTCACGTTCTGAGATGGAGAATTGCCGTGAAATAAGACTGTTGATTTATGAACATGAACACACCAACAACCACTCGTTGATTCAAGGCTATGACTCTTAATTTTTAGGAGAAGAGAGTGGGCTCTTTTAACAAACCTAATTAAGGAAACAAATTTTCCTTCTATATTTCAATACCAAAATCCGGCCACCCTAGAGGAGAGAAATGAGTGAGATATTTTATTTTTCTAGCCACCCTCCTAGGGTTTTCAATAATTTCTCTTTATAGGAAAATTCAAAACCTAACCCTAGATGGGTTTTTCCGAATTTTTCCCTCAATTTTTGGAACAAAATCCGAACTCTCCCTTCCAAAGGGATTTCCGGATTTTTCCAAAAATAAAATCAACTCTCTCTCTCCTTTTGTTGCCAAAATAAAATCATGTTCAAACTTTATTTTGAATTTTAAATTAATCATCATTAATTTTAAAATTCCAAATTCATTCCTTTTATTTTTCAATTATCAAATAAATGAAAAATAACATAATGAATTTATTTAAACATAATTGTGTAACAAAACATCAGTTTTAATTTTCCCACTTATTAGAGCTATCCTTGAGACCGAATGGACCTATATGAACAAAGCTATGGAATTACAATACTCGACTAATTTATCCCGATAAGTTATCGACGTATTTAATTCTGAGATCGTATGACTCCACTAAGGGTTCGATGCCGACTAATCTCTCGATTCATATGCGCTATTTTTCTGATGGTGTTAATACAATTTATCACACGGTCCACAAAATAAGTATGATATTATCCTTCGTGAATATCAGTGACTAGAATGGTATAGAAAATTACCGTTTTACCATTCCAGTAATTATTTCTTCAACTCCTTTATATGATTGTGAATAAGAAAGACATATGTTCGTAAGATGTCTCGCACATGTCACGATGTCTTAAACAATGAATACTATCATTGAATACCAGGCCTGGTTTGTTTATTCACATACCCATCAATAAAGCATGAGGTGATATCATCGCTTACGAATTCCATATATGTGAATCACACAACTCCAAATCAATTATGTCATGATCCCAATAGCCAAGATGTTGTTCAAAAAACTATGAACTAATCTTATTGGTGAATCAAAGACCATGAGAAATTAAGTCGAGTTATGTATTCACTTCAGGATTAAGACAATTATGCAAATATACTTAAGTTGTAATAATTAGGATTAGAGCTCTGTAAACGGTTTTTGCTCTAATCTAATTAGTTACGCGGTATATTCAACATGTTGTGAACATGTCTAGATCAACAACAGAGTCCAACTCCCATGCCCTGAGACCAGCATCATATGGTTCAATCTAACAGTCATAATCAGATTTGATTGCCCAATCGATCCTAAGACTGCGAATATCAATTTTTAAACTATATCAAAAGAGCTTGTCCGGCAGGGATCCCCTGACTCTTCTTTCGTTGATAACAGTTTATGGACTAAGCAATATTACTAACACTCTTGAATATGAATCAGAACATAACTTTATTTTATTTATAAACATCAGCAAAATAATGATGTCCGATATTTACCATTTCATAAATAACAAATTACACCTTACTTTTTGGACACATTTCCAACAGTTCCTGTATTCTACCTAATTCGGTTTCCTTTGCATTTAATCATCTGTTGATTTGTAGTGGTGACACGTAATACTTACGGTATTGATATGTACATTTATATTAATAATCTGTGCATGTTTTGTTTTAGACTCATTAAATGAGTTGGAGATTTTTCCTCCTTTTATGAACTAGAATTTCTCTAAAATATGTTGACAAAGATATTTTTTTTTCCTTTTTAAATTTTTTTCTCTCCTATATGTATTGCTTATTGCTTTGGATTTTTTTCTCACGTTTTTTTCCTGTTTTGCCCTTGCTTTCACATTTGTTTTTTCTCTTTTGTGTGAGGGCGTTTATGTCTTTTCTATTCCATGTGTTGTGACTTTGCGTTTTTTTGCCTTTGCCATTTTTTTTTTTTTTTTTGTCTTTGCCTTTTTCTTTTGTCGTTTGGTTTCTAATGAAGCCCTAAGCCTCGTTTCTTTTTTCTGTGCTTCTTCTTGCGTCGTTTCTTCCATTTTTTCTCTGCTAAAAGTTTGCCCTACATTTTTGACTTCTTTATCTCTCTCAGTCCTTACTTAGTTTTGGTCCTTTGATCGTTTTCGGCGCAAGCTTCTTCTGCTTGTTTCTGCTCATTTTCTCTTGTTTTGATTGAAGATTTCTTCTTTCCCCTCATTTCTTCGGCTATTTTTTGTTTCTTCATTCCTTTGATTGTTTGCTGATCATCTTCTGTTGTTGTCATTAGATATAATGCTATGGCTTATTGTGAGTTTCCTTTCTGCTCTCCCCTATTTTCTGCGGCCATTCTTTGGTTTTTTTTTTTGTGCTCTTTTGATATGCGAATTTGCATGGCTTATTTTGGGCTTCCTTTCTTCTCTCCTATGTTCTCTTCAGTCATTCTTTGGTGCTTTTTTTGTGCTCTTTTGATTTGCGAATTTACATTTATTTTTTTTTCTGTGTTCTTAACAGAATGAAAGTTCTGGAACGCATATTTTGTGTTATGTACTTTTTTCCCTCCCTTTTATCAAACCTCTCCTGTTTTTGTTTTGTTCTTTTGATTAAGAAATTTGTATGGGCTCTTTTTTTCCTTCTCACCGGCGTGAATATTCCGAAAATTTCTTCAACTACTTAAAATTTTTTTTTTTTTTCAGAAATATTTTTTCTTCACTAATGATTGTCGATTTCTTCTGCACTGCTCTTCTCCTTGTAGCAGTTTATTTGTTTGTCCACAGAGGGATTTAGACACGTATGAATGGATTTCCACACGACTGATTTTTGTAGGTAAATGCTCCCTTTCTCTTTCTCGGTGCAAATTGTTCTTGAATCAATTTTTTTTTTTTTTTTTTTTTTTTTTTGCATTTAATGGTTATCTAATCTATAATCTGTGATTTCTATGATCTCGCTCTATACTTTTACCTTCATGATTTGTAGCCTTTCCGTTGTAGAGACATTAATGAGTTAGAGATTTTTTCCACTTTTACTGTGCAGAATATGCAGTATATTCTCCCTGTTTCTCTCGGTTGATTATGCTTTGATTTTTTCTTCCTATTTTTGTTACTCGCATTATTTTTTTTTTTCCCTCTTTTTTACCCCTTACTCAATATTTGTCCACCGACTTAATTGTATTAGATGTGATATTCTCATTGGTCATCTTAATCTTTATATATGTGCAAAATACTATTGCCGTAGGTTAATTTATTGTCTAACATCTCTGCCCTTTCTTCACTTAGACCTGACATCATGCCCTTTTTATCTCAGTGTTGATCATTTACTACCTTTCTTTACCTTGTCCCATTTATTGCTCTATTGTCTTAGTTCTGTCTTTTTCCTTCCTCTTTCGTTGGTTGGCATTGGTTATTTAAGGCAGTGCTCACAATATCTCAGGTACTATTAATGATTTTTATCTTGATATTTTTATTATTCTTTGTCAATGCTGAGTGTGCTCGTTTGTTCTATTGTTAATACTATGTGTTATTTCCTATAGTGTTTAAAAAGTTAATTCTTATTCATTATCAATAAATCTTAATGATCTATGGTTGTCTTCTTTTGTATTCTTAATTTATTTCATAATAATATATAAGTGGTTTAATTTTACATAATATATTTATCATATTTAATTGATTTTAGTGCATGTCAATGCTTATTACAATTGTTTTATATGTGTTTATTGTTGTGTAACATATTTAGAAATTGTAATGAATGTACTTCTTATTCATGTGAATTTTATCTTTCGATTATGATTTTGGTGGTAGTTTTTTATTATAATTGTCTAAATATTCTTTTTTTCCATTTTTTTTACTTGGTCTAACCCTTTTCAGTTTTTAGATGTGCTATTTTATGTTTACCTGCTTATTCTTTTGTCTTTTAAATTTTGTCTGTTGTACATGAATTTAGGTAGCTAATTTTCTCTATTTAAGGTAGTTTTGAGACCGTTGCAAGTACTGTCCATGACTCTTCCTCATATTGCCTTAAAATTTTGCCCCCCATTTTGGCGCTTTTTGCTTCTGATGAAACCCTGTTTTTCATCTCTTTCTTCGGTGGCTTCTCTTCAGCTTCTTCTTCTATTTTTTCCTCTGTGAAAAATTTGCTCTCCATTTTTTGCTTTTTCATTTGGCTCATTCTTTACTTGATGTTGGTTTTTCAGATGTTTTTGATGCAGGCCTTCTTTGTTTGCCTTCGTTCACTCTCTACTATTTCTATTAGAGATTTTGTTCAGCATTTTGTTGTGTGGTTTTTGTGTAGTATTTTCCCCCTTTTTTTTTTTTTTCTTCTTCTTCCTCTTCAATTAACTATTTTTTTTTTTTTTTTTTTTTTTTTTTTTTTAATTGTCGTTTGTTGATTCCATGTTGTTTAGATTTTAGATTTTCTATGTACTTTCTTTGTTTTCTTGCTGGAGTAAATATTTTGGGTTGCATTGTTGTGAAAAATCGTAACGCAAGTATACGCTATCGCAATCAAGTAATATAATAGTGAATAAGAATATCGTCCCACGAGGATTGTTGTTTACTAATTACCGAAATTGTATTAACCCTAATTTTATTTGGATACTTGAAAAGAGAGTTTATAAAATTAAGTAAAGGAAAACTAAAACAATTAAATAAATTAAACAACGCTAAGCAATGGATGAAAATTCAATAGATTAAGATTCTAGGGTTTCGATTTCACCAAATTAATCATGTTCAAATTCTCATAGTTCAAGCAAATTAACATCAATCCTATAATCGACAAACAATTTCTCTAAAGCAATTATTATTCTTTCTCAAGCAACAATAATATTAATCCAACAAGCAAAATCTACATCTCCGTCGGACTTCTAAAAACTGTTGAAAATCATTAAGTGCAAGAAATTTAAAGAAAGCGCACAAGCATCATAGATATCTCTATCCTATGAACAACTCATGGTATTTCAATTAAGAGCTTATTCAATTATCACATCTCAGTCTCAAATCAAATACAAAATCATGTAATAGTTGGCCAAACAATCACAAGCATTAAGAATAAATTGAAATACTCAGCATATATGGATTAAACATCAATTATTTAAAAAGAAGATTGAGAATTCGAACATTCATAATCCGGCTACATCGTAGCCCTAGAAAAAGGAATTAGCTCATCTCTAAACAAAATAAATTCCTAAACAAAGTCTTAATCATTGGAAAGGAAAGAAAAGAACTAGTTTGGAGTTGAATTGAAACGTCGCCGTCTCCGGATTTGAGCCGTTCTTCTTCTCCGTCCCAATTCTCCTTTTCTTCTCTTGAATACTCTCTCAAAAGCCAGCCGTCATTCCACCATCTAAAAGTCCCTTTTAATTGCCCTAGAATCATCTATTTATATGTTTCAGAGCCTTAGGGTCAAAAGGGGTAAGTTTTCTCGGGATTGGCCTTCAAAACGCGTATTTTTTTGTATCGTAGCGCCGCGGCGCTATGTTCCTAGCGCTGCGGCGCTGGATGGGGAAATTCGTGGGCGCCAAAACGCTGGTCATTCTGCCCGGTGCACAATTTCTGCCGGATTTCAGCGTTGCGGCGCTGCAAACTGGCGCCAAAACGCCACCCATTCTGCCCAAATGTCTTGTTCCGTCACATTTCAGCGCCAAAACGCTACGAATGGGCACCTAAACGCTATGTTTGCTGTCTTTTTCATCACAAATTGTCCAAAACCTTCCAAATCATAGACTTTCACCTATCCTTCAAACAAAGAACGAAAACACACATAAAAACTAACAAAAAACCTCGAACCAACTACATATTAAGTATAAAACGATACTAAATGAGCGAGTAAAACTCACTCATCAAATACCCCCAAACTTAATATTTTGCTAGTCCTCGAGCAAAACAAAAAAATGAAAGAAAGAAAACTAAAAGGAAAAAAACACGAATAATAATATGAAACATAAATAAATGAAACCTTGCTTGAGTATTGATCCGTGTCGTTTCACAAAATTGCCTCGGAGATCTCACATAAGTTATAGCTCAAGAAAGACTTTAAACTTTTTGAAAGTTTAGAATTTCAACTCGAATGCTAATCTCAACCCACCTAGGACTCCTTGTGTGTGTGTGAATAATCAATTACACATATCCAAATGCAACTTAGATGAGTTTATGCAATTAAGTGAATCAAGGTAGATCTATTTTTTTTTTTTTTTTTTTTAACTCCATAGGCTTATTGTTCTTATCACTCTCCACTAATGTCGGTCAACAAACCACCAAGGATCAATAGGACTTTATTAAGCTTGAATTGAATGGCTAGGGATTAGGGTAGGATAAACGAATATCAATGAGGCTCGATTTCCCTTAACTCATCAATTACTCTAGGATCCTCTTGTAGAACTTCTAACTCAATATCTCAAATATATCCACCATTTGCCATCAACATTCCTGTCTCTCCTCTTTTTTATTTTTTTTTTTTTTTTTTTTTTTTTTTTTTTTTTTTTTTTTTGCATTAAACAATAGATACATAATTTCATTGGAGACAAAAAAAAAACAGAATATAGAAAATATCCATACACCTCCCAATTCCAAACACAACTCAACGTGCATCCTAGAATAATCAACAAGCTCAAGGGAAAAGGTGAATGATAGGATTTATCTAAAGGCTAGGCTTATACTGTGGATGACAAAGAGAAGTTTAACAGGCTCAAAGAGGTGACTAAGGATATTATTGTAACAGGGTAAGCTCAAACGGTTCAAACGATCCAAAAATGGCCTAAATCATTTCCTTAGTGATAAATTGCCTGGGATTTCGCCTCGAGTGATAATCAAACAAGTTCTAGAATCCGGTGAGATCTCCAGAAACATGAAAATCACATAAACTTTCTCTAAGTTTACAACATGGTCAAGTGCTCTTAATTATGTGCTCAACAATGTAAGGAAATCATAAGTAGAGTAAAACCAACAAACAAGTCAAGCACACAAACAATCAAATTATTCATTGTCTCCCAGAAGCCATAGTTAAGTTCAATCATTGTCTCATCATTGGCCGGGGTGAAACAAGCCAAACCAAAACTCAAGGTTTTTTTTTTTTTTTGAATAAACTGAATAAAATAACATAAAATAAGATAGTTAACTCCCCCAAACTTAAAACTGACATTGTCCTCAATGGAAAAGTAAAGCAAGAGAGTGTAGAGGACTTCCCTGAGTAGTTGTCTGTCAGTGTCTTCATTGGGGGCAAGAGGAGGTGCGGAAGTTGCAAGGTTTTTTTTTTTTTTTTTTTTTTTTTTTTTTTTTTTTTAGGGTAGCGCCTAGGCGCTCTAACATAGCGCCAAGGCGCTACATGTTCTGTCATTTTTTTTTTCTGAAACACTCTGTTTTGAGCGCCAAAGCGCTCAGATGGGCGCCAAAACGCCACTGCTGCTGCCAAATCCGTGCTTTCATGCCTTCTTGAGCTTCCTTTCAATTGTAAATCCTTAGAGCAACCCCCAAACTTGTTAATTAACCTATCAATCAATTTAACACACAATAAGTAACTAAAAATAAACTAATAAAAATTATGAAAATAATGATAGTAAATATAAATAAATAAATAAATAAATAACAGATGTTAGAAGGCTCGGGTTGCCTCCCGAGAAGCGCTTGGTTTAATGTCATCAGCCCGACATCTTGCTTCTCATGGTGAGTTCAGGAGAATGTTGGTCTTCTTTTGATCAAAGCCACCATTTATATATTGCTTCAAACGTTGTCCATTGACCTTGAACGTTCCCTTTTCATTATGAGTGACTTCAACTGCTCCATAGGGAAATACTCTCACCACTGTAAATGGCCCTGACCATTTGGACTTAAGCTTTCCTGGAAATAAGCGCATCTTTGAATTATATAGCAACACTTGTTGGCCCGGCTTGAACTCTTTTCTTGAGATGTGCTTGTCATGCCAAGCCTTAGTTCGCTCCTTGTAAATCTTGACTTTCTCATATGCATCATTACGGAACTCATCTATCTCAATAAGCGTCTATGGTTTCTCAATTGATGGAAGAGAGTGTAATGGGCCTCGTCCCAAAACTTCAAAGTGCCTCTGATTGTTAGATCCAAAAGAATCCATCCAGTGCACAAACTCCATAGCTTTATGATCTTCTATTGCAATAGTTTCTGGATCAATTAGACAAGCTTCCAAAGGCTCTTGAGGTTGGCCAAGATGCTCAGTGACGAAGGTGTTAATTGTTTCAATTCGAAAACAACTATCACTCGCTTGCGGGTATTTGGGAGCATTAAATACATTAAAAATCACCTCCTCCTCTTGTACTCTTAGGCGAAGTTCACCCTTTTGCACATCAATGAGAGCCCGACCGGTTGCCAAAAATGGTCTCCCAAGTATAATGGGGATTTCCTCATCTTCTTCTATATCCAAGACAATAAAATCGGCCGGAAATATAAACTTATCAACCTTGACGAGTACATCTTCAATAATTCCTCTCGGATGCTTGATGGAGCGATCGGCCAATTGTAATGAGACCGTAGTTGGTCTTGCTTCTCCTAGCCCAAGTTTCTTGAAAATTGACAAAGGCATTAAGTTAATGCTTGCACCTAAATCACATAGTGCCTTTTCAAAAATAGAATTTCCAATAGAACAAGGGATGGTAAAACTCCCTGGATCTTTGAGCTTCTGAGGCAACTTCCTTTGCAAGATGGCACTACACTCTTCAGTAAGTGCAACTGTTTCATAATCCTCAAGTTTCCTCTTGTTTGACAGGATGTCTTTCATAAACTTCACATAGCTCGGCATTTGTTCAAGAGCTTCGGCGAATGGGATGTTTATATGCAATTTCCTAAAGATGTCCAGAAACTTTGAAAATTGTTTATCAAGCTTACTCTTCTGAAGGCGTTGAGGAAATGGGATCCTTCGTGATGGCTCCACCGGCAAAGGTTGTTGAGCTGTAAGAATTTCACCACTCTTCTCTAAAGATTGAGTATCTTTGGGTGACGAAGCCTCTTCACTACTTTTGCTAGACGTCTTAGGCTCTGGGAGTGTATTTAATTCTTTCCTGCTTCTCAAAGTAATGGCCTTGCATTGCTCTATTGGATTCACCACCGTTGTACTTGGCAAATTACCTTGTTGACGATCATTTAACATGCTAGCCAATTGACCAATTTGCACCTCCAAGTTTTCGATCCGAGCCGATTGATTCGGAAATTTGTCCTGGTTTCATTCATAAATTGCGTGTGAGAGGTAGCCAATTGTGCCATTGCATCTTCCAGATTCACCTTCTCCTCTTGTGGTGGGTTGCTCTGTTCAGGCTGCAACACATTTTGAGTGTTTCTCCAAGACAAGTTTGGGTGATTACGCCATCCTTGATTAAACCTGTTGGAGTAAGGATTGTTCTGTTGCCTATTAAAATTTCCCACATATTGAGCCTGCTCTATTTGTGCCTGTGCAAATGGATTGTCCGCTTGACACTCAGAACTTTGGTGAGATCCGCTGCAAAACTCACACACTAGAGAGGATGTTTGGATGGCATTGACTGTCAATTGAGTACTCTGTAATTGTTTGGACAGAGAAGCAATTTGGGCAGTCAAATTAGTGATGGCATCAACTTCATGTAGTCCGGCTGTCTTCTTTGGTATGCTTCTTTCACTAGGCCACTGGTAATTATTGGTAGCCATATCTTCTAGTAACTCATATGCCTCATCTTCAGTTTTCTTCATTAACGCTCCTCCTGCAGATGCATCAATTAGAGTTCTTGTAGTGCCACTCAATCCATTATAAAAATTATGGACTTGCATCCATTTAGGTAGACCATGATGAGGACATCTTCTTAGCAACTCCTTGTATCTCTCCCATGCTTAATATAGAGTTTCACCTTCATATTGAGCAAAATTATTGATCTCAATGCGCATCTTCGCTGTTTTAGCTGGTGGGAAAAACTTAGAAAGGAACTTCTGAACTAAGTCTTCCCAACTAGTGATCGAATTCGGTGGCAGTGAGTTCAACCAATTTTTTGCTTTATCTCTCAAAGAGAAAGGAAACAAACGAAAGGCGAAGAGCTTCATCATTGACTCCATTGTATTTGACAGTATCGCAAATCTCCAAAAAATTTGCGATGTGAGCATTAGGATCTTCATTCGGCAATCCATTAAATTGGATCGCTTGAATCATCTGCAACATTACCGGCTTCAATTCAAAATTATTCGCCTGAATAGCCGGCCTCCTTATCACTGATTGAACACCAGTTGGTGGCAATGCATAATCTCGCAAAGCCATTGGTTGATTGACCACCGGTGGATTGTTCAGTGGTATGTTGTTGTTGTTCTCATTTATTGCCCCTTCAGGATCAGCCATGGTTTCTTGCGACAGAATGACAGTTTCTCTCTTCTCTTTTCTATTTCTTTGATAAGTACGCTCAATTTCTGAATCAAGAGGAACTAGACTGTTGCTCCCAAGCTTTTGCATGCACGTAAAGTAAACTCCTGCAGAGCACTAAACAAGAACAAGAAAATAAATAACACAATAAAATCCAAAGTAAAACTAGAGTTATTTAGTATCGATATTAGTAAAAACAAAACAATCCCCGGCAACGGCGCCAAAAACTTGTTGTGAAAAATCGTAACGCAAGTATACGCTATCGCAATCAAGTAATATAATAGTGAATAAGAATATCGTCCCACGAGGATTGTTGTTTACTAATTACCGAAATTGTATTAACCCTAATTTTATTTGGATACTTGAAAAGAGAGTTTATAAAATTAAGTAAAGGAAAACTAAAACAATTAAATAAATTAAACAACGCTAAGCAATGGATGAAAATTCAATAGATTAAGATTCTAGGGTTTCCGATTTCACCAAATTAATCATGTTCAAATTCTCATAGTTCAAGCAAATTAACATTCAATCCTATACTGACAGCAATTTCTCTAAAGCAATTATTATTCTTTCTCAAGCAACAATAATATTAATCCAACAAGCAAAATCTACATCTCTGTCAGACTTCTAAACCTGTTGAAAATCATTAAGTGCAAGAAATTCTAAAGAACTGCACAAGCATCATAGATATCTCTATCCTATGAACAACTCATGGTATTTCAATTAAGAGCTTATTCAATTATCACATCTCTGTCTCAAATCAAATACAAAATCATGTAATAGTTGGCCAAACAATCACAAGCATTAAGAATAAATTGAAATACTCAGCATATATGGATTAAACATCAATTACTTAAAAAGAAGATTGAGAATTCGAACATTCATAATCCGGCTACATCGTAGCCCTAGAAAAAGGAATTAGTTCATCTCTAAACAAAATAAATTCCTAAACAAAGTCTTAATCATTGGAAAGGAAAGAAAAGAACTAGTTTGGAGTTGAATTGAAACGTCGCCGTCTCCGGATTTGAGCCGTTCTTCTTCTCCGTCCCAATTCTCCTTTTCTTCTCTTGAATACTCTCTCAAAAGCCAGCCGTCATTCCACCATCTAAAAGTCCCTTTTAATTGCCCTAGAATCATCTATTTATATGTTTCAGAGCCTTAGGGTCAAAAGGGGTAGGTTTTCTCAGGATTGGCCTTCAAAACGCGTATTTTTTTGTATCGTAGCGCCGCGGCGCTGTGTTCCTACCGCTGCGGCGCTGGATGGGAAATTTCGTGGGCGCCAAAACGCTGTCATGGGCGCCAAAACGCTGGTCATTCTGCCCGGTGCACAATTTCTGCCGGATTTCAGCGTTGCGGCGCTGCAAACTGGCGCCAAAACGCCACCCATTCTGCCCAAATGTCTTGTTCCGTCACATTTCAGCGTCAAAACGCTACGAATGGGCGCCTAAACGCTATGTTTGCTGTCTTTTTCATCACAAATTGTCCAAAACCTTCCAAATCATAGACTTTCACCTATCCTTCAAACAAAGAACGAAAACACACATAAAAACTAACAAAAATCCTCGAACCAACTACATATTAAGTATAGAACGATACTAAATGAGCGAGTAAAACTCACTCATCATGCATGCAATTTTTTTTGTTGTTGTTGATTCTCTTCTGTTGCTCTTCTGTTTTTTAGATTTGGTATTTTCTATGAACTTTCTTTGTCTCCTTGCCGAACTAAATATTTTGGGTTCCATGCATTTTTTTTTTTTTTATAAAAAAAACATTTAGTGATATTTTGTTAACTGCTTAAAATTTATTGTCATTTCTTATTTTCGAATTTTTTTTCTTTCTATTGATGACTATTGGATTTTGCTCGAGTGGTTTGTTTGTTCCAACAGCTTATTTGTTTGCGCAGAAAGTGGTTTACATGTATATGTTTGGATCTTCTCATGGCTGATTTCTATAGGTAAATAATGCATTTTTTCCCCGTACAGATTTTTTTATTTGCTGATTTTGTTCCTGGCTTTTACCTAAATCAATCTCCTTTGCATTTACTCATTTGCTGATGTGTAGTGATGATTTGTGATACTTAAGGTGTTGATCTGTACTTCTAGCATGATGATCTGTACTTCTAGGATGATGATCTATATCATTTTGTTCCAGAATTAGATATTTTTCCCTCCTTTTATGGTTCGGAGTGTATGCATAGAATCTGTTAAAAAAAAAAAAAAAAAAAAAAAAAGCCCGTGTTTTTTCTTCTTTTTTGAATTTTTTCCCTTTTCTTCTGGACTGACTATTGTTTTGGATTTTTTTTTTTTTTTTCTTTTTCTTTGGTGATTCTGATCCTATACTATTTTTATCATTTATTTTAATGAAAAATGTTACGTCCTTTTTTCTTACACCGAATTTAAACATTCTTTTTTCACCGACTTTCAATTATTACATGTGGTATTGTCATTGGTTAGCTTGCTCTTTATATGCAGGAAATGTTGTTGCTACGTATTAATTGGTTCTGTAAATTGTGTCCTTTTCTTCTTCTTATGCCTCACATCTTTCGTTTTCTCCCCTATTATTGATCATTTACTATTGTGCTTTGTCTTGTCCTATTTACTGCTCCATCCTTTTACTCCTGTCTCTTTGCCATCTATTTGGTTGATTGAGATTCCTTATTTAAGGCAGTGCTCACAATATTTCAGGTGCTACTATTAATTTTTGTCCAGATTCTTTTAATGTTCATTATTGATACTATATCCGTTTGTTCCGTTACTATTATTTTCTTTTATTTCTTGCACTGCTGACAAAAATAAACTCTTTTTCACTCTTTTTCACTGTCAATAAATTTCAGTGATCCATAATTATTATTTTCTGTAGTGTTTATTTGTTTTATAGTAATATATATAGATAATTCCCTATTTTTTGTTAGTATGTTTTATCCTTAATTAGTTTTAGTGTATGCCAATGATTATTACAACCGGTTTTTACTGTTCACTCCATGTTATTTATTCAGGTGTTGCTACGGATATATTTGTGGTTATTTATATTATGATTTTTGGACTATGATTTTGCCTGTATTTTTTACCTAGTAATTGTCTAGATATTTTTTTTTTTTCCCCTTTCCTTTCTTCTTTACTTTAAATTTTTAGTTGTCTGGTTACCTAGCTTCATCTTGGCTTATTCAGTGCTTAGTGCTCTAAGCTGTGTCTCTTTCAGCTGTGTTTGGTTGGCTTACACTCTGTATTGGAGGCACTGTTCTTACCATTGCAGGTACTGTAAATAATTTTTAACCTTATCTTCTTAACATTCGTTATTGATATTGGATGTATTTGTTTTTCGTGCTGCTATTACTTCCTGTTGATTTTTATAGGGCCGATAAAAATCTTTCTTTGTTGTTATGACTATCCTTTTTTTCATTTTGTTAGTCGATAATGATGGCACGTTAATTTCTTATTCATTTGTTTTATAACTACACACACACACACACATATATATATATATATATATATATATATATATATATATATATATAATTACTTCCGTTTAGCATATTTTATCTTTACTTGGGTTTAGTGTGCGGCAATGATGGTTATAATCCGTTTTGGTCTCTTGAATTCTATATAATCTGTCCAAAAATTGTTGTGAATTAACCTTTCTTCTCTGGATTTCAAATTTACTTATCCTTTTTGACTGAATCAATTTAAATCTCCTTTTTTCCCATCTTTGTTATATGGCAATAATGATCATATTCGGCTTTGGCATCTTTAATCTCATCTAATTTGTCAAAAAATTGTTGTTAATCAACTCCTCTTATCTAGAATTTAATTTCGTCTATTGTTTTGGCTAAAACAATTTAAATACCTCTCCTTTATTCTTTTGGTCTTCTTTAATTTAGAATACATCGCATTTTAGATACCTTTTTAATTCACTTGGTAGTTTTTGAATAGATTTATATTTTGCTCCGGTCATTTATTTTGTATGACAAAAAAGTCATAATTTGTATGGCAAATATAAGATCTGATTAATTTTTGTCCCTTTATATAGTTGTCATTAATTGATAGCCATAGAATAGAATGGTCATATTTTTTGCACCTTTATGCAGTTGTTATTAATTAGTAGCCATAAAATGGTCATAGAAATACAAATCAGTTGATTTGCCATATATTATTGATAACAATTGATATCTGAGTAACAATTAGTCCATAAAACATTACAAAACTCATAATTTATACCCTCCTTCATATTCAATGTTTCTTATTATTTATTTGTTTACTTATATCTTGTCATTAGTTTGCTTTCGGTTCTTTTTTCTGAAGTTTAGATAATCATCTTCTACTATGAAAAAATTTTCCCCCCACTTGTTTATAAATGAAGAAAGCAGTTGAAAACAAACAAACGCAACCATAAACTTATTATTTTATCTATCTTTTGTTTATAGGTTTAATTCATATACCATTCTTATCTTATTTATTTGTTTTGTAAATGTTCACATCTAACATTATAAATTATAAATTTATAAATATTATCACTTCCCTATTACTTCCTTGTATAGTATAAAATTATTGCCCGCGGCAATGCGCAGGCATATAGCTAATATATACTAAAGGAGGGGTGATTTTCACTATTCATACACACAGAGTATTGTTCATTGTACAGTAAATGAACAGTGCAAAGATGGTTTTGCCCTTTTTGTTTTCTTTTCTCCGTTTCTGGATAGAGGGTTTTTGGTCTTTTCTCGGCCTATAGAGTGTTGTACGTGCATATGGAGCTCTCTACTTCCTAATGCACGTACAATAAGTGCCTCTGAAATATTCTCTTTCTCTCTCTCCTCCGGTGAACGCAAACGCATAGATGAAGGTCTCCGCCTCTATCATGGCGGCTTCTCCGGACTCCAAAAGTCCTTCGGTAATTTGGTATCCTATTGTTTTGTGTTTTGTTTTTTTTTTTTTTTTCTTTTCTTGTTTTGATCTTTATCTCATCCATCTCTTCTTCTTGCTTTTGTTTTGAGTTTCTAGTGTGGGTTTTGTGCTTATGTCATGCCTCTGAAACCTTACTTTTGCTTTCTTTCTCAGTTTGGATCTTTTCTGCGACTTTGGTGGTTTTTTTTCCCTTTTCGTGTTTTGTTGTTGATTTCATCTATTTTTTTTTCCTTAGTTTTGATTGGGTTTAATTCTGGTGTGGGTTTTATGCATTAAATAGCCGTGGAACACTATGTTTGCTTTCTTTCTTGACTTTTGCCTTTTGAGTTGCTTTTTTTTTTTTTTTTTTTTTTTTTTTTTTGCAGGTGCTTTGATTTATCTCTTTTGGTTGGTTGTGGTTGGAATCATGCGTCTGTCGTTTGGGGTTTATGCATCATTTTTCTTCTGCGTTTGATCTTCGTGTCTCAAATTTTTTCTTTGTTGTACATTTTTTGTTCTACCTTTTGCGTATTTTTCATGGGTTACATCATTTGCCTTTAGTTTTTACTGCCTTTTTTTTTTTTTTTTTTTTAAGTTTTTGCTCTTACTTTATCAACTATTATTTTTTTTAGTAATACAAATGTTATTTTATTTGCACGAATGAATTTTCCTTTGGTTCGTTTGATGTTATATCGGTAATTCTTGGTTTTATCTGTTTTATTTATTGCCTTGATGAGTTGGGTTATTTGTATTAGTCATTTGATCTCTTAGGTTTATGATTTGTTCTACTTTTGTTATAGATATATTAAATGAGCTGTTGATTTTGCTCTCCTATTATTTGGAATTTTTGATAGTTTGTTTATATTATCTGGAATTCTCAGTAATTTTAAGAGAAAGAATTTTCTTGAACTTTTCTTATCTGTAACACCATTAGTATTTAATAATTTTATGTCTGAAATTGTATTTGTTTTCTCCGAGTTTGATATGATATGATATGTTCAAATATTGCTGTAAATATATCATTGTAATTCTATTTTATTTTTGTCCATTGTTTTTTATTCAAAACTTTTAAGTTCTTTTTTTTTCTTTTGTTTTTTCTTTCATGCCTTTACTATGTATTTACATATATATTAGTTTTTTTTTCAATATTAAATTTTGGTTTTTTCAACTACTTCTGTTTGGTCATGATATTTTTTAATGGTTTTAAATTATTTTCAATGTTTGGTCATGATATTTTTTAATGGTTTTAAATTATTTTCAATCCCAGATGCTTACACTTACACTGTGTAAATAGAACTTTATTTACTTATATAAATTGTTGTTTTTTGTTCTTTTTTTTTTTTTTTTATCTATATTGCATTTTTTTTAAGTCTTAGTTATTTAACTATAGTTATTTACTTATCTTAAAGGCTCATGTTATTTTGGTCTAGTTCACTTCGCAAATTCAAGTTTTCAATTCGAGTTGAGATGTGATATTTTCTTAGAGCTTTTCACTGTAGCAAAAAAAGTTAGATGCGATATTTTTTAAGAATTTTTTACTGTAGAAATTTAAAACTGAAAACTCGAATCGATAAAAGAATTTTTTACTGTAGAAATTTAAAACTGAAAACTCGAATCGATAAAGTGAACGAGACTTTTATTAGTTTTTCTCTTTTTTTTCCCCTCTCCTTTCTTTCCCTTTTCCTGTTCCTCAGCAAGCAATTTTGGATTTTTTTAAAAACTTTAAAGTCTACTTATAATATTCTAAGCTTGATTTACCATTCTTTTCTCTAGGGCAAGTAAACTTCTAGGCCTCACTTCTTTCCCAGTTTCTTTATGTTTTATGTTTCGTCCACCTTTTTCTTCAGCTTTTTTCCCTCCTTTTTCTCTGATTTGATTTATTTTTACTTCTTTCTTTTTATTCACCTGGTAGTTGCTGGACAGATCTATATCGTATTTTGGTCTTTTTTTTTCTTTTTGGGTGGGATACAAGTTATAACCCGTGTGATGAATATAACATCTTATTAATTTTCATGCCTTTATGTAATTGCCCATAGTAGACAGCCATAAAATGACTATGAATATATAAGTTTGTTTATTCATCCCACGTTAGTGAAAATATTCAATATTTGAGTCATGAGTTTTGCATAAAAATATTATGATATTCATGTTTTATAATAACTATTGCTAACACTCAATGTACTAATTTGTTATAATAGTGTTCGTATTTGTTGTTTATGTTGACATAAAATTTTGTTATATTATTGATGCACATTGCTAATTTAAAAACATCAGAAACATGCATTCCTATTCTTAACAAATAATAGTGACCTATATCTATTTTTTTTTCCTTTGCTTTGTAAATAAATGGCCATGATCTATCAATGCTTTAAAAAAAATAAAAAATAAATAAAAATAAAAAAACTTCTTCAACTACACATGCATACGAATATTGGCAATGATCATCATTATTGATTTATATATGAAACATTATATGGTTTATCTAAAAACTGTTATGGCTGTGTGATTTCTATTTCAATATTTTTCTTACTTATTTTTCAATATTTTTCACCTTTTCTTAAAGTTTTGGCCTACTTTGTTCTTCTCTTTATTTATTTGAATACTTTTATCTTTCGTACGCCATTTGTTTGCTTAAAAAAAAAAATTGGAATTATTAATATCGTGCTATTACAATTGCTAAATGAACTATACACATACATATCTCAGTTTGGTACATTATATTTTGAAACATTGTTTTCATATAGCAATAATGGTCGTACTCAATATTGTAAATTGAAACTATTTTGTGTTAATGTTCTTATTTGTTTATATTTATTATGTAATATTGCTATTCTTTTATGTCTCTGTCTCTGAAATCACTGGATAAAAAAACAAACTAAAAATGTTGCAACATTCATGTTTCTCACTTTTTAGTTTTCATTCTATTGTGTTTTCCTTTTTAATTAATTAATTATTTATTTATTTAATCATTCACTTATTTGTTTGTATTTTTCAAGGTCTCCTACCATTTAACACTTTTGTTCTTATCGATGTATCCTTCATCAATAACTACACATAAATAGTTCATATTTAACATTTTGAGTGGTATTTGCAGCTTCAAGTATTCTTAAAAACTTTCATCCATGTATTTTTAATAACTATTGCTGATAGTAGATGTAGTAATTTGTTATAGTAGTATTCATATTTATTATTTATACTTAATTATATGTTGGCATAAAGCTTTGTTATATCATTAATTCACATCACTAATTTAAAAACTTAAGAAATATTCTTTCTTACTCTTCACAAATATTACCAATCTATATCTATTTTGTCCTTTGCTTCATAAATAAATCAAAATATCTAATCATTGTAGTTATTTGTATACTACCATACTTCTAATGTATTATGCTGACAAATATGTCATTCAATAAGTTTATTAAGGACCCGTTTAGTTCGCTGATATGAGTTTTTAATTTGAGTTGAGATATGATTTTATGTGAGAGCTTTTTACTGTAGCAAAAAAAGTTAGATTTGATTATTTGAGAGAGCTTTTTACTGTAGCAAAACTCGAATTCTAAACTTGAATCAACTAAATGAACGGGGCCTAAGTATATTGATTATTAAGAGACTGTCATGGATGTCAAAATTCTTGATATATGAAAGAATAAAACGAATTGACTTATTACAAGATTATTAATTTTATTAATTGTTACTAATTTTGATATATTGTTATTCAGTGCATACAGATTACTTGCGTGAGCATATTTAGTCCCTATTGACGTTTGATTGCTTACTGTTTCATTTTTAAAACAGGGTTCATAGCGTTCCAGGTACTTAATGTAGTATGTATATATAAATTAATGTTATAATGTAAAAACTCCTGATTTCCTCTATAATATAACAATCTTCTCCGCAGCAATGCTCTGGCAAAAAAAAAAAAAAAAAAAAAAAAACCTAGTGTATTTCATAAGTAATTTATTGTCTAATTGCCTCTCCAAAATCTTTTTTTTTTTTTTTTTTTTTACTTTAAATGTGTTCTTCTTTATTTATTCTTTTTTTTTAATAAACCAAACACTTAAGAGGATAATAAATCAAGAAAATAAACTAAACTTTAGGAAAAATAATTAAATTACCACAGCAAAAAAGTACAAGAATCTGAATACACTAAAAAACAAGAGAATGCTATTACTAGAGTGTTTATGAATTAGAATCCACAGATTATGAGTCAATTCACATTCCAATTTAAAACTATCAAATTGGAAAAATCTCAATCTATGTCCAATTTAAAACTTTTTTCAGTCCCATTTAATCCAATTTAAAGCCTATTAGATTTTGCATATTAGATTCACGAATTCCACGAATAAGTACCTTTGAAATTAATAAGTATATTAAACATCTATACAAAATAAAACAAATAAAACACAAAATGAAGTCTTCATCATTTATTGATATTAGGTTAAACTTCAAAATTTACACCATCCACAACCCAAATAAACATGACGTAACATAAAAATAGTTGCAATAAGCCAAAAAAATAAAAAATAAAAAAAGTTTGGGTGTCCCATCTTGATTTAATTTAGAAGATAAAATAACTTCATTGTTGGAAAATGATCTAAACGTAGCGAGGAAAAAAAATCGAAGAGTAGCATTTGAGTTTTAACTAAATCCAAAAGTATTCATCATGTTTTAAACTATCTTAAAATTATCCAATTAATCCTTTAAGTTTTTTAAAAGACGTAAAATATTGCACTTTAGGTTTTAACTGATCTATTTGTTGAAAATTACAGAAATACCTATAATAATCAATATGTTAGTGCTTATTCAATAACTTCTTGGGCTTTTTTAACAAAAAGGAAAAAATTAGGTGTTTAATTTTATAATTTAACCATGTATTTTCTTATAAAATTTTGTATGACAGATAAGTAAAGTCTTACGTAATATAAGAAACAAGAACCATTTAATATTAAGTCACTGTTAAATCAAAGTGTGATTCAGATCACATGTCCAAACTTTGATATCTCCAATAATATTTAACCAATTATATTATGCACGTTCTTTAAAATATTTAGAATACTATTAACTGAATTTTATATATTTTAATATTTAAGTCTAGTAAATGAAATGGCATAACGGGAGATGCAAAATGGATGCTAAATTTTTTTATATGCTATAAGTGCACTGTGCACATATTACAAACTAATGATTATTTCATTATGTAAAAAGATATTTTAATAATTACATTTGTTAGATTTATCTTCCTAAGAGAAAACGCTATAAAATATTTTTTGATATTTTTCATTCTCACTTCTTAATGGAAAATAAACACAAAAGAAAATTATAAATGATCATCATTCTTATTTCTTTATTGCACTCTCCAAACCAATTACAAGTCCCATTATATTCAATTACAATTGGGCAAACAATCCCATAATGTTGAGCTATCAAGTTTGAATCTCTTAACAAAATAATAATAATAATAATAATAAATAAAAATAATAAAAAAATAAAAGAGATTTCAACAACGTTATACTGTGCGGTGTTGTACCCATTGTTTACATAAGCTATGGTTTTTTCCTGCTATATTTTTACGCATGTAAGTAAGTGTGCGTGTAATACGTATAATTGTATGTTACTGTATAATTTAGGTATATGTATGCATGTATATGCCACCGGAGGCAGGATTTCTAAAATAGTACAAGCACCATTCACTAGTACTTACAAACTTATAATAAAAAATTACAGCAAGCCAACATACCGTCTAGACTATAAACTAATCAAACTTTTAATCTTACATCTACATAGCGCACTACAGACTCAATAATTATTAATAATGCAATACGGCACGCGCAAATATTGTCTAGTAATCACACATCAAACTACATTACAATCTCAAACTAGTACTGTAAAGTTACTTAGCAAGAGCAGAGGTGCTCATTAGAATGGTTTTCAAAGACTGAAGATGTCAAACTTCACTGGCAAAATCGAGTCCAGAGCTGAAGTCTTTCACCAGTGATGACATGTGCAAAGATCTTTTGATGCTTGCATTGCCCCTCTTGATCATGACAAGTCTGTCGTAAACACACCAAGCGAAGCTTAGGAAGTGGTCTCTGCCCATGTCCTTATTGTAGCGGCCCCAGTAATGAGGATGATAAGTAACATGGTACCAAGCAGACGCTTTCTTTGCGTATGCATCATCACCTCCATTCGCTGCTTCACCTCCCTGATTGTTGAACCAAGTCCTAGCTTCTTTGATCAGTGCCTTTACTGCATAATTTGCCGATTCCAAGTCTCTTTTCTTTTCAAAATGCCTCGACTTTGTGAGGACATTGCCACTGAGCAATTCAGCTTCAGTCTTGATTCCATAGTAATCCATGAGATTTCCCAACTTGTTGTCGTAATTGGATTTGAGTTCAAAAGCTTCCTCGACATAATCCTCAAATCCTTCCAGCTCCATGTCAGAGTCGTAACACTCACTAGCCACTTCCTTAGTGAAGGATTTTATCAAACTTGAACGTTCTTCCACATCCTTCACCTGTCGAAAGAGCTTTCCAATGACACGTTTTGACACATAGGTTGGTTTGTCAGTCTTTTCCATGAAGTCCGGGTACTCTTTTGCACGCAGATGACCTGGGATTATTGCGGCCACACCTGTTTTTGGATAATCCACGGCAATTGAGGATAGCTTTGCTAGCTCAAGACATCGTTTGCTCCAAGCCTTTTCTGGTTCTCTGTCTGCAAAAACCTTATGAGCATTCGAAATAATTCCCAAGTTGTCATTGACTATGTAGTCAGCAAAGTACTCCTTTATTTCCTGTAGATCAAGCAGAATCATGCAGTTATGAACTAGACAGCGGAGAAAGTGGAGAAAGTCTTCAAAGTGTAAACATTTTACACAAAATATTCATCAATATGAAAAAATATATATATTAGAAAAAAAAAAGTGATAATTACAAGAAAACTCTTATCAGAATTGTCAACATTTACAATCAAAATATGTCATTCAAAGATAAAACTGGAACCACATTAAATGACAGATTTTGAGAAAAGTGTACGGTTAGTTAGAATCCATTTTGTACCAACTTTTCCTACTTTTCACATGAGTGGACAAAAAGATGTGTTTCAGGTATGCTTGTCAAGTTATTGATGAAAAGAGTAATACCTCCATTGTGACCTCATGGTCCAACGCTATTCTTGGTGCTGCGGTATAATCCATTGCTTTACATCGCTGAGGAGGAATAAGCTTACGGTCCCAACAGACGAAGTAAGTATCTCCGTCCAAATCACTCCCTGAGCATTCATCGGTGTGAGGCCTAAGAAAATTAAAAAGCTTTGTCAGTCAAAATTTCAAAATAGAGAGTATAGCAACTCATGATAAGAAGATTACATAAAGTGTATGAATGATCAATCTATGTACCAACAAAGTAGAAAACATGACATTTTTACCTCATTCCCTTCTGTGGAAAAACGACGCAATCTACCATGTGATGCAATTCTGGAACATCCACCGCCTTAAGGACCCTCACATCTCCTGGATGTAGACAAGGGTTTTTAGCTACAACCACTTTTTCCTTAACAACAAACTTGTCAGAGCTTGAACTGCAGTTGTTGAAGACTAGAAAAGAATCATCAAAGAGCTGGGGACGAGAACACTGCACAAACACTTGACCGTATTCAAGTGTCCCAGTTTCATCTAAACATCCCATCATAAGTCTTCCATTGGGCACATGTATCCTTGTTTTGGCTCGCAATTCCAGCAGCTTTGACGCATGCAGTGTTTGCAGCATCATTGCGAGAAATGGCTCCTCATCTGGCTCATATCCACACATGAGCATTTCCTTCAGAATGTTTGAGATCTCTCTTGGAAACATCATCTTCAATTCATCTTGTGCTCTTAAAGAATCAGTTAAGATAGAGTCCAGGCGATTCATAGTCTCCTTTTGCTTCTTTTCAAAAACGCAATCTCGGACTCCAAGAGTTGACAAAAGAGTAATCAACTCCCGGTTCAGGAAGCACGGCTGGTACTTGCTCCATGCCAAAACATCGAGCTTGTTGTTCTTTGACTTGTACTTGCACATGCTCTTTTTTCTCAATGACAACTTCATTGAAGATGTGGGATCAACGGCCACAACACCTTTATAGCCGCCATAACGAATCTGAAAGGCAGATGGAGTAAACCTGTTTAGGCCACATTTTTTGGCCACCTCTTTGGCAAAATCTTCGGATATTTTGCCAATTCCGTCAGAGAAACAATAATTCTTCCCATCCCTTTTAACTTCTATGTCAGGAATTAGCTCAACTTCGTCCCTTCCAACTCTAAAAGTTTCGTGGGAAGAGCCAAAAGATTGACCTAGCCTAGCCGCATATCTTGCCACATTTTTAATGTCATGAAAATCACCCATCCATTTTCTGATATCTGCGGCAGTAAGTCCATCTCTTGAAGCAAACATCCAAAGGGAACCCTCTTTCAACTGACTCGATGAAAACGCAAGAAACTCGAACTTCTTGTCGCCAATGAGTATGCCATTTCTTAGAGTAGAAAGTATCCTGTCATAGAGTCGCGTTCGCCTTCTTCCATTCGCAAAACTTCCGCGTGCAGATAAATCCGTTGATGATAACTTATCCAAGTCCTCATCAACAAAAGAAACGCGAAGAAAATTGTCAATGTCCTCGGGGTAGTTGCGCAAGACGCGGTTGGAGAGATTGATCTCAGGGCCACAGAAGTATACTTTTGTTGGTGTTACCTGAACCCGATGTACATACACCAAGCCGTCTTCTAAAGCAATTGTGGGCATTTTCGGAATCTGCCCACTTGTGTTGTACTTTATATATTGGTCAAGAGCAGATTCTATATATTCAAGCTGAATTCTACTCGGATCGACTAACCGGAAAAACTTGAGATCAAGTGCTTCAGAAGGAACACATCCATGTTGAAGCAAGGAATTTACTTTGAACAGTATTTTGTACGGCAAGATGATTCCTTGAGGAGGAACCACCATGGGAACAAGGTCTGAACTAGAAGATAAAGGAGAACCTTGCTGCAGAGAGAATTGACCTTCGTCTTCTTTGTAGTAGACGAAACCATCGCGCAAGTTTGGAAGTTGGCGCCAGTTTGGAATCTCCAAGCAGAGAGCAGAAGATTGCCCAATGCAACAAGATGGAGTGAAATCAACATCCCTTTCCCAGCATCTATCGTCTTTCTGAAAAATCTTAGGCGCTCCTAGTAACTAGCAACGGAAAGGGAAAGAAACTGTTAACTATTTCATCCAAGTGCCAAAATAAAATTATACGAAATCATTGTAGTTATATTGCCGTATAGAGAAAATGCAAACGTTTTGCTAAAGACATATCACAGATACTATTGACTTTTGGTCTAAACCGTAATGTTGACTTAAGAAATATTAAGCAGGAGATTGATAACATTAGCAAACAGAAAAATAAGCATTCAGTGGTTTTAAGAACGGAAGATATAGGTGGATTCCTAATCTTGCGTAAATAAAGCGTGAGAAGTCCAACAGAGAACAAACTTCAAGAAACAAAATGAAGTTTAAGAACTGCTTAATTTATAAGCATGGAGAAAATCCATGAGTTTTTTTTTGTGTCTCAATTCGTAAAAATTCAGAAGACGTTAGAAAAAAATCCTATTTTCAATATGCTCAAGAAAGAATTTCCTATGCAATCCTTACTACGAAACATAGAATGTTATTCATAGCCGAAAAATGGAGAAATTAAATACTATTTGAATTTTAGAAAGCATACCTGAAGGAGAAGAAACTTTGAAGTTTCGCCGTGCATCTGGTGTAGCTCAATCTGCCAGATGTTCTCATAGGAGAGCTCTAGCTTGTAATCAACAGAACCATAAGACAAAAAGAAGTAGAGCTTCCTCAGTCCCTCTCCAAATTTAAGAGAGACATTCTCTGTTTCCCAAAGCACAGAAAACTTCTCCTTCGAAACCTGACATCCGAAGTGCAGCGTTACATCATCCACGCTGCACAGGAACTCCTCTTGCTTTCGTACAACTTTAGTGCTCCAATCTCGAGCTTTTAGATAAGAGTCACCATACCAAAAGCGTTGGTCGTCATCCGCCAGGGGATTTTATGATTTCGGCGCTCTCAGAGTCTACGAACTCAACCTTGGCATGTGCCCTTGAACCACTCTTGCACTGCGCGAACTCAACAGAACAAACAGTCCCTTCTCCAGTGTATGACTCCAGATGCCTCTTCACCTCCTCCTGGTCCTCAACACAAGAGAATCCATACAACTGAATTGTCTTTCCCATGCTGCAATACTAAGTTAAAACCCTGTTTCAGCATACAAATACTATTAAGCAACTGAAAAGTTAAGTCATCTATTTTCATGTATATAGTGAAAACAGATAGAAATTATAAGGATAAATGACAATTTGCAGTTAAAGGTGACGATTTTCATGCATATGCCATCAGATCTCAAATTCACAGAATCTAGAAAATTATCCCTATATAAACAAAACCCATAATCCATTTAGAAATTTGTTGTCAAATCCTAGTTTTAGACCACACATATTTCCTACTAAGTCAACTATGAAGTTCAAATTTTACTATCTAGCTGGAGTTGTATCCTTCTAACTGTTACTGATCTATGTATAACTCTAACATTTCTTCCTCATTAAGGAACATAAATAAGTCAATTTAGATAAAAATAGTGAAAATTGATCAGTTTAATGTACCTTAGCACAAATATATCATTCAAATTACTATGCAAAACAAAGTTTTGTTTTTTTATGGAATTAGTTGTAAAATATCGCATTTATCTCAACATGAAGTATAGAATTATTATATACATGTAAGATAACGTAAAATGAATGATCAAGAAACTTTTTGTTCCCAGAAGTTCATTAATACAATTAAACAATTTGGAATTCTACAAACCAGATCATATGTACATGAGAAGTCCTTTATGATCGGTAAAAACATACACAGTCCAACAAAGAGAACAAATAGGGAAAAAATACTTAAAATTGTGATCATCTTCAAGAAAATTGAGACAAATAATGGAAAGAAAAGAATAGAAATAGAAAAAAAAAAGAAAAATTAAACGAGTTGAAAATTTTTGTAAGTTCCTTTTAAGTCTTTCCTTGCTAGTGAAGTTTATTCAAACAATTTTTTTATTTTTATTTTTTTTCCATTTCTTCACATGCTACCATAACCGCACAAAAATCATAATGCCAGTGCAAAAAAACCAGAATCACACACACGCGCGCGCCAATAATCAAAAGAACACTACTGATCATGATCATATTTTCTATCAACCAAGTACTGTTCAAACAATTCAACTAATTTTTCACCTCGAAACCGAGACTGAGAAAGATGTCAAGTACGAACTGATCGGAAATTTGATCGGAAAATTAAGAGAGAGAGAAGAAACTGACTGACCTCGAAAACTGAATGCTGAAACAGATGACCTCGAAAACTGAATGCTGAAACAGATGACAAATGCTTTGATGATGAAACGAATGCTTTGATGGTGAAACGAATGCTAATGGATGATTGGTATTTATAGTGAGAAAACATAGAAGCACAGAGTGAACCGTGCTATTGCTGGTCAATTTCGTGTTCTCTCTTTTCGCTGTTTCTCCATCACTCTCTGTGTGGCGCGAACATATTTTGTTGAGAGTTAACAGTCATTGATTCCCTACTTCACGGCACAGCCTTACCAGACATCCCCTGCTAACGTGGCCAATTCTAGTTGGAAATAATTAAAGATCTGAGTTATAACGTTTCGACACGTCGGCGAGAGTAGTGTGGACCTGGGTTTGGGCTGGTTGTTTTTTTTAATATTTCCACTCTAGTGAGTCTCTTTGGTCGTTGACGACATAAGGTCCCGCTGGGAGAGTTAGTTACAAAGTTGCATGAGGATAGCTAATGATTGGCTGACACGTCAGCAACGAGATTCGTTTTTGTCAATTTCCACGAACGTCAATTTCCTCAAAAAGAAGGAAAAAAAAAATGAAGAAGATAAGAACATCAAACGCGTAGAGGGGTAAAACTGGAAAGAAATATGTATTTAGACTGTGTACTTCATCGTACGGAACTATTGGATTGTAAGACATAAATTCTCAGTCTTTATTTTTAGAATTCTATTACACCTCAAATTTTCTTGATAAATTGTAGCAATATGACAATTGGATCACTTATTTTCTACTGGACAAAATTTATACCTAAATCACACTTAGAGATGAAAATTTAGGTGATTAATTAGTGGGGATTAAGTACAAAATAAAAAAATAAAATATAATTTCAGTTGTTAGCATAGACTAAATAAATTTCAAGTATAAGTCGTAGATAGAAATTATAATCTTAATAAAAGAAACATTATATAATAAACTTTATTTTTGAAAATGGAAGTATGAAAATCATCAAAGGGACCAAAGGGGGTAAGCTTACCAAAAACAACAGGAATACTGTAGAATCCATCAAAAATAAATAAGTAATTAAACTAAATTCATGTCATGGATTTATCTAAAATATGGATAAGAAACCCAACAATGTAGTAAGATGATTCTAGAATTTTAGAACTGAAATAAAAATGAGGGAAGAGTCTAGAATTTGGATTGGAGCACCACACTAGCCCATAAGCTTGGAATGATGGGGAATTCAGTTTTCCCCTTGTTTCGTAAGTATTGACTTATCAGAGAGAATAATTGGCCAAAATATTTATTTATTTTAAAAAAAAAAAATAAATAAATAAAATAAAGGAAAAATGAACCCCCCTAAAATATTGGACATGACTACTTCAGAGAAAGTGGCAAAACTTGCTAAACAAGAACTTGGGAAGCACTTGGAGGGAGTGAACTCTCTGCTGTGAACTATCATGCTATTCATTTTATGTGGGACCTTTTGCTTTCCGCACTTTATGTGGAAAAGTGCTTATTCCTTCTGCCATTTTTAGTTGCTAATATTTAAGCACTTGGTCTATAAGTTGTTCTTTGTTGCACTTTGGTCATTCAGGGTTACATAAATAATGTTTTTCTATTCATTTAATAACTTGTAATTTCTTCTCAACTAAATGTGTAATTATTAATAAGGATGAAATTTATATTTTATATTCCAAAAAATGGTGTAAAGATACTAAAAGATTTTCTTAAAATGTGTAGGTACTTATATAATTTTAAAAATACAATGTAATACAAATAGATTTCAATATATCACAGGGTATGAAATCAAAATTTTTCATTTTAATAATGAAAACGCTCTTTCATTCAACTGAAATTTATATTTTAGTCTCTGAACCTTTAGTTATAACATATTAGTTCATAAACTTTTGCTTTTTGGAAAGTTTGACCTAGAAACTAAAATTAACAAACGATTTCTAAAACTTGGTTTAAATAATCACATTCACTACAACAAAAATACACATTTGCGACGACATTTTTTGCGACAACATTTATCGTCACAAATATTTCAATATTTGCGACGACATGTCGTCGCAAATACCTCCCGTTGAAAAAAATTGCAAAGTCGTTGCTAATAATTTTTGTGTCGTCGTAAATAATATTGCCGCGCAAATTTCCATGGCGCGGATTTTTCGCGCGAATTATCAAACGTTTTAGCGACGACAATCCAAGTTATTTGCGACGACGTGTCGTCGCAAATAATGGAAAAGTATTTGCGACGACATTTTTTTGATGTCGTCGCAAATAATCTATTCGACGATGGGGAATGGGCGGGAAAAATATTTATTTGCGACGACATTTTTCATTGTCGTCACAAATACTCTATTTGACGAGCGAGATTAGGCGGGAAAAAAATTTATTTGCGACGACGATAAAGTTTTTTGCGACGACATTGTCGTCGCAAATAAGTGACCTAATTAAATCTGCCCCCTCCTTCTTCTCCATTTCTCCCGATCTCTCTGTAACAAAAAAAACCGAAATCTCTCTCTCCTATCCCTCGCCGCCTCCTCTTCCCGTCGCCGTCGCCACCACTCCCACTCCCGGCCATTCTTCTCGTTCTTCCCTCTCTCTTCCCTTGTCCCTCTCTCTTTTTCCTTCTTTCTCTGTCTCTTCCCTTCTTTCTCTCTCTCTTCTTCACCTTGCCTTCCACCGCCGCCGCCGCCTCCCCCTGCCGCCGGCCGGCCCTCCCCTTCCCTCTTTCCCCTTGTCACTCTTCCGTGTTCTCTCTCTTCCCTTCCCTCTCTCTCTTCTTTCCCTTTCCCGTCACAAACCGCCGCCGCCGCACTACCGCCGGCTCCCTCCCGCCGCCGTGATTCCGGCGCCCTGCTCCCGCCACCCCCCCGCCCCCCGCCGGCTCCTATTATTGAGGTAATTTTAAAAACATCAATTATTATAGAATATTACAAAAATAGCAATTTAAGCATATATATTACCGGATATGCCCTTATGGGTTATTTTGGGGTATATTTTATATATGGTTAATTTTTATTTTATGTAATATGTTTGTTTTTTCTCATAATATTCTACATATTTACTTACCTTTTAGCACTAATTGATTGTTTGTATTCAATTATTTGATTTATTTTTATTTTCTATTTGAATTTAAGAATTTTATTTGATTTATTTGGGGTAATCACACGCTTGTTTGGAGGGAGGAAAGGAAGATAGAGAAACGAAATAAACATTTTGACCCCACTATTAAATCTTAAAAAAAAGTCCATATTGAAAATACTATTTTACTCTCAAAATAATGTTGCCAAATAGTGAAATAAACAATATAGTAATTAAATAAAAAATTATTATTTATTTATCTTTTCTATTATTTCTCTCTATTTCTCCCTTCTATCAAATAACGTAAGGATGACTACAAATCTTTTTCATCCTTCACACTTCACATCCTTTCTAACTATCCATCATGTTTCCCTCCTTGTTACCAGACGTACACTTAAGGAACGTTTAATAGGGGAATTCAACTCCTGATTTAAATTATGATTCGTGATTCGTTACAATATTTTCTCTCATAAAAAATAAACGTAAATTAAAAATAATTATAATTTCATAATTATAATTCATGAATCGAACGTCTCCATAATTCCTCTTCAGTTGTAATCAAAATTGATAAAAGTCTAGCACTGCCAAATGACCCAATTGTTGTCCCATGCATCCAGAGTAAGGAACGTGGACTTTCAGAAGACTTCCGTTCATTAATATCTTGTAAATAATTTGTTCAGTCACGAAAAAAGTTACTCAAAAGAACCCAAAAAGCACTAATTATCTCTAGAAACAGTGCACCCAGCGAGATCTTGAGTCTCAACCAAAGCCTTCTTGTCAGTAGAGATAGAAGTATGGGCCGGCCCAATCTGATCTTGCCTATTTAAATGGGTCGTATAAGGTCGGTTCATAAAAGATTAATTTTCAGCTCAACTTATCTCATAGGTTAACTTTATGTGGACTAAGCTTGACCGGTTCATAATCCGGGCCAGACCATGCTGTACCATGAGTCGTTACTAGACCGGCCCATATGAGTCAATTTATGAGTCAGGGTTGATTCATCTTAATCTATCATGAGTTTAGATAGTCAGTCTATCTTGTCATACATTTAGTCAATTTTTTTAAATATATGTTTTTTATCTTCTAAAAAAGTTAACAAATACAAAAATCTAAATAGTCAATAAAAATATAAAAAAAATATATTCTATTTATGTATGTCTTATTAACAACCTTTTAAAGGAGAACCCAATAGAATACAACCTATATAAGAATAAAAGAGTACATTTGTAATAATTGCACATAAGATGTTTACAAGATTACTAAATAAAAATTAAACAAATGAAAACGCATAAAAAAACATAATAATTATTATTTATAACTACAACGTACAACTAATTGTAGTATTACAAATATTTACAAATATCTAAGATCACAGGTAAACATATATATATATATATATATATATATATATATATATATATATAACAAAGGTATAAACGTACAATATGTATTGTATATATATATATATATATATATATATATATATTAAAAGTTGAGTCAAAATGGGTTTTAGATGGGCCGGTCTATTTTAGGCCAAATCTTGTTTAATCCATGAATTTTTACGGATTGGGTGGTGCTGTCTATGGGCTGAGATATGCCGACCCAGCCTAATTCATCAAGATGGGCTTGATTGTGCCTTAAACAAGGAAAATAGTAAAAAGGGAGAAAGAGGAAAATAGGCCAAAATTTGAGATGAATTAAAATTAATAGGTCAATAGTTTACATAAGTTAATAAATAGGCCAAATTATTATTTTCGTCCATAACTTGTCTAGTTATGAACCATAACTTGACAAGTTATTATTCATAATTGTCCATAACTTGTCCGGTTATGAACCATAACTTGACAAGTTTGTCCATAACTTATCCGGTTATGAACCATAACTTGACAAGTTATGGCCTATTAATTTCTATAACTAAAAATTGGCCTATTTCCTTTCTTAAGCTTTTCATATTGGCCTATTTTCTACTATTTCCCTAGTAAAAAATAGGTCAATATGAAAAGCTTAAGAAAGAAAATAGGCTAATTTTTAGTTATAAAAATTAATAGGCCATAACTTGTCAAGTTATGATTCATAACCAGATAAGTTATGTACAAACTTGTCAAGTTATGGTTCATAACCGGATAAGTTATGCACAATTATGAATAATAACTTGTCAAGTTATAGTTCATAACCAAACAAGTTATAGACGAAAATAATAATTTGACCTATTTATTAACTTATGTAAATTATTGACTTATTAATTTTAATTCATCTCAAATTTTGACCTATTTTTCTCTTTCTCCCCTTAAACAACGTCGCGTTATGTTGTGATAACCTAACACTGTATCAGAATGAGTGGATTGACCCACGGACCGCAGTTCATAGTTGCATCCCTACTTATTAGCGCATGTTCCCATGCATCACATTGGATGTTCCAGCGCTTACAGTAGCATCAAACTCGTGAAGATAGAGATTCAAGAACATCAAAGAAAAAGCACATTTTGCAAAAATATAACTTCATTTAAAAGTTTCCCGGTACCATATTCGTTCCTCTAAATTCAAAAACCAAAATAGCAAAATTACCCGTAAAACGTTAGGGTATTATGAAATTAAAATGAATCACACAAACCTATGGGTTGTTTGTTTCAGCTATTAGGACGTTTGGGTTCAATTCTAATCGTTCCTAACAATTCAAATGGACGTTCGGATCCGTAAAAATTAGGGCTCATTCAAACCACTATGGCCAACTTAAACATTCTCAAACTATTAAAATCATAATTTATTCCCTCCCTCGAATTCAAACTAGCCCAATGGTTTTGCTATAGCAAAACAAACACTTTTTTGTTTTTTTCTCTCTCATTAACTTAAATTTTAAAAATATCATAACATCTTCGATTTAATTCCAATAGAATTATTTTTTTTAATGTGTTCGTAATAAAAAGAATAACAAATTCCCATCTATTGTGCATATTTTTTAATGTCATTTACAATGAGATGTTATATAATTTGTTACAAAAATCTAATGATAGTTTTCAACACTTTATCTAAACATAGTTCGGATTCTATTCCTAATTCAAATTATAATTATTTTGCGTATCCAAACAATAGTTCAAATTACCACAGTTCAGATTCTACAATTTAAACCAAAAAGATTCAAACTTCCACAGTTTGAATTGTTCAACCAAACAAAGCCCTAATAGTTTATGCTACAAAGACTGCTTACTTTGTCTACTTCCACCTTGTGGATGTATCTGAAGATTAAATATGTTAACTAATGCCAGACAGCCTCAAGTCATCGCACAATTAAAATTAAAATGATGAAACCTCCCGCGTAAGAAATAATGTCGACTACAGCAACATCTCAGCAATTTGAACCGCATTAAGTGCAGCTCCCTTGCGTATTTGATCACCGCAGACAAAGATGTCCAACCTGCAGAGAAGAATGCCATCAGTATATGAAGCTTGTTGATTTTTTTTTTTTTTTTTTTTTTTTTTTTTTTTTTTTTAGAACTAGAGATTTATTTCTTACCCATATTTCCCATCCTGAGACACATCACGGCGGATTCTGCCAACTGCGACATCATCTTTATTAGACACCTCCAGTGGTGTCGGGAAGTTATTTGATGCCCTATCATCAATAACCACCACCCCAGGTGCGTTCCTCAGAATATCCCTTGCCGTGTCCTGCACATCCATTGGATTTTAACACTTCGAACAGAAAAAGAAACCGTAAATCCAAGAGAGTTGGCACAGGAAGGAGACACAAATGATAAAAATATTGATAATAGTGAGCAGAAACCTAGCTCTGGTGCAACCAGTCAGCATCAAATACAAGAAGACACCCATGCAATTTTCAATAATCTTGAAGCATCACCAATGCGTGCCAAATTTTGGCATTTGAGTTAACAAATCACTCTCCTACACAATGCTATTTTCTATGCTAAATATGGCAAATGACTCGGTGGCAAATTTGGCAATTAATAGTTATTCGTTGATAACTTTTTCTTTTAATCATTATAACATTGTTCTTTTAAAATTATTGAAATGTCAAAAGTTTATTTTTATAAGTTTCAAAGCTTAACAATTATGACAAAAGGTAGATATAACATTATGCATTGGAGCATAAATAGCATATCACATCAAATATGCTAATTCCACGCTTCTTGATGACAAACATAGTATTGGCATTAGCATTTACATTGGAGATGGTCTTACATAGCATAGAAAAAGCAAAGAGAGAACAGGATTAGTTGTATAAGTATTACATGATAAGCTTACAGTTTAGAGCTACCAACTAGCTTTCTCAAAATACAAAATTATTTCCCCTCACTTGGAAAGTCCATTTTCTTTTAAATATTTTCATTTTTCCAATATAGTAGTAGTTGGGACTCTGTGAAAACACGTAAACCTAATAAAACATGGAACCCCTCACCCCTCTTCTTTTAATAGGTACGTGACACTGACTGACTACAATGGATCAATCATCATCATTAGCTTAGCATATCAGAAAGGCTAAATGAAGACAAAGATGAGAATTGAAAATTTAAAATTCAAATGCAAAGCTAAATAACGGCCAATAAAGATTATACCTACAAGAGGGAAACCTCTTTCCTTAACATACACTACACAAAGAGACTTGTGTTGCATAGTTACATCTAAATTAAGTCCAACCAGTTGTTTTTACGAGTAATATATGCACAAGAAACATCTTGATCAAGAACTTATGGTTTAGGACTTAAAGATTTTACTATAAGACAGTGGAGCATTGTTACCTCATCAAGAGGATTCTCGAACTGAAGATTCACACTTTCTGCATGAGCACGCATCACAGGAACCCGTATGCATGTGGCTGTCACCTTGACATCATTGTTGTTCTGAAAGGAAAAAGGCAGTGAACTAAAGCAAATATACCAGCAGAACAAATAAATCCAAACAAAGAGCACTGAGCCGAATCAAATTTGATAAGAGTGAAATTACCCATATTTTCTGTGTCTCTTTGACTAATTTCATTTCCTCTTCATTGTACCCATTGGGAAGCACAGAAGAATTGTGTGAAAACAAATTAAACGCGTACTGCAAATGTCAAACCATAGAAAGGTAATTCAAGAAAACTTCAAGGAATAAAAAAATAAAATAAAATTATTTTATAATTTTTCTTTCATAAAGTTCAACAAGGAAGAGCAGACAAACCTGTCTCTGGAATATCTTACATGTAGGTGGTTTTCCTGCCAGAACCTTAAGAAACACAAAAGACAAATCACTTAGAACACAACAACCATACCCAAAACATTCATATTCAAACATAAACAATGAATTAAAACCAAACCCGATTCAAGATAAGACATGTGAAGAAGAGGAGGCACCTCATGGGTTTGCTGCTCAAGCTCCCTCATAGCAGCAGCACCAGCACCACTAGCAGCTTGATACGTACTAACAACCATTCTCAATACCTGAAACCATGTTTGTTAGGCCAATGTTAAGTATCACAATGTGATGATCTTTACCTATGATGAAAATGTCAGTTTTGGTAAAAATTTCAAGGGTTTGGATTTATATTAGTATTTTTGTGAAGTATCGATGTCATCATGTCAGTGTCCGGTAAACTATGTTGGTAAACTTTGACATTCTTTAAAAATATGGATTGAAAACCTGTAATCATGATAATATTGCCCAAATATAGATAAAATTCTAGATGTCTACTTCTTTGATAAACTACCACTCAAGGCCCGTTTGACAAATACATTTAAAACCATGATTTTGATTCTGCAGATTATTAAATGGACAGTAAAAATCTTAAGATTACCAGCCAAAAAACACATAACATCACATTTTTTATAATACTCATTCAAACGAAACTCATCCAGACATAAATAAATCCAATCATAAATCACATTTTAATCCAAGCATAAAAAGCACAAAACTTTACTCATCAGAAACCAACGGATTATATTTGTTCAACCAATCAAATTTTCATCAACAATGTTGATATTAGCAACTTAAACCGCAAAACACTCCCAAAAATTTCAAAAAAAAAAAAAAAGTTCACTGACATTTGAACGCCGATGCAGAGGCGTGGCGGCGACCAAGCAAATGATGGTGGAGCAATTAGGGTTGGCGATAAGCGCGCCTTTTCCCTTTCCAACCTTAATCCCTTCCATGGCCTCCGGATTAACCTCCGGTATGACGAGCGGCACGCCATCCTGCATCCGAAAAGCTGAGCTGTTGTCGACAACAATGGCGCCGCGGTCGACGGCGAGAGGACCGAACTCTTTGCTGATGGAGCCGCCGGCGCTGAAGAGCGCTATGTCGACGCCATTGAAGCTGTCCTCCGTAAGCTCCTCGACGACGTAGCTCCGGCCCTGGAAGGCGATGTTCTGGCCGGCGGAGCGCTTGGAGGCGAGCATTTTGATGGAGCGGTAGGGGAATTCACGGTCAGCGAGGACGGAGAGGAACTCCTGCCCGACGGCGCCGGTGACGCCGACAACGGCGAGAGAGGGGGCATTTTCCTGGAGGGACATCCGGACACGGGCTGGGCCGGGCCGGAAGTTGGATTGGGGGAGGCGTGCCCCGCCCAGGAAGTGAGAGTGGAGGTGCTGTTGGGTTAGAGACGCCATTTTTGAGTTGGCGAGGTTTAGAGAGCGAATGACAGAGAGGGTTTTAGGAGAGAGAGAGGCGGCTGAGGAAGTTGATGACACGCTTGCAGTTGGACTTGGAGCGACAGTGGTTTAAACATTTTTTAAGCACTAGCTGGTTAGCATTATTGAATTAATAACTGTAATTACAAAAGTAACCCTCACATTCAAAACATTTTACGCTTTTCAAATATAAGATGAGATATTTATTCAAAACATTCTATGATCTGCAGTGAGAATTTTGTGTTATGTACTGTAAATATAATATAATATTTTGTTCAATTGGGTTTCTTCTCATTCTTTTTATAGCCGGTAGGAATTATATATTTACCGTTAGATTAGTTTCTTATGATCTGCAGTGAGAATTTTGTGTTATGTACTGTAAATTTTTATCGTGAGTATGTACAAATTTGACGATAAAAAATATAATTTAGCTGAGTAAAAATAATCGTAGCAAAGATTAAGTATTATCTTTCAATAAGCTTAAGATGTATAAAACAAAATAAGCTCAAGATGTATATTACAAAAATATAGGGCATGTTTGGAATTGTTTTTCATCTTGTTTTGTACTCTACATGTCTTTTAAGGTAAGAAAATAAAATGTCTCTAAACTGCGTTTAGGTAGCACATATTTTGAAAATGAGAATGGAAACAAAAAAACAATAAAAGAATAGTTTTTGTTAAATAAGTAGAAAATAGTTAAAAGTTAGTTTCTAATTTTTATTTTCATTTTCTAATTTATAACTTAATATGCATTTTTTTAAATACTAGTTAGACTCCATGTGCTATGCATGAGGATAGTAATTTATGTATTAAGTTTTGATTACCGTGTTATTATTAAAGCATATAAAATTTGAATATAAAATCTCAAAATGAAAAAAGGAGATGCGTTAAAACACACATTTCAATTAAGTTGTGTTAAAGTTTAATATTATACATGTATAGATAAGTATAACATATTATTAATGAAACTATTTTGTTCAGATGAATCAAGTAGAAAATTAATCAAACTCTACATATGAAAAAAAAAAAAAAAACCTTCAAATAAGGGTGTATTTCGAAATAATTATCTCAATGGGGTAAAAAAATATTTTAAGGGCTATACTTGTTAAATATACATTTTAAAGGATTGAAATGAAAGGTTTGAAAGAAAGTTAAAAATAAAAAATAAAAACTTCATATTTGAAATAATTATTTTAGTGGAGTAAAAAAAAATTAAGGGGTATATGTGTTAAATGTATACTTTAAGGGATTGAAATGAAAAGCTAGAAAAGAAAGTTAAAGGGAAACAAAAAAAAAAAAAAAAAAGGAATAGCGCAAATAACTTGACTAAAAGTTTAAGTAGTGTTTTGTGAGAGGATGAAGAGTGAAATGTATTCACATTTCTTCATAACTGCAAGTTTACGTTGGGCTAAATGGACCGGCTCAAGGTCTGACACTGTTTGCTCAGGCCCGATCAGCTTAAATGTTTATGCCAAGTTAGGCCCATATTTCAAGCCCAAAACCTTAGCTTGGCCCGAACAATTTTTTCTTAAAAATACATTGTAAACTTCAAGCTAACCCTAAGCCCATCGAGTTCTAAAAACCGGCCGGTCCGGGGCGATAAATAATTAGTCAAAATTCTCATTCGAGCTGTCAAGATAAGGCCAGGCGGCCTGAACTTTCACCTATACACTTCTTATATATAATTATAGATTATTGATAGATTATAAATTGAGAGTTTATCTAATAGTCTTTACAAAAATAAATTACCAAACTCCTTATTTTTTAAATAGTCGTATTTATATTAAAATTTATCTTTTTTACATATTTTTTTAATCTATTATACTTTTAATCAAATCAAACGATTAAAAATTAAGAATACTAGTACGATGAAAAATTTCCTTATATATTATAGATATCCAAATACAATTTTACTTTTTTATATCTAAAACATTTTAAAAAAATTAATCAAATTCTAAAAATTCTCATTTAAATTTTTCGCACTAAAAACAAAATTTTTTTGAAAACGCTGCCATTTAATTTCTCGTTAACGTTAAAATATGCCTCTTATCCCCACTTAAGAACAGCTATCCATTAAGAACTATAAGAAGAAGCGGGTGACATCCGCTAATCGTGGCGGTCGGAGAATCGAAACGTCGTCGTCTCCTTATCCTCTAAAGCTTCCTCGGAGGTTCAGACGGCGTCGTCTTTTCTCCAAATCACCATTTACTGCTCAAGACATATCCAAGTTCACCCAATCTCAGGTCGCTTTCCCTTTTTATTTTTCTCTAATTTCGCGCGTGTTAATGTATGTATAATTTGTTTGTTTCCGATGGTTGGTGAGACTATCCTGCGTAAGAAAGTTGTGCTTCCGTCGTTTAGTTCTACTTTTTTTTTTTTTTTTAAACTGGGTTTGTGAATTTTCTGTGTTCAGTTTTGTATTTCAAATGAGTTTTGTGATAATTCCTGTGAAATAGGAATATGTTTTCTGAAACCTTGATGTTTAAGAACAAATTAACGTTATTGAGTTCTTTATGGTCATAGTGTTTAGTTTATTTTATTTTATTTCACTTCTATTATTATGACCCATTTTCTGTAAAGGACTCGTTGTATTAAGCCAAAAATGATGTCATATTCATCTCCTTGTCATCAGGAGAGATTATGGAAGATGATGCAATATTGAGGGGAGACAAGCTTATATTGAGAGGATTGATGTTCCATGGTTTTCATGGGGTGAAATCTGAAGAAAAGAAGCTGGGCCAGAAGTTTTTGATAGATGTTGATGCTTGGATGGATCTCCGCCCGGCCGGTTTATCTGATCGGTTGTCTGATTCTGTTAGTTACACCGACATTTATCGGTGAGTACCGATCTCCAATGCCTCTTTTACCATCTCAATTTTTGTCACCCAGATAAATTACTTTCCACTTTGATTCTTGTTCAATGTGAATGTTTCCTTAGTTTAGTTTTCCTTGATATCTTTGCTCAGTAATCGGTTGTGGATTTGCTTTCCATGACTGACTTTGTGCCGTAAAGAAAAAGTTGTCTGTTACTGCTCAATGGCTTATTTGAAAAATCCAAATTAACTTTTCATGTTTTTCGCAGAAGCGCTTCTAAGAGAAGCCATGTGGGTTTAGTTTCCTCTGAAAGAGCTTCTAAGAGCTAAAAGTTCTTTTAGGATTTTATCCGAGCACGTGAAAGTTATTTTGGTTTTAGGGAGCCAAAACTGAGTTCTAAACTTGTGCCAAACAGATCCCATGTTCTCATGTTTGAGATTTTCTGTTCTGTTTCTGATGCAAGATCTGTTGCGAATTTGAACTGTAAAACTGCAGCATAGCGAAGGAAGTAGTTGAAGGACAACCCCATAATCTTCTTGAGTCGGTTGCTCAGGTCATTGCATCTACAACCTTAACAAAACATCCCCAGATTACGGCTGTTCGTGTGAAGGTCGGGAAGCCTCATGTTGCTGTTCAGGGTCCTGTTGACTATTTGGGTGTCGAGATTCTTAGATTCAGAAGTACTGATGTACCAAAGTAGGAGAATTATTTTGGTTTGCTTAACTTTGTCAGCATATGCCCTACAACTGATTGGTATTGAGGATTTTGAGGGAATGGGTGTGCAAGTGTGTGGAAGAATTTCACAGAATCATGGCATAGCTCTAACATGCTCTCTTTGAATATGTTATGGTTTTTTATGCCTATTCTAGCTTTTAAAATTTTTGTTTATTGACTACAAAATATACTTCTCTGTATTCATCATGTTTCACATTTACTTGATTGTCTCGAATGAAGTGCGGAGGACTCCAGAAGCTCATTCATGCCACTGTACCGCTCGATTCACCATTGTTTGCATTGCCTCTTGAAGTGGTCTCAATAAGCGTACGAGGGACAAGCCGCTTTTCCCAGGTGAGCTTGCGGAAATTGGGGACTTCCGACTCGCTATCTTGGCCTCTCCCTACGTAGTAGTTTCCCTTTCTATCACTGTTAGTCGGCACTCCGGTCTCACTTTTCTTCCATGTCTTCCTTTAGCAATGATATGATACTCTTTTTGAATAAATCCCTTTCCAGCAAAAGCCTCAGCTGCATAGAAAAGAAGAAGAGGCGAGTGGAAGTAGGGTTAAGACACAATAGAGGAGTAAATCTTTGCTTCTGTCATATACCAACAAGGAGACAATCCGGATCCAACCCATAATTATGGATCTGAATTGTTAATAAGAATAAGAGGTACAAATTCATACTCATATACTTTAAAAGTAAATTTAACAATTTTTTTTTAGGGAAAAAAAAGACCGTTGATTTCATAAATATTCTTCTCCAGCAATGATCTGAACATGCCTTCAAACTTGAAGGTTAAATACATGGGCATGAAGCAGAACGTTGGCCAAGTTTTTTGTCCAACTACAATTGGGTAAATCATATAATACAGATCATAACTACCTATCCACAAGAAAAGTTGTCTAAAAATGATGTAAATGTTCAAACTTTTATCCCATGTTAACGATTCATAACTATCAAATTATCAATCACGTTTGTGACTGAACAAGGTGTTAGACTGATTGAATCACCTGATAGACAGTTTTTTGCTGCTCGCTTTACCGTCACTTGCAACTGCAACAATGCATCTTCAACACGCATTCCCCGAACTAATGCAGCGACCAATTTCACCTTCTTTGAACTCTTGAGTAGTTACGTCAAAAAAAAGAAATAAAATCATTTTTATACTTTTATTATAGCGAAACATGCTCTTAGTATTATGTGTTTTTTATAATAATAAAACGGTATCTTACCTTTTTAAAAACATCTTCTTAGCTTTTGAGACATAGGGTGCGTTTACTAAAATATAAACGAATGTAATGGGATTAAAAAAGAAAGCAAAGTAATATGATTAAAGATCATTCATTTCCTTTATGTGTTTACTTGACTATTAGATGATGTAATAAGAAATAACTCCATTCACTTTCTTATGTTTATTGAAATTATGAATAATAATTTTATGAATATAATCACTAAAATATCCTTTTATACAATTAAATAATCATTCTTGAATCATTCATGCCATCATCATCAGGAAGTTGTGATAGAGAACTTAATTCTCTCATCCATTCCAATTATTTTTCTCAAAAATTTAAAAAAAAAAACATTTCATATAATGACAATACTAATTTTTTATGTATTGTCAACATCTTTTATAGGCATTATTAATGTCTATATCGATCTCAAAGACTGTTCCTATATTTGTCAACATTGCGGTGCTCTCTTTTGGCTAAACGAACGAATTCGTGGCAGTATTATTCCTAAGTATAATCTTTGTTGCAAAGATGGAAAAATAACTTTACCCTTAATTAAAAAGACTCCTCAAACACTTGATACACTTCTTGATTACCATGGCGGATTAATTAGCACACATTTCTGAAGAAATATTCAAACATATAACTCTATGTTCGCATTTAACATCATTTGGAGCCAATATAGACACAAGTACACATAACCTAAATGGCCCAAATATTTTTAAAATAAGTGGATAAGTACATCATTTTATGGGGTCTCTACTACCAATTAATAATAATCCTCTAAAATTTGCACAACTCTATATATATGACACAAAAAATGAAGTTCAAAATCGGATGGCGGATGGCGTCACTCTCATTTAATAGTGAATCCAAAAACATTATACAATTTATAGTTGAAAACCTAATCAGAATGCTTGATAAAACAAATAAATTAGTTAAAATTTTTCGAACGATAAGGGACAGATATCAAGAAGATGAGATACCATCTATGAAATTAAAACTTATAAGCTGAAGAAATATAGATAGTAACCAATATGACCTACCTACATCAAATGACATAGCTGGTTTAATAGTTGGAGATATTGGTGAATATGAACAAGGAAGAGACATTATTATCCAAGATAGAACAAATGCTTTACAAAGAATTACAAAATTACACCCATGTTATATGGCCCTTCAATATCCTTTGTTATTTTCATATGGAGAAGATGGTTACACAACAAATTTAAAATATAATATAAATAACTTAAGCAATAAATATATAAGAAAAAGAATCTCTATGCGAGAATTCTATTGTCATCAACTACAAGAACGTAGAATAGAAGGCAATACACTTTTTCGAGGAGGTAGATTATTTCAACAATATGTAGTTGATGTGTATGCTTCTGTAGAAGAAGATCGATTAGATTATATTCGAAAAAACCAAAAAAAATTACAACTCGAGATTTATCAAGGAATTCAAGAAGCGATCACAAGAGGAGATACAAATGCACAATCAATAGTAAAAAGAATTATCCTTCCTTCAAGCCATACTAGAAGCCCTAGATATATGATCCAAAACTATCAAGATGCAATGACAATTTACAGAAACTATGGAAAGCCAAATTTATTTATAACATTAACATGTAATCCAAAATGGCCTAAAATTACTAGAGCCCTAGCAAAAATACCTAGACAAAAACCTGAATATAGACCAGATATTATCACTAGAATTTTTAAAATGAAATTAGATAATTTATTATCCACCATTAAAAATGAAAAAATATTTGGAGTAATTATAGCAGGTTAGGTTCTTTTTCCTTGACTTTTTTTAGTTTCTTGATAAAAAAAAAAAACTCCTTTTTTCTATCATTACAAAAAAAATTACAATAAAATATTTTTCAATCTTGTAGATTTATATGTTATAGAGTTTCAAAAACGAGGACTGCCACATTCACATTTCCTCTTTTGGCTCCATCATGATGACAAACTATGTAAGTCATCACAAATAGACAAATTTATTTCTGCAGAAATTCCTGATCCCTATAATAATCCACTAGAATATAACATTATAGCGGAACTTATGATGCATGGACCATGTGGCATAGCTAAGCCAAGTTCTCCATGTATGAAAAATTCAAAAGGTTCAAAAAAATTTCCTAAAAAATTCAACAATGAAACAACAATTGATGAAAATAGATTTGTTAACTATAAATCAAGAAACACATCCTCCTATGTAGAAAAAGAAGGTATTAAATTAGACAATAGATATGTAGTTTCCTACAATAAAAATTTATGCTTAAAATTTCATGCTCTTATCAATGTAGAAATGTGTTCACAATCTATGCTTATAAAATATTTATTTAAGTATTTAACAGAAGGGTCAGATAGAATAAGAGCAGTCATAGAAGATAATATACATATGGAAACAATTGGAGAACCCAGCTATCAAGAAATAGATGAAATAAAAAATTATATTAATTGTAGATACATAACACCATATGAAGCAATGTAGCGACTGTTTGAATTTTTAATACATCATAGAAATCTAGCAGTACAAAGATTATCAATACATTTACCAAGAATGCAAAATATAACATTCCATTCAAATCAGCGTCTAAATAACATAATAAGACAACCAGGTGTTGATAAAACAACTCTTACTGAATGGATGGAAACAAACAAACATGATAATAATGCAAGACAACTAACTTACATAGAATTTCTAACTAAATACGTTTGGAATAGTAAATATAAATATTTTTCTCCAAGACAATTGGGACATACAATTGGACGAACTTTCCACGTCCATCTAAGCTCTGGAGAATTATACTATCTTAAATTACTATTAAATCATCAAAAAGGTGCAACAAGTTACGAGGCTCTTCGAACAGTTAATAATATAACATATCCAACAAACCAAGCAACATGCTATGCACTAGGCTTATTAGGAGACGATCGAGAATGGGATGAATCTATATTAGAGGCTTCGTTTTGGTCGACAACAACTCAACTACGACAATTATTTATTATAATTTTATTATTTTGCAACGTAAATAACCCAATAAAATTGCTTAAAAACATTGGAAACTTATGACAAATGATATATTACACAAAATTAAAACTTTATTTAATAACTCAAATTTTCAAGTACCTGAAACAGAATTATACAACTTTGTAATATATGAACTAGAAAAATTATTAAATTTAAATTCATCAACCTTAACACATTTTAACTTACCTCTTCCAACTAGATCATTAATAGATGATTTAAATAATAAGCTTTTAAGAGAAGAACTTAATTACGATATATATAAATTAAAAGAAGAAATACTAGATTAGTAAATAATTTAAATAATGAACAACAATTAATTTATGAACAAATTTTACAATCACTACATGAGGAAAAAAATAATCTCTTTTTCATTTATGGTCATGGCAGAACTAGAAAAACATATTTATGGAATGCAATAATTACAAAAGTTAGATGAAATAATGAAATAATTTTAGCTGTTGCATCTTCTGGAATAGCATCGCTGCTACTGCCTAAAGGAAGAATTATACATTCTAGATTTCGAATATCATTGTCAATAGATAAATTTTTCACCTGTCATATCAAAAAAAGAACTCTCTTGGCAAAACTAATTGATAAAACAACACTTATATTAGGGGATGAAGCACCTATGACTAATAAATATTATTTTGAAGCATTAGATAAAACACTTCAAGATTTAAGAAATAACTATGAACAACCATTTGGTGGCATGACAATTGTCTTAGGAGGTGACTTCTGGAAAATTTTACCAGTTATTCCCACAGGAACAAAGGAAGATATAATAAATGCAACTATAAATAACTCTTATTTATGGCCACATTTCAAAATTTTAAAGTTAACAAAAAAATGAGATTAAAACAATTCAACCATATAGAACAAGAAAAAAAGGAAATTGCAACATTTTTGAAATAGATATTAAATGTTGGTGATGGTACTGCTGAAGGAATAAAAGATTTAGAAAATGAAGACGCTACATGGATAAAAATACCAAAAAAACACATACTACATTATCATTTAAATCTAATAGAAAAAATTTCAACTTTAATATATAATAATTTAAATACTTACTTTAGCAATATTGAATACTTAAAAGAACGAGCAATCATAACACCAAAAAATAAAACAACAGATGAAATTAATAATTACATATTATCCTTAATTCCTGGACAAGAAAAATCTTATTATAATTATGACACTATTGCATCCTCATCCGAAAACATAGACGAACTTAATCTTTTATATCCTCAAGAATTTTCGCACACTCTTAACTTTAATGGAATACCACCACATGAATTAAAACTTAAATTAGGAACACCTACAATGTTATTACGAAATCTAAATCAATCAATTGGATTATGTAATGGAACAAGACTCATTATTACACAATTAACAAATAAAATTATAGAAGGACAAATCATAAACTCAAGCAATGTTGAAAAAGTCTATATTCCAAGAATAGAAATGATTGTACATGAATCTAAATGACCATTTACACTAAAAAGATAACAATTTCCTATTAAAATTTGCTATGCAATGACAATAAATAAAAAGCCAAGGGCAATCTTTGAATAAAATAGGATTATATCTAGATAGCAAAATTTTTACTCACGGATAATTATATGTTGCTTTATCAAGAGCTACAACTCCAAAAGGAGTGCATATGCTAATTCATAATTCAATTAATAGATATCCAAATTACATAAAAAATATCGTTTACAAAGAAATTCTACATAATATCAAATAAAGAAATAAAATACCATATAAAAATACAAATATTACAATAAATTAAGTATTAGATTCATAATCTTTCTTTATAATCAAAATTGCTTACTATTCATCTATCAAAAACATATCAAATAAAGGTTCTTATTTTTATGCACTAAAATAATTTCCTCTTTTCCGCCAACAGTTAGCCAAAATGACAACATTAATCTGAGCGCTAAAACCAAATGAAGTTTATGAAACTATCAGGGTTAGAATCTGTAGATTATGGACGAACAATGATCTAAGTACTGGACGTTTGATTAGCCTTGATTGTGTTTTAGTTGACGAAGAGGTAATATCTTTTAACCAATATAATACTCTATTACTTTTCATTTGATACCAAATATTATATATCTAATAACAACACCACCATTTGTATCTGCAGCATGAAGCAATTCAAGGACCAATTCGAGCATGAGATTCAGATACTATTTATGAAAAAATTCAATTAGGCAACATATATGATATTAGCAACTTCTTCGTCACCGAGAACAAATCAACATACAAAGTTGTGCCACATATTGCGATGCTACAATTTGCCCGCGCAACAGTCTTCGTTCCAATTACAGAACAGGCGCCGCCTATTCCATTCCATAGATTTTACTTCATCGAATACGATCAGCTTCAACACAGAATTCAGTCGACTGAAATCCTAACTAGTAAGATAAATTACTTTTTCCAAAAAAAAAAAAAAAATATGTCATCAATGTATTAATTAATGCCTCTAACATTTACAATTTATTTTCTAACAGATGTCATCGGTGTTCTCACAAGAGTGCAAACAATTGAACAAACAAATATCAGCGATAGACAAACATCTTGACGAACTATAATGATATAGAATATAAGGTAAATTAATTTTTCATAGTCATTACCACAATCATATAAAAGGATTTGTATTTAATAAAAGCATAAAACTTTTATATCATTTAAGACTCTTCATTCTAAATTTGTTATTCAACACTTTTTTTTCTCACAGAAACGAACAACTTCAAGTCACATTATGGGGACATAAAGCCGATCAATTTGACGAAAATGTCATTAAATCAATGAAAGGACCAGTCGTTGCGGTTTTTACAGCAATGTTGGTGAAACAATATCTAGATATTTTTTTAACAACCTATAAAAATAATAACATATAGAATAAAGTATTTACATTTAATACACCAAAATATTAACCAATTTATTGCTTATGTTTAAGGCAATACATATGTATCAAGAACTGCAGCAACAATCTTCTATCTTGATCCAGACATAACAGAAACACAAACATTAAAAACAAGGTAAGAAACAAATCCCCAAACTTTAAAAACAATAAACTTTATGTAAATTTTTCATGATAATAATTATATATATATATATATATATTCTCTCAACAACCTCAAGAAATTGACTTCCCAACAGCATCAACGGTACCAACGCAATCTATTGAAGAGCAAAAAATACTAAATAGGAGAACAATTGATGAACTAAAGAAATTGGATCAAGAAAATAACCAGGTTAGTATCATAATATCCCATCTATTTTTTCTCATTTAACTACACTATTTTAGCTAAAAACTTTTCTACACGTATATAGGGCACTAAATTCACTGTAAAGGCCACTATAACTAAATTCTCAACAAATCAAGGTTGGTACTATAACTCCTGCCCTAGATGCTATCAACAGCTAAAACAAGTAGGAACTAATTGGCGGTGCAATAGCCATAGACACATAAAGACAACACCATCACCATGGTAATCAAAACTATAACTATACTATAATTAAAATTTATTTATTTTGATTAGCAAAAATAAATACTTTATAACCTAAATTATCTATTATCTTACAAATTGTAGGTATAGACTAAGCGCATATATTGAGGACCATACTGGAAACATGGATATCACTATATTTGATAGAGCAACACAAGCCTTGATAAAAAAAAAAAAAAAAAAAAAAAAAAAAAAAAAACCATGCTCAGCATTAACAATTGACGAAGGATTCACCGATCCATTCACAATCCCACCAATCATCAACCAACTAAGAGGTGAAACAAAAATCTTCCAAATATATTTTCAAAGAAGAGGACCGCAAATTACTACAATTGTCTCAAAAATATTTGAAGAAACCGAATTGATAACAGCACCACCACAAATATCAAGCCCTGCAACATCAACAACAAGGTAAAATATATTTACTCATCTTTATTAATTATATATAATAAGATATATTCCTTACCTTAAATACATATTTAAACAATATTCTACAGGCTTAGCCCCCGCTCAAGAACAACAATATCAATAGATCTGCATACACCAGATCCAAAAAAATCAGCCACCAGGTAATATATAATTACTATTTTACATTATTTATAAATAAAAATAATATTTGTAATTTTAAATACGTACTTTATTAACCTTTATTATTACAGTTCTAAGTCCAAAGAAATAGAACAGCCAAGAAAACGTCCACGAACTAAGTAATATAACTACTTCTAAATCCTACTATTTTTAATTTTTCTAATTATTAATACTAATATCTTTTAAAATTTATATTGTGCAGCTAACAAAAGACAGAGAAACTACAAAAGCAAACAAAAAAAGTTTATATATATATATATATATTGTAAATAACTTCATAAAATAATATTATATATTTATTTATTTATTATAAATAACTTTATATAACAATGTCCTATGTATATATTTATGTATCAATACACATAAATAATATATTTCTGTTGTATACAAACTCTTAACTTTTTTTAACATACAAAATTACTTCTACACCAATGCGCGCGTCCATAACTAGTTTAGTGTTAAAGTACAATTTGTTGCTATCAAGTGAAAATTTTACATTTGAAATTTATATTAAATTTAGAGGAGAATTTTGTAACTTTCCCTGAAACACTTCGGAAACGGAACAATTATATATATTTTTTGTCGAGTTGATTCTGGCCTTATTGAAGAGGGAAAACCTAAGATTACTTTCAAAAATGACTCCTCAAAATTAAGGACTCAATCCCAATATTGCCCCTGATATCTGCCGAGTTTTTTGCAAAAAGTTTATGAAGTGCAGCATGTTTTGCAGTAACACAGGGTACCAAAATAATTATAAACTTTCTTTACACTCATAATGCTGGATAAAATATTTGGCAAATATGACTATGGATGATCAAGTGTTCATAAAACTTCGATCTTCCTTCTCATTATCTTTTTCTTGAATTAACGGTTTGTGGGAGCTTTTAATCTTACTCAAACCTTTTGAGTATGCATTCCAAAATCTTTTATCATCTTCCAATCCCTTTTGGCTATATGTCTAGCAATAAAAGGGTAGTGAATAACAATTCTTACTAGAGGCAAATAAATAAATAAATAAATAAATAATGGATCTAACCCTACAATGGACCATTATCTATACCAGCATCGTATTTCAAGAGACAACTACTAATTAAGCTTAACCAGTTAGCATATGAATCAACTATAGTTTTTATATTTTAACAACAGCTTTCAAACAAAAAACAAACGTGGGAAGAAAATAAGCCGTGACAAACTGTAATTGATTTGCTTATTACTTATCCATTCAATATCACATTTATTACTTATATTTTAACCTTGCATACTGATCCAATTGATGAAAATACAGAGAGATTTCAAAGAACTCATTTGTAAGAATTTTAATATAATCATATTCCTTTGACACGCCATTTTCATGCCCAAATTCATGAAATGCTCTCTTTGAAATGCCAAAGCAATGCCTTTCTGAAGGGTCAAATTCATGCTATCAAAATGGAGTTATGGATAAATCATTTTAAACACTCAACAACATCATATCACCCTTCAAGAAGACATAAATAATCACTACTAATCTAGCATTATTATTCTTGACAAGAGTGCCTCTTTTTATTAAGAATAATAATGCAAGACTTTTAAGGAAACATTTCGATACATGGCAACATATAGTTTCTACAAATAAACAGCCTGCTCTCTCAACTCAACAATGTGTATCATTTGTACATAACCTTTGATAGGAGAAGAGGCTGTCACAGTATCCAATTGCCAACCTTTTAGTAAATTTTCGGATTCAATCATCTAATGGGGCCTATTAAACATCTTGGAGTGCTCTAAGTTTTGCTTTTCCACCATACTCTTCTGGCAAGGTTTCTTCACCCACTTCTTTTATGAATTTTGTTCTTTCATCCTCATTGGTCACTATTACAATCTGTATTTCGAAAATCCGAATGTATAGCACGATTAGTTCAAGTCCACCAACTTCTTTCATGAAATGTCTTCTTTGTTGACAACTTTATTGAGTTGAGACAAATGAAATTGGAAAGAAAACTAAAAGAGGAAAGAGCTAGTGGGATGCCATGTTCAAGTGGCATACACACGATCGAAGACATGCCCTAAGAAAATGAACAATTCTTATTCCGAATATCTAATCGAAACACGTGTGTAAATACATGACTGTATGATAATTATACAGAAACTTGTCCCTGATATCTTGTCATGTATAAGAACAATGAAGAAACCCAGAGAGAAAGATTAAGACCAACAATCTAATAGAATTATCAATTATGGACACTAAAGTGGCCCGAGCGCAGAAAATATGTCCGTCAAGATATAAAATTATGCATCTTTTAGCAAAATCTATGCGAAACATGCATCATCAAAAGGTTCGTTGATCGGGATCCATTATCCACATTTAAATCATACCTTTTCTAGAGTTGCCTTATCAAGGAAGCGAGAAATCATCTTCCAAATACTTTCAAAGAACCATGGCATATGCAAAAGGAAGCACTTTGCCAAACGTTCAGGGTAGTAAGCCTGCAGGTTCAACCGAGAGGCGCTTTAATCTAAAATTACCGAGATTGTACTCCATGTAATTTAATATCACAGAAAGACTATTAAGATCAAGTGCAATGTTCAGTTACATTTTTCAACAGTGAGAAAGCAAACTAGCTCCATGACCTCTATATTGGCACTGCGCGCACCCGAAGATTCAGGGGGGGGGGGGGGTGAAGGGTCTGCAACTGTTTGCAGCTTTAATTGTTTTACTTAATGTTTTACACGTATAGCTCAGGGTGTGGCGCAGAAAATATAATGATCAAAATTCAACTTCATGAGTGAGTATTAAGGTTCTAAGAGGGAAAAGCAATGTGAAAAGTAATGAGGGTCATCATGGAAACTAACTTAAAAAGTTCAAGTAATTTGGCATACTGTCGAACCAAATGAGCAAGCTAACCAAACCCGCATGGAACACGCCGCCATCGTATTGTTTATCATAAGCATATGCATAAGTAAGCAAATACTGTTTTTTTTTTTTTTTTTTTTAACTCATTTGAAAGAAAAATCACAAATGTTTCCCAGAGTTCACTTCTAGACCATCTTTGGTCACTACTTCTTACTCGATGGACACATGATTTCGGCTGGAAAAGGAAAATACAAGAGACTCACCTGCAGAAACTGAAAACCAGTTATCAACCCCCGGACATCAACGTTCTTATACGAGATATGTTGCAGATCAAGAATGCCAATCAACTTTTCATTTCCTATCTCCCTTTCTTTAGGAGAGCTGAAATCAGCATAATGAACAACCAAATCAAACAATATTCAGATTCCTTCAGCAAAAGATTAAACAAAAAAATCACTATAATTGTGAATGACTATGAACAACGATTTCAACAAAGTAAAGGCATATATATATATATAAGGATACAAAGAACACATAATTCAAAAGCTACCCCTTTTCTTCACTGGGGCATTGACATATTAGTGCAATTGAGGGGTACCTTGCAATTGTTTTGTCAAGAAGATGGGCCACAAATTCTGCATGGTGAAACAGGAGAAAGCGAAAGAGATTATTCAACAGTTAGTTACTGTGAGAGAAATGAGGGAAATAAATTTTGATTTGATTTGCTTCTATTGTTTCTTTTATGTTGTTATATATTATTCTTGTACTAGCTTCCATGAAGTAGATGCTTAATTTATTAAAAAAAATCTAAAAAGAGAAAAATACATTGGTTTAATTTAATTTTTTATATGAAAAAAGAGACTTTCTTTAGTAGGCCTCCTTACCTGTAGTAACAGTTTTTGACGTTACATCATGTCAAAATTAAATCATAGTAAACAATTTTTGATACAAATCTGACTGTTGAAAAATGAAAAACCACCAATAGTTTAATTTTTCTGATCCTACCGGAGAAACTCCTAACAAAATTGTATAGAGAAAACATTTTGTGCCATGTTTATTAGCCGACCACATCATTCATTGGCTTACCCTTTGGCCATCCACCAATACCAACGTTTAATCCAATTGTTTATGTCAAACAAAGAATGAGGCAAACCATTTCTTTTCTCCGTTTTCTGTTATTTATTTCCTATTGATGGATCCTTGTTCCTAATCCTTCCAAATAATAAAAATTATTATACTAAAATCATAGTTGGTGAAAGGGGTTCTGACTTGTATGCCTTCCTGGTGGAAGGTACCAAAGCCCACAAAAACCAAACACCACAAGGCACAAACTTATCTCATAATTGGAGGCCAAGACATTATAAAAGTAAGACATTAAAAAACACTAAAAAATAAATAAAAAATTGGGGTCCCATAAAATTAGTCAGACCAAACAATGAAGTCCAACATATCAATTTATTAAACCTTTTGTATGTAGGAACTACTCTCTTTAGTCTCACTCAGGGTCCAGAGATGGCCCCATAAATGGGACAAACTTTGTATCAAAAGGCATAAATGCATAGACAAGAATAGCATCAACTAGGAATACAGCTAAATAAATTGAATAATATTAATACTCTGCTCAATCGGCTAATTTTATCAATGCTCCTCAAATGGATACCCGTCTCCCATTTTGATCCCTAAACGTCAAATTGTGTCACTTAAGCCCTTAAATTTTTTTTTTTTTTTTTTTTTTTTTTTTGCGTCAAATTAGTCCTTGCATTAACTCCTATAAAAAATAACAAAATTTGTCGTATAGCTGGTCTATACACACCTTCCCAACTCAGGTTACATATAAAAAGGTTAAGTAAATGAAAATTACTTTAATTTTACCTGATTGATATCAACCTAATTTTATATATATTTTAAAGAGAATAGGCCATTGTTCGCCGTGAGTGGAGCATGTTTTAAAATAATCCCTAATATTTCTCAAAGATTTTAGTCGTACTCTTATATATGTGATCGTGTATTCGTGTGCCTATCAAAATTAAAATCCAAAATTATATTTCTATTCAATAAAAAATTCTCTACTTTTTCATAGTATCTTCACTTCAAAAAAAAAAAAAAAAAAAAAAATGTACCACTGATTGTTAGTACACGAGTAACTTCAAAACAAATACACAATCTGAAAAGAGAATTTATATGTCAATCACATAACAAAATCCATGAAAGAAGAAACTTCACAAAAACATGAACTCCAGGACTCAAAAAAATAAAAAATAAAATAAAAATACCTGCCACATCTTAAAATTTAGACGCAATGACATGATGAAATCAACCCAAACATACACACCACAAAAAATTTAATTACGAATATCATCAACGTATGAAAACTACATGAAACTTGTAAAACCGAAATTGCTATATTATCTCCTCTTTTTACCCTAAGAAGTTATATTTTACTATCATTTTCCGTGGACTCAGATTTACAAAGAAAAATCAAAACAGTAAATTTCCATAGGAAAAAATAAAAAAAAAAACTAGGCCCTTACTTTTGAATTGAAGATGGTCTTTAGAAGGATAATGCTTGCTTCCTTTAACAATCATAACGGGATGTCCCTTGGTGGACAAACCTTGCAAATAAATCTTTCTTGCTTCCAATTCGTCCGGCACTTCAGAGTCAGCAATGAAACCATTTGGAACCAAAGACGCCCTCCACTTCTGCCACTGAACGAACATCTTCGCCGCCTTCTCCGGCTCCATCGACCTCGCCACCAGGAATCTCATCAGCGTTGCCTCACTATAATTCTGCCCCAACAAAAAAAAAACATAATGAACTCCTTTAAAAATTCTGCCTCACTGTAATGAGGGTTTTCATATTTGGGCTTATATAAAATGATCGTGTATAAGTACCTCTGTTGAAGAACCAAGCTTTTGAACTGATTTCCTCATCTGGGTCAGTGGTGAATTTTCTTGGTTTGTCTCCATGAATGGCTTTTGGGGTTTTTTTTTTTTTTATTTTTTAGAGTGGAGAGAGAGGAGTTTACGTTGACAAAACTGCGTAAATAAATGAAAGAGAAAGGCAAAGACCGAGGACCGCGAACTTATTGGAGTCGCAATAAATAATAATAAGCTGTCAAGAAAGAAAATTAACAAAATTGGAAAAGAATGGTAAAAAGACTTAAAAAGAAAGAAGGAAAGAAAATTGCGTAGGACATTTAACAGCACTCTAGTATTTAGTTGCTTCAAAGTTTGTGCTTCATTCACCTTCACGGAATCACGGCTGCTAGGAAAGCTACACTGTTTTCTGGGTGTCTTTATGCTCCTCAAACCCATGGAAATTAGGCTGGATGGCCTGATGACCGCCAATTCTAAAATATGGCCTTTGCTGTGGTGCCCCACCATTTTTTTAGAAAAAATATCGTTGAAAGATTAACGTAATTTGGTTAAGTGATTAGTGCTTGTTAAGTCGTTACTATTTTAAAAATAAAAATTATTTTTAAATAAATAACAATAAATGATTGTTATGCACTACTCTAAATAAATATTTCTATATGATTGGATGTGTCTGTCATAAAAAAAACATGACAGATATTATCCTTCACAATAATATTATTCAGGTTTAAAAAAAACATTCGGTTACGATAGAATGACTAATCTTAACAGTAAAAGTGATATATGTGCATATTTTATTCATATTAAAAATGACAGTTGCTTATTGATGTGTCTTTCAATATTATTCATGATACGTGTGCATGAAAGTCGTTTATTGTTATATGCTTAAAAACGACTTATGATTTCTAAAATCATAACTGTTACGACTCAATACAATAGAATTACACAAGTTTCCAGCCGGTTATGATGGCACGTGAAAGACTGTAGTGTTGGAATTTTAGGGCGACGGGCTTGCCTGAAGCCCAAATTTTTCAGGCTCGGCGGGCAGGCACCTAAGGCCGCCCATTCAAGCTATTTCTTAGGCTCGAGCTCGGGCCGCCCGAAAAAAAATGGATATCTTCGGAGCTTGCCGCAGATCGAAAGCTCCCGATCGTCGACCACTAAATTTTTTTTTTATTTTTTTCCCTTAGGCCCTAATTTCCCGAAGCTCGGTCAAACGGTTAATTTGTTGACCGTTGGCACCCAACCCGAACTGCTACCCGAAAGCCCGACCACCGATGGCTCTTTTTTTACCATTGCCTTATTTCAGCCCGACCCCCGCTCAAACCCGGCCTGCCGAATCAAGAAATAGTCGTTTGATCCGAATTTGGGAGAAAAATAATTTTTTTAACCCAAAAATTCCACTATAAAGACCCCACCATCCCCCAAACATTTTTCTCACCCAACTCTTGTTAGCGTTTATGCTCTTAGGAATAAATGTAACAATGTTCTTTAAGACATTTTGACTATTAATAAAGATTTATTTATTTTATATATCTATGTATTGTCCTTTTATGTTCATATTAGTTGAATGTATGACAAGTAAACTGAAATTCTGAGACTGTCATTCTAAATCTATAGGTCAAGCATGTAATGAAAAGAACCTGCGAAATCTAAAGATGATAGTCTAAATCATATGATCTACAATCAAGGGAATAAAGTTGGGCGCTTTATTCATGTTAAGATTGTTATGTTGCCTACTTCCTAACGGAGACGGTTTGTCTTGGTCATCGGAGGTGGGACTCTATGGTTAGAGACATTGATATAGTTTCTAATAGTGAAATCTATATTGGATCGGACCAAAGTTGAATTGTTTTAATTAATAATTTCGTTTGAACAAAATAATTCACTTTTGACGAATTATATGATGTCATCTTAATCTTGAGATGAATAATGAACCCGAATGCTTGACTTGTATCTTTTGATGTACCAAATGGAGACATATTGACATTAAGTAAAGGTACACTGACCGGTACATTGGGGGTATGACTCGTGTATACATAGATTTGTTATTCATAAAAAGTGGAATCCATAGCTCCTATAAAGAGTCAATGATATCCTCTTATGCATTATCTGTGGATTGAAAAATACGAGCATTCGGCCATTAAACTACTTTGTGTTATCTAATGGTTTACTATTTGTAATTGTACGAATAGTGTTTTTCTAATGGTGTGATAATGGAACATAAGATAAATATAATCGGGAAGGTAAAACAGAACTTAACCTCAAGTCGATTATGGATATCCTATGGGGATGATACACTAATATATTGAGTCATGGACGAGAGCTATTCAGAGCTTTGTAAATATGCTATATAAATCGAGAGTGCAGCTCTAGGCTTTTAGTGGAGTAGTGCTAGAGTTTTATAGTCATGAGACGGACTTGTTGGTTTACAAGTAACGTTGTGATTATAGGAGCTTGATTTATATATCTCCATCGGGTCCCTTTGCTAGCTCACATAATTTTCTGTAACGATACGGTGTATTTCCAACATATTGGTAATTTGTGTTATTTCCGTAAAAGATGTTCAAACTTGATATGAGATTGGTTAATTCATGAGTGATTTATCGGGTGAATTAATTGATAAATTAATTCTAAATAAATTGGTTGAATTATTGTTTTAAGAGTTGTTTAATATGGGAAGACTATTATATGGCTATTTTGATCATGCAACTTCTCTATTGGGTTGCTTGAATCAAAATTGAGGCTCTATGTAAGTTGCTTGTGCTGAAAAACTAGAAAAACTAGTTTTGTCAATGCAAACAGGTCGACCGGTCGGGTAGACCAGTTCATGAAGACAGATCGACCGATGAGTTATAATGTCTCTGTCACCGGTTGACCGGTTGTAACGTATAACGCATGCTAACATGGTGAAACTAACTCTGTAAGCGAGATAAACTTTGAAAAACCTAATTGTTACGGAAATATAACTTCCTAAACACTCTAAATAGCCTATTAAGTCACATTATTCATTAGATCACTTGAAAGACTTTTTAGAGGCTATTAACAAAAGATTCCTTAGAGGAAAAATTATTTAATTCTCAAGAACAATTTTTCCTTTGGCTCTCTTATGGTTGGAAGGAGTTCAAAAATGCCAAGAGGAGATTGAACAACATGTACCCACTCGCACTTCGATCGTGGAAACGAGAATAGCAAAGAAGACCAGTTGAGGCTCTTTCGGTTGCTGTTTAGAACGCTTTGATCTGTCAGACGTGCAGTTTCCTAAATCTCAAAAGATATTATTTAGATCTTTAGTATTTATGTTATATAGCATTATGAACATGTTCTTGATTGGCTTTTGCATTGATTTAGATTTTTAAAATTCCGCTGCGCACTCGATGCCGTATTTTCCAACAACTCTCTCAATCTCTCTCAATTTCTCTCAATCTCTCTTAATCTCTCTTAATCTTACTTATAGTTTTTATATAATTTTTCCAATAAATAACTTAATAATTATTTATATATAAATATAATTAATAAATAATATTATATATAATATTATAAAATATTTTAAAAAATTCAGGCAGCTCGAGCGGGCTCGGGTTGCCTAACCAGGCTTCAGGCAACGAAGACTTGCCTGAAGCCTGTTCAAGGTGCTTTTCGGGTTCGGGTGAGCGGGCAAGCTCTGGTAACATGCACAATTTTGATTTTTTTGAGCGGTCACAGTCATTCAAAATTTCAGCACTATGAAAGACTTATCCTCATTTCTATACTGAGGGACTGTAGACAAGTCCCCAAAATATTTGTCCACACTTTTTCAAATTTTGGTGAATGGCTTACTCTTTTTAATAATTATTAATTATTTCACTTTTCCAGTTTTATCCCTTTCATTTTCCCTTCTATATTCACGTTAATATATATATATATATATATTTATTTATCAAATTTGTTGTCCCAGCCATTCAATCAAGTTCTATGATTTGAATGGCTGCTGGGGCCTGGAAGGAAGGGGAGTTGCATTGCAGCTAGGGAATAGAATCGAGGGTGTTTTTGTACTTACAAATCTACTAACTACTAATCCGGCCATTTGCCTCATTTAAAAAAACTGCGGTCATTTACTTCAAGAAACCGGTTATTCTTGCACTAATCCCAATTTTTGGCATGGAAAATGTTGATGTGGAATCTTTATTAGCTGCATCAACTAATAGCGCCCAACAAATATTTGAACATTCAAATTGACAACAAATATTGTAATAGCAAAAAAATATTCAAATTTAAGGATGCCTAAAAAAGATAATTGTGCAAAATAAAAAATACCCTACTAAAAAGTTTTTGTCCTTGTTTTCAATTCGCTTATTCAAAGTTTTTAATTTGAACTGAAATATAATTTTATGTGAAGTTTTTAACTATAATAAAAAAATTAGATATGATTTTTTTAGAGCTTTTAACTATAAAAAAATTAAAATAAAAAACTCGAATCAGTAAAATAAACGAGACTTGTATAAATTATCTTTAAAAAATTAATATCTTACTTGTTTCCCAAACTAATTCTATATGTGCATTAATTGTCTTGTAAGAAATAAATTGATTTTTGAGATTTTTTTAATATAATATAAAATATATGTACTTATTGTTATTGGATAATTATATATTTAGACATAATGAATAAGTTTTTTATAATTACGTTTTATAATAGTTATTCATTAAAATTGCACCTGTATATCAAGATTCAATAAAAACATTTAACATTTGTGTTTAGATTCTTAATACAGGTAAAGCGCATCATATCGTATTTATATCGTGTTCATCCTAACTATGGTGTGCTAATGACTCAATACGGCAACACAAACAGAATTGCCAGCCTTACAAAGGATTCTTTCAAACATGTTACCACCAAATTTTTCTCTATTGGTTTCTTGGGATTGAGGAATGGGATTGGCACTGCGGATTACGGTTTAAGTTACAATTTTTTGGTTTTTTTCTCTAGGGTTTTTTCTCTTTTCTTTTTTTTTTTGTTTTTTATTTCATTTCAATTAAAATTTATTGGAGAAAATTTTGGTTTTTTATATTATTTCAAGAAAATTCACGGTTTTATTTCATCCCCTTAGATGAATAACAGCAGTTGGGACAAAAACATTCATGCTGCATGAATAGGATTGAGATTGGCATCCTGTAATTTTTGCGATTAATGTTATCTTAAGTAAAAAAGAAATCTGGGTAATTTTGTGTTATCTTGAAAAAGAAAAGGAAAGAAAAATAGGAAAATCGTGATGTTTTACATTTATTTCTACTTTTGTACATTTTTTTTGCTGAATTTATGTTTCTGTATATTTATTGCTCGAAAGGAATTGTATTAATTGAGAAGTACATGAAGAAAATATCTATAATTCACATTTAAAAGCACACATTTTCTTTTGTGGAAGAAGATTCATATATATATATATATATATATACATTTAAAAGCACAGTTACAGACTCATAAATGTCATTATACCGATTATTGTCACAACATTTAAGGAAATAAGATAGGATGATGTTGTACTAATACGTTGTGTACTAAATATTATTCGCTCCAAATCTTAAAAGATATTATTTTCTCTCCTTATCCTCATCTCCCATTCTTTATAAAGATTGCAGATGTTTTATCATTAGTTTGTTTATAGGTTTTAATTATTGTTCAAAACTTTTTGTTATAGTATTTTTTCACAAAATTTAAAATTTTCTGTTTAAATTTATGAATTAAACGAACAATATTTTGTCTATTTTTGTTTTAGGAACTTCTATAGTAGGATTCTTTTTTAATTGGTAGAAATTATTATTTTAACCATCAAATTAAGCTTTTAATGATATAATTTGTGAGTGTTCTGATTAAAAATTTACAACTTGCAACATATAATTACCCTAATCATTAATTAACTGTTGAAAACTTAATTCTAACTATTAAAATAAAAATTTCTATTAATAATTAAAAACACGAATCTTACTGTAGACATTCCCTTAAAAAAATTTCTTACGGTAAACTTTTTAAAACAAAAGGTTATTATGCAGCTTTTTTTTTTTTTTTTTCTTCTTCTTTTCTGATTTTTAATTTGCTCACTTTCTTTTCTTTGAAAGTTCAAAATTGGTTGTTTGGTCAAACTCAAAATGTCAAATGTCAACATTGAAGATTTAATTTGAAAAGAAATTCTGTAAACAATAGAATACAAACTTCAAAGGCATTTTTTATTATTATTTTAAAATTCCGAAGGAAATAAAACATTAAAACAGACTGGCTTGAGAGTTGAGATCAAAGCCTAATATCATTTTTCCTACTAAGAAATAGTAAAGCCAAATGGAGAAGAAATGATACCAGAATCTCGACTAGTTGACTTTGTAGATCAATGCAAACAAGTTGGTCTAAAAGGTAAGGAACACTAAGGGTCCGTTTGGTTGGGGGATTCGTCCCTCGATTCGAATCATGATTCGTGATTCGCAATAATTTATCTGGTATAAAAATTAAATGGTTCAAATCACATGATTTCGAACCAAACGGAGTTTGGTATAAGGATTGAAATCAGGGTGATTTGAGTCATTTGATTCAGAATCATGATTTATGATTTGAATCATGATTCAGAGTGATTCGAATCTTCGTTTGGATGTGTATATGCATGATTTTGTTTCTAACCTGAATTGTGATTCGAACTAGTGTTTGGTTATCTTGTTTTCTGAATTTGAATCATGAACAAAATAAATGTAAGTTAAAAAATTATATAACGTGTAAATTAAAAAAATATAATTCATTATTCAATTAAAAAAATGAAGCACTCGAAAAAAAAATTATGTAAATAATTATAACTCTAAATTATAACAAAGTTAAGTGGGAAATAAATGGAGAAAATGTGAATAAAATTATATAACAAGTGAAGCAAATAGCAAATAACAACTGAAGCAACATAACCAGCAAGTATAGCCCCTGGTCTCTTAAAGGCTTCAAGAAAATCCTTTTCACTGGTATTAACCCTAACTGCAATCATCAAAAAGCCACATTTCACTCTATGTAATCCCACGGCTTACATATTAAAAAGAGAAAAAAAAAAAAAAAAAAAAAAAAAAAAAAAAAAAAAAAAGATAACAAGAGTAGACAAATCCCACGGCTTACACACACACACACACATATCTTCTAGTGTGGAGGGAATTGTACATACCCTCACTTTAACCGGCAGCGAAGGGAGACTGCAAAATAATGGCCAGCCAAAAAGAAAGATCAAGCTTAGCAGTCTATCTAATTTTCATTTCATAATATATATAGAAGAAAGCAAGAATAAAAACAAAACAGAAATCCTCTTACCAACGCACTTTGTACCACTCTGACACAATATATCAAACTTGTCTCACACGGCTTCCCTGGTATTCCACCCACATTTCATTCGCTAGGCGATCCCTAAAACGACCGATCTCTGTACGACTAACACTTCCTCCTGTTACAACTGGCCCTTCAGGGACATAAACATTAGTGTCATCGTCATCAAATTCATCATCTTTGGTCGGATCAATTTTGCTTACAGGTACACCATCACGGTGATATTGATTTAGAAGCGGATCCCCCCCATTAACCATGTGAATGAAATTATGTAGTATTGCATAGGCAACTGGAATTTGCCTTTGCTTACTCATTGGATATGTATTATTAGGCCGCCTTAGGATAGGGAACCTAGCCTTCCAAACCCCAAATGTTCGCTCTATACAATTTCTGGTTGATGAGTGTTTGTAGTTAAAAATATCCCTAGGTCCCTTAAATCCACCACTCCTCCTTCTAAAATCCGGCAAATGGTAAGTCCCACATCTGTACGGAGCGAGAAAACAATCATTGTTTGCATACGCTGCATCAACAACATAGTATTTCCCTGTGCAACATATCCAAATTAGGTTGCAAATTGAAGGTCCATAACAATATATAGACATAAGTAGGAAGACATAAGTATAACCTGGTGGGGGACATGGGAACTGAAACCTGGGATTGTCAAGCACATCCGCGAGCACTCGAGCGTCATGGGCTGAACCTTCCCAACCGGATAATATGTATGTGAACTTCATATCAAACGAACAGGCTGCCAATATGGTTTGGGAGTTCACACCCTTTCTATTTCGATAAGCTGTTGGATTATGAACACCAATTGGTGTACAAGGTACATGAGTACCGTCAATTGCACCTACACAGTCCTGACCATTTCAAGCAAAAGTTTTGCACATTAGTTTCATATAAACATATTTATCGACGTATTATTAAGAATACCAACGTTAGCTAGCAACACAACTTACGTCGAGCAACACAACTTACGTCGAACCATGTTCCATATTTCTGGCGGTTGGCACGTAAAAATTCAGGCACTTTGTCATAATTTGGGGGCTTAATGAAATCATCATGTAGAGCACAAATTGCATCTAAAACTTCACTAAACCTGGGCGATATGGTCTCCCCTGAATGTTGCCATGCGTCTTGTGATTCACGATTACTTTGGCTTTGTGAAACGATTGTTAAGAACACAAACAATTGTTCAGGTACACTCATGTTGTATAAGGGTCGTAATAAACCTTTCTCAGTTAACATTTCACATAGAATCATAAAATCACGCGGTCCCATACGCACTTTGTTATACATTGCAGTCTCATTACTATTCGCTAGTAGCTCATTTACCTTGTCTATACCCCTTAAAGAAGAGTTGTGCATCGGCCTTCTTACTCTGTCAACAGACATATAAGCGGCTACAGCCGTCACTTCATTTATTGCAGCCATATATCTCCGTCGACGCCTTGAAGACGTCGCTCTTTCTCGTTCCTCATTTTCGGGCTGCATCCTGTTGGTTGACAATATCACGATTATATCTCTAAAGCACTTGCATTATTTGTCCACTTAAGCTGCCGTATAAAGACCAAAGATATGTGTGTATTCTGTTTTCTTTAAATAAGGTTGTATACTACATTATATACATAACGAAGATTCATAAAATATTGTATGTTATTTATTATCGCTTGCGTAATTAATTAATTGTTAGACAACCTGTCAGATGTTAAACCATAGTTAACATGTATATACAGATATATATATTTATACTTACATATGAGGAGGAAATTAATCTGATTAAAAGATTCTGAGGACGTTATATACAAATTATTTGTGCCATTGTGTGTGTGAATTGTGGTCTAAAGTTGAGATCATTATAAAGAAAACTTATATCTTTATGTGTAAGTCTACAAATCATATCTATGTAATTTTATGCGGGCACAGCCAAGAGAGACTACTTCACAGGCATCATTATGTAATTATCCATATATATATATATATATATATGTATAATATACCTGTACAAAAATGTATGTAATTATTTCATTTTAAATGTTGATGCAATTTTGATGCAATGCCTCGGAGAGGGCAGGTAATGCAATACAATATTATAGCATATAATTTCTCCAACAAAGAAACACATAAGTCTGCAATACAGCTTCATACAATATTATAGAATATAGTCTCATATAACAAAGAAACACATGAATGTCAAGTAATCCGGTATAGAATACAGCCTCATACAATAGTAAGCCGATATAGAATACCGTCTCATACAGCAATGAAAGTAAAATAACGTAACAACACTAGTATAGAATACACTCCCAACATGCATGGCTTACACGCGACAACATGGTACTAAACACTAATCCGTGGTCTAATATCAAGGGAAAATTGACCATTTAATGTAGGTTACCTATGTAGATAGAAACATCTCACCGGACATTTAAGGGCTAGGTGGATTGAAGGGTGGTGGAGGCTTGTAGAATGGGTTAGGTGGCTGGTGGAAGGACTGTGGAGGCTGGTGGAGGGGCTGTGGCGGCTGGTGGAAGGATGTAGGAGGCTGGTTGTATGGATTAGGGCCGGGGGAGAAGTTATGAGGGGGCTGGGTATATGGATTAGGCACATGAGAAAGGAAGGGGGTCTTTGGCACATCAACAAAGTCATTTAAAAAGGCCCTCCTAATGGGTTCATTCAATTTATGCCAAGCTGACCACCACGTGGGGGATGCCATAATTTTTTCAAATTCATGGGCATACGTACGCGGGTCAACTCCCATTTCTTCTAGTGATGCTATGATGGCATCCATCTCACTTGGTCCATCGACTGTGTTGTTGCTCAACAAGCTCTCTTTGCTTGAACGGATGTCCTCTCAGAAATCATCGCGCATGTCCCTAACCAAATCAAGCAACTCATCCCTTGAACTGTCATTGGATTTACGTGCCCTTGTCTTTTTCTTTCTTATCACTCGTGATGTAGAGGCGACATTGGATGTCATCCGCCTACCATAACTTTCCACGCGGTTGCGAAGCTCAGTACGCATCTCCTCATCGTCACTGTTTTGGTAAGGAGCATCTTGGTGGGGTTGTGGTTGTTCATCCTCACCAGCATCACCATCCATTGGCACTGCTTGGGCGGCAGGGTGATATGCCCCTGAACCAGACGCCATAACTCTTGAAGGAAAAACGGCAGCCAAGTACGTCTCATTAAGCTTCAAACCATGCGTGAACAATGTTTTCGCCTCACGATGTCTCTAACAAAATTATAATGCAATTGGTAAGTTTATTACACTTTAGTTACAAATAGTGTAACATCTAACTATTGTCACTAATGGAAGTGAATCACACATTTTACCTTGCAAAGAGATGTTCGCAGTTCGTCCGAGCATGTGAAAGTTTTATTGATAGGATCCCACCCCACACCTGTATGGTTTTGCAGTGTCTTATACGCTGAATACAGGTTGCCAAGTCGGCGGCGTTTCTCCCGCAGCCGCTCGCCGCCGGGTACATATCCATCGAAAAAAGTGGCCATCCGAGCAGCCCATTGGTTGTAGTCACGAAAATTTGGTAGCTTCCCGTGGTGTATGTCGTTGTATTCATATAGTCGCTCAAGTAGAAATGCCTCTGCAGCGAGACTCCAATATAATAGCCTCTCATCTGGGTTTCTCGTAGGCATCTACACACGCGTAGGACAACCAAAAGGAGTCCAATGCGTGCAAAAAATAGGGGACAAACTTAGGACGACAATGAAGATAGTAATGTACAAGCCACCGACAATCTAAGGAGCAAAAACAGTCCTTCCTATGTACCTATGCTTCTTATTACAGAACGGCAAAAAAAAACATCTACACTGCTGCAAGTTTCCTTTTTTGCAGCAACATTTTCAACCATTTTTTTTCCCATATATATCACATTAGCGTCCAAATTATAACAAAGTTAACAATGTTGAATACACGAAACAAATGAACATATATACATATATACACATTTGAAGAAATAAACATATATACATACGTAAAGAAACATATATACAACAAGAAAGAGGAATGGTAACCGGAACTTCTTTTGTGCATTTTACGATTTATGTATATATATCCAAGTAATCGGCAAAGTGAAAACCATATATTGGAGACTGTATATCCACCAAAAGTTTCTTCAACTCACTCACTCATTTACAGTGCCATCATCATAAGCAGCAAAGAGAAAACAGAGAAAGCAAATTCAATCCTCTCCTAATTTCAAGAGGAGCAGGCTGTTCAAAAATTTTTCCTACACCCAATCAGTTCCCTCTATATCACAGAAAGCCCTAAACCCATTTACTTCCCAAATCCCTAACCCAATCACTTCCCTCTAACAATATTTTGAAAGAGAAAACCCACAAATGCTACCGTTCAAAGATTTCCCATTCTAGGTATTGATCTTTTACACACAATTTTGAAAAAAAGTGAGGATGGCATACCGTGACTGAGTTCAAGTCTGAGGAGGAGATGAAGGACACCGCCGGCACAGCTCCAAACACAGATGAAGGACTTTTGTTTCCCCGTCTGTTTCCTCTCCGATTGGGACGATAAATGGCCTTACTTTGATAGTATCGGCGGAATTGGTAGCAAATGTGAAACTTCCTTCGATTGTTCACAATCACTCGAGCGCTTGAAGCATTTATCATCAACTCCAGAAGAGGAGTCTGCCGTGGTGTGTGCTGCTCAAGCAAAGAGGAGGCTGGTGTGGGTAGTGCTGCTTATGCAAAGAGGAGTCCACACACGATTGGGAACCGAAATAAAAGAAAGGAGAAGGAAGGAGAAAATTTGGAAAAGCTGTGCTCTGCAAGCTCACGCGAGAAGCAACACAGAGAAAGCCTGGAGAGATTCTCTGGCCAAAGGTAAATGCTCAGTAAGAGTTTATGGGTCAGAAATATGGGTGGGGGTCATTACTGAGGAGCGCACTGTATCTGTGAGTTGAAACAGGCTGAATCAGCCCCTACGTGATTTTGAAATCAGACCCAAAAATGATCTTAATAGTGTAATTTGATCCTGGGTCACTTCCGTGATTCTGGGCCTCCAAACGCTATTTTCCCATGTGACCCAGAATCAGGATCCTGAATACAGGTTCCAAACGGGGCCTAACTAAAATTCGACAGAACCCTCTCATTAAAAATTGTTATATTACCTGAGAATTTTTTTAAAAATAAACTACTGATAATTTTTATTTTTAACTATTAGATATGTATTAAAAATTAATTATTTTACGTATTTTTTTTAATCTGATATAATTTTAATTAAATCTAATAATTAAAAATATACTCTATAAATAGAGAAGTTCAACAAAGAAATTACTTATTTTACCCTATTGGTAAAAATTATTATTTTAAATATTGAATTAGTCATCAATCTAATTTGTATGTTCGCACATTAAAATTTAATAAAACGCAGCGTAGAATTGTTCTTTTCATGAATTATAGTACTTAAAACTAACCTAATGATTAAAATAATAGCTCTTACTAATAAAATAAATTAACAGATCTTATGATAAAAGGTCCTCAAAACTTAATAAAAAAAAAAAATTTAATGAAAAAGCGCCTGTGCTAGCACAAATAATGCCAACTCGTCAACTTCACAGTTTATACTTGTCCGTTTATATTTTTAAAATGTGAAGAGAATATTCTGAGAATATACTCATATCCAATTCCAACTTAATTAAAGTCTTAAACGCAGTATATTCTCTTCCATCAAAAAGAGTCGAGAGAAGAGAAAGCCCGACTAAAATTCCTTATAAGAATTTGTCAATTAGCATTTAGACAATGAAAAGAGAAATGTCCAATATTTATATGTAAAATATTAAAATAACTCGTAATAACATTCATATCTGTTACACCACGGTCGAGAAATTGACCGTTCTTTTGAGTGACAAGCGTCGAGGCCTTCCTGTTGAGGATCGGTCGCTGACGCCGAGGAAACTAACGTGTCTAGAGTGCCCTTTAGACGTTGAGGATCTGCGTATGCTAACGCGCGTCGAGAGCTCCGCCCAGGTGGTGAGGGCCACGACGTCGAGACATTAGCCCTATCAAATCTGCTGTCAATCTGAGCCGGAAGGTACACTGTATCAACTACCGCTACTGTTGGAGTCAAGAAATCAGGTATTAGGTAAAGAGTGGTTAGCCTAACCGGGAAGCAATAATCATAAAAATCCAACTGTCAAATTTCCAAATTAATGGATAGAGGATGATCTCCTCGCGAGATGCAGAGGGGGGCTTCTCATATGTATAAGGCTTATAAATAGAGCCAGGAAAATTCATTACGTTTTTTACTCTCACTTCCAAACTACTACAGAGAGCTTGTAATCTACAACATATTCGTGCATCACAAGTGGATGTAGGCAAAGAATTTTAGCCGAACCACTATAAACTCTTGTCTCATTTACTTATTCAGTATCATTAACCCCTAATTAATACGTGAGACATTATTGTGAGTGTTCTCAGAGAGTTAGTTTCTTGTTGACGGAAATCCACCATCAACAATATCCTTTATGAAACTACCTTAAAATTCGTAATACAAATTAAAAGAGTACATACAAAATGATATTTTCTCTATAATTATAAAATAGATAGATTGATAATACTATTAAATTAAAAACATATTGCAGTTTAAAAATTATCATTTGTGTAATTATTTCTTAGTTTTCCTCTAAAGATAACATTGCACATGTCAATTATCCAAAAAAAAAAAAAAACAAAAACAAAAAAAAAAAAAAAAAAAAAAAACAAAAAAACAAAACAAAACAGGCAGGACATTCATGTAATTGGAAAAACGTGCTCATATTTTGAAATTTTAGTTTTTACCCTCAATTTTTATGTGAAATTGTAGTTGTATTCCAACTAATTTTAGTTGTTCTCTTATTTAGTAAGAAAAATTATAAGCATATCCTCACTTAATAGTTGAAATATATAATTGTATCTATAAAAATAATTAAATTCTCCAATTTTTTTATAACACCGCCACTAAAAATATTTTCTGCCACCGCCACTACAAGCAAGTGCACCTGCACCCGTTGGACAGCCATCCTTAATCCCAAATTTGGATTGGCTAACAATGAATGTTTGTGTGCAATCCTACTCTCTTCAAAATGGGGGACGCAAGAGTCCCTGAAATTTATTTACGCATTGCTTCTTTTAGAATAATAATAATAATAATAATAATAATAATAATAATAATAATAATAATAAAAGGCTTCATGCACTCTGATATTGTTAGGAAATTGTATCAATTTACATTCAAACAAAAATATACATATTTTCTGATTTATAGCAAAACGTATTGGAATTAGGTTTTAAAATTTATGATCTCTTGTAAACCTCACGATGGCCACTGAACAATTTTGGAGGATCTAGTGCTTCCAATCAAACCATCTTTCTGCTCTGTTTTTCAAAATAGGCCTGTATTTCCACCGTTATTTTATAATGAAAAATCCTTTTTTTTTTTTTCCTGCAAACACAATCTTATGCAAATGTAAGTAAAACGGTTAAGCCAGCTAGGATATATGTAAAACTCCATATAGAATAAATATACAGGTTCATTCATTAGAACACAAAATATACTACACGTTCATGATCCAACCATTATCATATAGATAGGCAACGTTCAACACCAGTAAAGCCAGATAAACAACACATCATGCGGACGATTACAACATGCTAAGTTTGATAATTTATTGTTCCTAAAGATTCCAGGAAAATAGAAAAAGGGCGTAAGAATGCTTCCTAAGATGCAACCGAACCTGCCTGAATACTAGTTATAACATTTTTGCGAGTCTAATAATGACGGCTTCACAACGCACCTGAGCTTGGTGCAGGCACTGAGCTTGGATCTATTACTTGGAAAAAGAGAGAAAAAAGAAGACTTCACAACTGAAATATCTACTTCTTTGGTCGAACTGAATCGCTACTAAGCATCTACTAATCTGAAATAATCTGTACTTGGTGGGAACGAGAACTTGTGCTCACCAAACAATGGAAGCCTGCAGCAGATTACAAATGATAATTAGAGAACAGGTCCATGAAATTTGTCAAATTGCACGTCAAACTAGAAGAAAGCCATTCCCATCCGCGGGCAATAACCATGTGTGTGGAAGTATGGTTCCTGTTAGTTTACTTTTACCATCAATCCCAAAAGCTTAAGATGTTAGATGGGCCAACAATAGTTTTTATAGTTCAACATTTACTAAAACTAGACGAGAAAAAAAAAAAAGGAGAGAGAGAGGAGAGAACACAAAATAAATCATGTTTTGTCACAATAAATTTTCAGGTATTTACTTTACAACCACGTTGGAATATCTTCGTATTGAAGCCATAGGCTATAACTAATATTAGTAGCCACACCACCAAGACACTGAGGGCGAAAAAACCTAATTTAGACAGTAAAGAAATGGCCAAAGCAAGATACCTATTTTGTGAACACACTCATGAGATCATTCGAAGGAAATTGCCGAAATACTGGGGTGCCTAGTTTTGCATTATCACCGAAATCCATACTAGGCTCCTGCTTCACCAGGTTACCATTGCTCTCTGAATGTACTTTTCCTGGATTCAGGTTGCTCATTGGTGATTCATATTCATCCACTGCAAATCGGCTAGGAATGCATGTCCCTTTACCAACAAAACCAAGATTTTTCAGTGGCCCCTGATCAAGAATTTCACCTGATTTAGCACTATATGAACCCTGAATGTCAACTATGTTAGGTCCAATTCCTGGCAATTGTCTGGCATCACCAACAAAAGTAGCAGCCGAATTCTGGAGGCCAGTACTATTATCTGCATTTAACGAGCAAGATGACAGAGTAGAGGAGGAACCGGGTGCCGAATACCCACAAACAACACCACTAGTTTTAGCATCTCCATTCGAGAAATGTCCAACATTCAAAGCGGAATTATTTGATTGAGGTGAGAGAATACTGTAATCGATAACAGAATTCCTATTAAAGCTGCTATTCTGGTTCACAGAAGCAGGGCTACCAGCCTGGAAACTGGCTGATGATTGAGAAGGGACTACAAGGCAAGAGGGTTGCACATTAATCGAACGGCTAGGCTCAGGAAGCACAGACTGCTGCTGCAATGGTGGTTGTTTTTGTTGCTGTTGCCGTTGCTGCTGCAATATGTCCATCAATAAGTTGCTATTAGGATTAGACGCCCCTCCAACATTATTACCGGGTCCTACTGTTCCAAGGCTGTTCGTCGTCCATGCTCCATATCTTGAAGAAACATCTTCAACAGAAAAAATAGACTGTGGAAACTGTTTAAAAATGTTGGATTGACCCTTTACCAAGGGCTGGCCAAATGTTAAACCATGTTCAACAGGTAAACGCTTCGGTCCCTGCAGTGATGCATGCAGAAGAGCAGGCTGGTCCATTGCTGGCACAAGATTTCCAGCTGGTCGGCCTAAAAGTTCAGCATGCAAGGCAGCTAGCGTTTGTGGAGGAATTTGGCCAGACGCAGCCAAAGCTTGAATGTCAAATCTACCACGAGAACCCAATTTGACATTTGATTCCACAGACCCACAGAAGGGACCTGAAATTCCACTTTGTTGCTGAGGTACTCCTCCACTTAATCTCTTCAAATATAACCTGAACTTCTGAAATTTTATATTTTGTTAGTGTACAATTAATTAAACTAACAAAAGTATCAATGTCCTTGTGCACTAAATTAAAAGCAGAACCTGCATTGAGAGCACTCATTAGTCCGATAAGCAAATCTAAACTGGCACAAGCTCGTTTAGTAATCAAATCTAGTTCCAGCTATTATCTAAAATTTAACTTAAGAAGAAGGTGAAAGTTCATGTTGAACTCCAGTTCCAGTATAAGGATAAAGAGCCAAACCTGGATGGACATTATTTGATCCAAACCTGATTCATTACAAACCATACAACTGGATTTGAACACCTATCCATACATCTTGCCTTTAATAATCATTGTGTCTTATTTTACTCCCCTGGTGTATTAGATTCATCAACATTTTTCCCTCTTGTGTTCAGGATTTTACTGCCTCAATGATGATGCCATTAAAGAAACGAAAAAATCGATCAAAGAAAACAAACCTGCAAATGACTTGCAACATTTTCTCTAGTCAAACCAGGTACATTCATCAATTCAAGAATTCTCTTTGGTACAGCCTCTGTAATGGAAGCCAAGAAGTTGAAATCAACACAAAATATAAACTATCACAAAACATGCAAATGTTGTAGCCCATCCCCATCAAAACTAATGGACAAAAAGCATAAGGTAAAAATGGAAAAGATCATACTATCAAGCCCGAGTTGATTTACAGCACTGACAAATTGCTGGTGGAGCTCAACTGACCACACTACACGTGGTTTCTTTGATGTGGACGGATCATCATTTTCAAGTTCACCATCATCCTCTTCCTTATAATTGCTTCTCTTTTTCTGACCTTTCAATCCTTCTGTCTCTTCATTAACAGAAGAAGCATATTCTGTGTCCTCATTTACACGTTTAGGACGATCATTGTCTTCCATGCTCCCTGAATGTTCAAAATCCCTATTCTCATTCCACTTTTTCCTCACAACATGCTGCCATATATTCTTGAGCTCTTCCTCACGTATAGGTTTAATTAAATAATCACAAGCACCATGTCTAATTCCTCTCATCACGGCACTCGTTCTCCCATCAGCTGACATCACTACAAATCATAACTGCACATTAATATCTCGATATTATAACAGATAACAAATTGCAGCATACAAGACACTTACTGATAACAGGAAGGTCCATTTCCAGACCAACAAGTTCAAGGAGTTTATATCCGTTCATATCAGGCATATGAACGTCACTCAATACCACATCAAAACCACCTTTTTTCTCACGTAAAAGTTTCAAGGCAACAGTAGCTTGGGAGCAAGTAGTAACTGCAAAAGAAGAAAGGCAAGTCAACCAAGCATGCTGGGTAAAAAGGTTTTTGATTTTTCCTCTAGTTATGAGAGGATTTGAAAGTAAAGAAACAAAGCTTTGCAATAAATTTTATACTCAATCTACTGAATAACCTTTAGAAATTCTAGAAAGATCCAAAGAGGCTTTCATTTTATACACCTTTTTTTTTTTTTTTTGGGTGCTTGATGAGAACATCTTTGATGTGTGCGTTTATGAGAGGATTTGAAAGTAAAGAAACAAAGCTTTGCAATAAATTTTATACTCAATCTACTGAATAACCTTTAGAAATTCTAGAAAGATCCAAAGAGGCTTTCATTTTATACACCTTTTTTTTTTTTTTTTTTTTTTGGGTGCTTGATGAGAACATCTTTGATGCGTTTATGCTAAAAAGCATAGTCTTAAACTCTAAAGACATTTAGACATCTTTTTCATCAAAAATACAAAACAAAATTTTACCACTAAAAAATCAAACTAAGCATGTCATGAGCAGCCAAACAGCACCGGAGGAAAAGTCATCAATATTTTAGTAGTCTTCAGAGAAGAGAAAAGAAACTAGAGAACTATTTCATCCAAGATCACAGTATCAAAATTGAACTTCTTACAGAATAACAAATTACTGCGAGGTGATTCATTGACAGAGAAGAAAATTTTATCACAAATTACTTCAAACCATGACTATTCCTTCAACAGCCACATCAATAGAGAGTTAGTTTAATCATGTAGCATGATTACCAAGCAAACAAAATTGATGAAAATAAATCGGAGCCACAAGTTGAAATTGATACAATATTTAAACAGGCTAAAGACTCCAACAATCAAATTTAAACAGGCTAAATATTTAATTCATATTTCATTATACGTCTATACGTATCCGTACTCAGAAGTTCGGACCCCAAAAACACCGAAACGCTTTGCTCACATGAAGAATCTTGTCTAATACCCTTATAATGCATCTACGCACAACATATCAGAGTAACGCACAGGCACAGGTACATGTACAAACACAGGAAAAATCCAATCAAACGACCAAATTTGACTTAATTTTACTGTCTAGCTGATTAACAAAATGACTTGTGTGTCAAGAAACAAAGAAAAATAAATTCACTCTCTACAGAGACTTCAGATTCTCGATGCCACTACACTCAAATTCCCAAAAAATAAATAACAATACTAATAGCAATAATAACGAAATCCACAACAAGATTATACCAATTACAGTCCATAAGAAAACTAGAATGCTACTTTTCCGTAATATCAGAGGAAAGCAAGAAGCAGGCTCTGAACAGACCGTGATAGAGACACCGGCGAAGCATCTGTTCGACGATCCTGAGGCAAGTAGTGTCATCATCCACGACCAGAACCTTCAAGCCCACGGGGAACTGATCGGAGACCACCTTTTCACCGCCGAGGAAATTGCCGACAGCGGCGGACGAACCAAGGACAGATTTACACGACGCTGCGTAGCTACTCCCAGCCGTGCTTACGCTCGACTGCGCCACTCTCTGCAGAGCCGCCATGACCGGAAACTCGAAGAGCTCCTCCACCGCAACCAAAAGCCCTAATTATCACCGACGAAGAAAAGAGCAGAAAGATTCACCATTTCAAGGCCGAATTGAGCTCAGATCCGCCGAACAAAACCTCACGATTGGAATCAGAGAAAAACCATGAAAATCCAGAGAGAAAACTCGAGGTTTTCGTCGGAGCAGATCTCCGAGAGATTGGAAGGAAATGATTGAATTTCGAAATTCTGGAGAAGGAGAAGTTGGAACTGAGGAGAGAAAAAGTAGAGAGAGAAAGGGAAAGAGAGGGTTTATATAAATTGGGGAGTCCGGAATTGGGAGAGAGATAACGCGAGGCTGACAAAGGTGTCGTTTGTTTAAAATTGTGCTTGGTTTAAGAGGATGATTCATTCTCATATTTTTTTACTTATAAAAATTTTAAATTTTAAAAATTATAATTATAAATAATAATTTTAAACTCATAAATTAAACTCACTTAAAATGTCTTTATTTAGAATTATAAATAAATAATATAATAATTACTAATAATTTTTATTTTAGGTATTCGTGTTTGAAAATTTTCATTTAACAGTCCTAAATTAACTATTAAAATTTATGCTCCATTTACGTTACGTGAGCTTGTTTGAAAAATATTAAAATATGAAATAATAGAAGACGTTATAACTTAAATTTAGAGAATAGTTTTAACACTATTATGCAAACTCGTCTTAAGGAAGAGATTAAAATTTTAGATAAGAGTACGTTATATAAACTGCATGATTGGACAATTTATAGTATTTTATTAAACAACTTACTAATTCAATTAAAATTTAAGGAATAAAAAAATCTGAAGGAAGAGATTTTAGATAAGGATTTTGAATAAAAAGTTCAAATTTATTCGAATTTAAAAAAAAAAACTGTTACGTCTACAGTAAAAAGCTCTCACATAAAAGAGATTTTAGATAAGAGAGTACGTCTATAACTGCATGATTGGACAATTTATAGCATTTACTAAACAATTACTAATTCAGCTAAAATTTAAGAAAAAAAAAAAAAAAAAAAAAACTGGTTTTTATTTGGGTTTGTATTTATCTTTTTTTTAATCTATTTATCCCTTATTTATTAGGGTAAATTTTATATTTATTTTTGGTTTGAATAATAAATAGGAGAAATAATTGAAGGTCGTAGGAGTGAGACAGTGAGAAACTGCACGGGGGACCCACACGTGGCACTTCGCGTGCGTTTCAGCGTCCGTACTTCACACATAAGCAGCTATTTAACGACCGGTCTCTTTAATTATCAAAAATCTTTTTTTTTGTTTTTACTGAAAGTAAGAATTTTTTTTATTTATTTCTATCTTTTTTTTTTTTTTGTTGAAATTATTTATTTCTATGTTCTTGTCTGATCTATTCACTCCTTTTGCCAGAAAAAAAAAAAAAAAATATATATATTCTCCTTTAGAGTCATTTGTAAGAAAAATAAAGTAAAATTAGCTTTCTTTTTTTCTTTTGAAAGAAAAATTAATGTATGGGTTTATGTGGGCGCGTGTTTTTGCGGGCAAGAATCAAGGCAAATCACCGAGAATCCCTAATTTTACTCAATAGAGGGATGGCCTAATTGGTAGTCTTATATGTCAATTATAGTTTTTTTTTTTTTTTGGTGAATTTATGTCAATCCCCTTTCGTTTTCTAGTTCAAAGTCATATCTCAAAAAAAAAAAAAAATTTATAATTTTTCTCATAAAAATTTAAATTTAATTTTTTTATTACATATTTTTTTCCATGTGAATTTACTGTTTTAACTCGCTGGGCAATTAATTAGTAGAAGACGATTTCTTCCCCTTTTTGGATTTAACAATATTTATTTCATTTACAGTAAGGAGAATTTTTTTATTGTATATAATTAAAGAAAGATTCTCTCTAACAAAACTATTCTACTTGTAGAACGACGCCTTTTAACTATTTAATTTAGTTAAAATCACATTAAATTTAAAATATTTATAAAACAGACAATTCGTAATATAAATCTAATGCTTAAAAATAAAAATTCCTTAAAACAATAGTAAAATATACTTTTTCTAGTCTTATAAGAAAAATTCTCTAAAAAAATAATAAAATATAGGGTGTATTTATTTACACAACTTAAATTATGACTTAAATTGTGTATGTGAGAGTAAAATATTATAATAAAAAAGTTAAATTTATGACTTAAGTCATAAAATAAACAATGCCATATTTTTTAACCATTAATAGGAACTTTTCTTTTCCGCCACCAATGTGAATTACTATTTTAGTCGACGGGTTAAATTCTTAATGACCTGATGTATGATTAGTATCAATTTGATATCACACACGATAAATTTTTAATGCAAACGCTCACAAATTATCACGTTAAAAAATTAATTTGATTAAAATAACAATTCTTATTAATTATGAAAAATGATAATTCCTATAGTAAAAATTTCTTAAAATTTCATTAAACTGTCTTATCATATAATAATATGATGGATGCATTGATTGACATCCATTTTTTTACTTTTCACACGCTTCTTTTTAATATTACAATATTATTCATTAATAAAATTACTTTTAAGGACAATAATAAAAAAAAAAAAAACTCATTACACACCTCATTATTAAAAAAAATATATTTCTTCTAAAAACACATGTGATTAAACAATTATAAAAAATACGATTTCACAAAATATTATATATATATATATATATATATATATATAACATGTAATATATGCAGCAGAAAACAAAGGTATTTTGTCGTGAGGAAGCTTTGGAACTTCTAAGGAAATTTCGTGGATTATTGAACCGGTATTTTAACTCGTTAAGTTAAATGGGTTACATTTATTGTAAGAAATTTCTCAAAAAAAAAAAAAAAAAAAACTATTGTAATAAACATAATATTTTTCAGGAAAGAAGAGGAACATGGAAGAAAACAAACCTCATAAAAAAAGATATTGTTTTTACAAAAGGAAGATTATTTATTTGTTAGTGGACAAAAAAAAAAGTGATATGGAAATTACAATTTAGTTGTAGAGATTTTTCAAGAATAATAAGAGAGGTGTTACAAGTAATAATTAGAACTCTTTTATATTCAAAAAAAAAAAAAAAAAAAAAACCCTCTAAACTTAAATTAGGATTGATTTAAGAATGTGTATATAAAAAGTTGAATGTAGATAGTTTAGTTGTAGATGTTTTTTTTTTTTTTTTTTTTTTTTTTGAAGTTTTTAGAATGGTGTAACAAGTAAAATGAAAATTGATTTAAGAATGTGTATATAAAAAATATAAAAAGAGTGTCAATAGACGCATCCTAATCTGATTGTTAAAGTTTTATGGTACCCTATCACAAAACTTTTCTTATTATAAAGACAAAATATTTAAAAATCTAAAATTATTAGTCATTACACCAAAAGAAAAATGAGAGGAGTAAGGAGATTTCAACAATAAGTTATGAAAAATGAACTACCACAGTTCTTCATTCTTAATGGCAAGAATTATATCAAAAACTATCCGTATTACATATTTTTTTATTTAATGTGATTTTGATTTGAATATATTGTAGGTAAAAAGTCTTATCTAATAATAACCATAAGAATAAAGCTTAACGATAATCAATGTGTTTTTTTAATACGAGGGTCAATAAATGGTTCTTTCACACAGAGATTTGGTGATTTAATTTCTAAATTATGACAAACTCCTGTTTAGTCCAACAGAATAAATCTGATTTTTTTTTTCTTTCAAAGAAATGATTAGTTGATTCGTTATGTTGTAAATTAGAAATTAATGCTTGGAAAAAAAGTCTCCGCATACTGCAGCATGTAAGTGATCAAAACCATTACCGATACTTTTTTTTTTTCCTTTTTTTAACACTGATCATCAATGTTCTAAATGGGATTGATTTTTCTTTTTTTAAGGGTCAAGTATGCAATTATCGTTAAATTATGTTTGCCACACAGTGAAATCTTTCTTTAGCTTAGAAAAATGAGTTGGTACGTGGATATATATTAATATATATTTTTTTTTGAGACAGTGGTTGGACAAAACTGAATCCCTTTGTGTTTAATAGGTTCAAACTGAATCTAATTTTTTTAAACTTATGAACCAAACAGACGTTAAGTTCATTGAACAGTTAATAGCAAGTCTTAAATTTCTATTTTAATTCAGCATTATTGCAATTTACTGGTTTTGGAACGTGCTCCCACGTATTGTTGTGTGTGTCACTTAAGAAGTCTATTAAGTAAATTTATTTTGATTTTAAACATATAGTAGTAGAGTAGAATAAAGAAGCAATTGAACATATATATAATTTTCGATGAGGTGCACTTTGAAAATTTAGATTTTAAGAAAATAGACGTGTCAAAATATGTGTTTTAATCACAATTTATGTTTCTGCCGAATGTGACAAAAAGTCATCACAAAAACCCTTTTTTCCTGTAGCATGCTAAAAGAAATATTTTGATCTAGACAAATTAAATAAAAAACTAACTAAGGGTTTTACATATGGAAAGAAAAGATGTTTACGTAATTGCAATTTTTAGTATCATTATTTTAGTAGTGGTTTTTTAAAATAAAAATATACTTAAAAACAAATCACATAAAAAATTAATTAGGTGTTCATATGAGAAGGAGAAAATGTTTGTTTAAAGTTATATTTGAAGAAAAGTATTTTAGTGGAGTAAAAAAAATAAAAATTAGTTAAATACATGTAACCTAAAATAAAAAAAAAAAAAAAAAAAAAAAAAAAAAAAAAAAACCCTACTTGAGTAAGAATATATTTATAGAAAAAAAATTTTAATTAGAGAAAAATAATAATTTAACAAAGTAGATTTGAAAATATATGTGAACAAGGTAGAAAAATGAGAAGAAACATAAGCAAAAGGCAAGCATGTAAATAAAAAATATTTAAGGACCAAAGAATAATAGTGAAGAAAACAAAAAGAAGAAGCGAAATGTTCCCCACATTTTAGCCCCAAAAGGATTAGTTATTGACGATTTATAATAGTTAGATGAGATTAGATAAGACAGATATCATTATTTTTTGTTTACGACTATACGTTAAAAAAAAAAAAAAAAAAAAAAAAATCCTCTCTTCATAGCACCTTTCCTAAAAAAATTGCTGATAAAAAGTATTTTATAAACGATAATAGCTTTTTTCCTTTTTGAAAAGGATTAACTATAAAAATTTTCCTTAAATTATGAGCAGTATGATACTTTATTTTTTAATTTTTAAAACGTAACATATATTCCTCTTGAAATTATAAATTATTAATAAAAATGTATTTTCCGTTGGTTTTTCAATAGAAAAGTGGCTCATATTATATAACTATGGGGTGTTTTGATGATTTGCATGTTCTTGAAAAAATACTACAAATTAAAAATTAAAACCTTCTAACTAAGTAATTTTTATTTAATTATATGATTATAAGAGTAAAATTATAAATTTTGTCTCATTGTTTAATTTTGTCTATTATCATATTAATTTTTTTAAAAAAAATTATAAATTTAATAATCATGAGTGAGTAATTGTGCACCAAACTATTTATTAACAATTAATATTTACGTGACATGCGACAATTTTGTTAGAAACACTAACAAAATGAGTATTTTTATCAAGAATTCATAATCTTGAGAGAATGAGCACTAAGTTTTGAAGATGGGGGGCAAGTGTTACAATGGTCATAATTCTCAAAAAAAATTTATAATTAATCCAAAAAATAAATAATAATAGCTTTGATTTTTTATAATTAGTGCTAGTAATTATGGACGTGGAATGATGTAATAGGAAATGGCCAAAATTAATGTTTAACCATGTTTAATAACATATTATTTATAGTAATTTCCATCAATTTAAACTTAATAAGCTTTGTGATGTTCGTATAACAACATTACACGACTTATTGAGTATGTTAGGCCAATAATTATAGTGCTAAACAGCTAAAACTATTAGAATAAATATTGTGAAGGTGAATATATTTGATGGTGTCGTAAGGATATTGATGAATATTAGACATGTTCCTCAAGTAAGGAGAAGTTCAATTTTTTTGAGCACTTTAACATATAATTAAATAAAGAAAGTGACTTTTTCGTGTCAAGTTTAAAAAGAATTTGATCTTGACACGTGTTTATTCTCATATAGCTTCTATCAACATCATCTCACTTATGAGAAATGTCAAGATATGATACTTATATCGATTAGCTGATAAGATTGTTAAGTATATGACTTAAATCGGTTTATTAGGCATAATTGCTATTTATGTCTTTGGGCTAGAGTTATGTTAAGACATTTTGAGATTATGTTTTTATTTTTATTTTTTATTTTTATTTTAGAGAAGTGGAGAAAGGAGTGTTTCAATTTAAGAAAAAGAAAGAAAAGTGAGAAGATAAGAAAACAAAAGGTGTAAAGAGTTTTAAACAAATGGAGAAATTGAGAAAATTTATTGAGAGTGCAATCATTTGATAGTGCTTTTTTTTTTTCTCCCGTGTTATTTTTTGGTTCAATTTATTCTTCTATTACCTGGATAAAAAGAAGTATTTTTCCCCAACAATTATCTTTGACATAAGCGCCCAAAGTTAATTTGTTCAATATTAAAACAAACTTTTCCATCAATGTTTTTTGCCCCTAATGACTTGACACTGGTTTTTACTTTTTACCTTCTATTATTTATAAATTCAAATCATTCATTTCTAGTAGTGATTAACTCCCAATTTGGAGTGATTTAAAAGCAGAACGTTTGAGCTTTTTATTTTTGTACACTTTTTCATAACAAGTCATCACTTTAATTTATATAAAATCTTTTTTTATTTATATTTTGAACCCTTTCTTTGAGAATAGTAAATTAAAATTTTAATTTATATTCTTATATTACACTATTTTTTTTTATATACACATGATTTATTTAAGTTCAAAACATCTTGCAAAATCAAAATAGTGAACTGAAAATATTATACACATTTGTCTATGAACTTGTATGACTTTAACAACTTGCTCTTTAAACTTTAATTTTGGCAAGTTATCTATTCAATTTGTAAAATTGTTGCAATATGCCTATTTTTAGTGATGATTGTGTTAAATTATTGTTGAAAAACATGTTCGACGAAAAATTTTAACATCCCAATTCAAATGTAAAACAAATATCTTAAGTGCTCAACTTTTAATCTCCTAAATCTAATAAAAAAATTTAAGCAAATTTAATAAAATGAGGCACATTACAATAATTTTACAAGTTTAAGGGGTTAATTGTCAAAATTAAAAGTTTGACTAATGATTTACTTAACTACGATAAGTTTGAGTGACAATTGAGCTAAAAGGGGTAAAATATGAGAAAAAGCTATCATAAGCCTACTAGAAATCCTCTCATAAAAGGATCTCTCACAATTATTATTATTACTAGTTACGTGAAAAATATTTGGTCTAGCGTCAAAGCATGTAGGTTATTTAGAAGTTAAGTTCATTAATTAGAGTAAGAGAAAAAATATTTTAAAAAGTCATATCGAAAAAAAATTAAAGTTATATGGGAGTTTTTAGGGAGAAAAAACTTAAGTATGGAGACATTTGAAAGGAGTTATTTTAATTTAAAAAAGTTTAGAAAAAAAAATTTAACAAGGATATTGTAAAACAAATGTAACGGTTAAAGAATGTCAGGGGAAAACTAAAAAAAAAAGGTCAATAAGTAAAAGAAAAAAGTAATTAAGAAAAAGATAAGAAGAGGGAAAATTTAAAAAGAAAAAAAAAATTAAAGTCAGATAGGAGTTTTTTACAAAAAAAAAAAAAAAAGGGCATATTTGAAAGTAATTTTTTTTAATTAAAAGAAAGCAAGAAAAAAGAAAGCATTTTAAAGATTGATATTGTAAAAAAGAAAAACGGGATTGTCAAAAATGTTAAAGGAAAAAAAAAAAAGATAATAGTCAAAAGAAAAGAAAAAAATAAAAAAATGAAAAAGAAAAAGAGAAAAGAGGAATAGTTTAAAAAGAGATGGAAAAAAAAAAAAAAAAAAAAAAAGAAGAAGAAGGCCTTCTTACGAGTGTGGCTGTTTTTATATATGTTAGACATTAGATTAAATGTATAAATAGTTGTTAAAATTATAAAAGAGCCTTTAAAAAAAACAAAATAAGATTGGAAAAGAACAAACCACACGTAAAAAAAAAAAAAAAAAAATGTAAAAGAACGTTCATAGAATAAAAAAAAAAATGAAAGAACAAGACATCTAAAAAATAATAAAATAATAAAAACAGAACAAACCACATGACAATTAGAAAAGTGATCTATGGGTCCATTATGAAAAAAGTTATATGTAAAGATAACTTTTAGTATCACATAAATTACACGAAAAAAAATTAAGTAAAAATATATTTAAAGATGATTATTTTAACTAGTAACAAAAAAGTTAAAAAAATACTTGTAAAAAAAATTACTTTCATAAGAGTAAACAAAAACTATTTTTAAAAAATTAAAATGTAAAAAAAATAACAAAACAAACAAAATAAAAAGTAAAACATTTAAAATATAAAAAGAATTAAGATATAAAAGGGAAAAAGGAAAAAAAAAAAAAAAAAAAAAAAAAGAAAATAAGGAGAGACTGTCACGTAACAACTAAACTAAAGGAGAGTTCTATTACGAGAGCCTTTGACTCTTTTATGTGTTGCTAGATGTTAGATGTCTTTAATAAGAAAGCATTCCGCAATTTTTATTTATATTTGTTTGGGATAATACCTAAAAGATCTTTTGTCTTTATAAAAATATATCTAAAATACCTTTTAAAGTAATTAATTATTTTAAAATACTAAGATTACCCTTTCTAATTTTTATTAAATACAATTTAAAACATTATGAAACCAAATTATTAAATAAATGGATCTTAAAAAATTTAAAAACTCTCAAATAATTAAATTATCTTTTTAATTGGAATATTTATTTGTACATTTTTAAAAATTTTTATTTAACTTGTTAGTTAAAATACATCTAAAATAATATTTAATATAAATTGTAAAGGATAATATGGTATTTTTAAAAATTTAATTGCTTAGAGAGTGTTTTAGGTCAATTTTTATAAATATTTTGGATATTTTAGACATTTAAATAATAAAAAAATGAAATTGATATTTTGACAAAATAGAGAAAATATTTTTGGCATTTTTTCTTTTTATTTTAATATTAATTGGAACTCAATTTTACTGATAGCTAAAGTTGAGTACACACAAATAGAGGTGGAAGTGCTGTGGCACCTTATCTTTTTAAAACCTCTTCTCAAAAAGTTTCTGCAATAAATCCTAAAAAAAGAAAAAAAGAAAAAAAAAAAGAAAGAGGTTTCTGCAATAAAAGTTCTGTGCAAGTAATCGAAGTCTCAAGTCTCCAAGGGGCATATATATATATATATATATATATATATATATATATATATATATATATATATAGCTGTCTTGGCTTTCAGGTCCATAGCCAATGTTGATTCATCAATTGGGAAACTGGGCCACTCTGTGTTCACTGCAACAACAACAGCCTTTCTTTATTAATATTATTATGAGCCACTCCACAACAACGACAGGTGCTTTAATTCCCAGCAGATCATTACCCATTTGTTGCTTTTCCACCTCTCGATTAGGTATATGTTCGAGTAAAGTAAGAGCAAGAAGAGGCCTTTGTCGTGCCAGAAGAAGACTGAGATACGAAGAAGAAGAGGAAGAAGAGGAGGAAGATGGGCAAAATGAGGAGATTTTAATGTTGGAAGCGTATAGCCAGAGTTCCAGAGAAGAAGCACTTCTTGTGAAAGCTGAAGTGGATGCTCAGGAAGTAGAACTGCTTATCTTTAAGGTCAGTTTTTAATGTACTATCTTTTGCGTTTTTTTTTTTTTTTTTTTTTTTTTTTCGCGTTAAATTTATCAGACGTCCCTGAATTTTATTTTCTATTAAGAATTGGACCTTGTACCAAAAAAAGTTCCATTTTCAATCCTGAACTTCTTTAACGTCTTAGGCCCTATTTGGTATTTGGTAAGGGGGTTATGCCGGTTTGAACGCATGGTTCAATTATAGAACTTTCATTTTAGGACTCCGAAAAACAGATTTGAGTTGAGACTTAAATGAGAAATTTAAACCCACCTCAACCCAAAAATAAGAACCTGATGGGTTTTGTCAATTTGAACCATATGGTTCCAACCCATTTTTTTTACATGCATTCAAACCACGCGTTCAAACTTTAAAAGAGAAATATTAAGACCTCACAAATTTTTAATTTAAATTAAAATATAATTTTATATGAAAATTTTTAATTATAATAAAAAAATTAAATATAATTTTTATATAAATTTTTAACTGTAATTAAATTAAAATTAAAAATTTAAATCGATAAAATAAATTAGACTTAAAAGTTTTAAATTTTAGTAGTTAAGTTAAAAACGCATGGCTGAATGTCCGTTCTTGCCATTGCTTGCAAAAGAGACACTGAACATCCAATATTCATTCCAAAAAAAAAAAGGTTAATACATTTAGATTCACCAACAATAAATCAAAGTAGAAGATTAAGTTCTGTTTATTATTTCTAAACAAAAGATTAGCAGCTTCTAAAAAGAATTTTTCTTTCTCATGATGATAAGAAGCACACAATAAACTGGTAACTAAATGAAATATTATTAACCTGTTTATAATCTCTTTTACATGATAAAATAATAGAGCTGCATATGTTTGTGGGAAAAGATTATATATATCGACAGATTATTGCCACTGTCAGAAGCATTGGTATTTTTTAAATTTAAATTATATATATTTTTTTTTTTATTTTGTTTATTTTATAATACTGAATGCAAGCTGTGTCCTTTTATGGCTACAAAACATTGTTTGAGACTTGTGAACCTTATCCTGTCAACTCTCTTTTAATCCACAGAAAACACTTGGCAATGCTGCATAATATCTAGCGCAGAAGATATAAGAAGCAGGGTTGGGAAGCCCATTAGTTTCAGTTGAAAGAGAAAAATAAGTTAAAGGTTTAAAATTAATTAAAATTAATAGATTAATAATTTATATAAATAAATAAATAAATTAAATTATTATTTTTGTTTATAATTTGTTTTATTATAAATTATAATTTGATATGTTATTTTTATAATTTATAATTTTTATTTATAATTTATCTGGTTATAAATTATAATTTGATAAGTTTTTTTATAATTTATCTAGTTATGAATCATAACTTAATAAGTTATGACCTATTAATTTTTATAACTAAAAATTGACTTATATATTTTTTTAAGCTTTTCATATTAACCTATTTCTTACTATTTCGTGATATCAAATATCAATATAGAAAACCACCTCATTAGAAAAAAAAAAAAAAAAAAAATAGCAACACCAGATAAATTTGGAGAGATATGGAATTTATTGATAATGGAACAGCCCGTTTGGTACCAAACAGGCATATAGTAAGAGTATATGGCTTGATCTTTGGGTTTAGGAATAAGAAAATATAGAGTAATTTCTGCTAGACTTGTTTTATGCAACAAATTGACACAAAGGTCGGGGACATTTGTAAAATTACATTAGTTCAGAAAATGTTTTGAGCAGTTTTACACAATTAAAGGAGTGAAATAGACCATTTTAAAAGGGAGAAAGAGAAAAATAGGTTAAAATTTTGAATTAAAATTTGAAACATAAATTAATAAGTCAACCTAAGATATATAGCAAGTTATTATTCAAAGGTATAACTTGACAAGTTTATTCATAATTTATTTAGTTATGAATCATAACTTAACAAGTTATGACCTATTAATTTTATAACTAAAAAATCAATCCATTTTTTTTATTGACTTTTTTTGAAAGATAAGAAGATATATAGCTCAAAGGTATTTGAGAAATCAATCCATTTTATGACTTTTGGTAAGAAGTACAGAGCAAGGGAACATAAGTTGAGTTATGAACAAGAAAAAAAAATAAAAAAGAAAAGAAATGGAAAACAAGAATTATTATTATTTTTTATTTTTAAGAAAAAGTTTATGAGCCACTCTTTTACCTTCTGTCTATAAAAAAAAAATAAAAAATAAAAAAACTTTTTTACCTTCTGGTTTCTTCTATGATAATATGTAAAAACTCTCAAAGAGTACGGTTACCCCTTCATGATTTATAAGCTGAAAAGTTATTTATAAATGATTTCGATATTACAGGCATAAAGAATAAAAAGAAAAACCACCAAAATTTTTTTGTTCCATCCATAACGGATAACTCCGTTTGCCTGTGGATGTTAGCATCATAGGAGTTGAGGTGTAAAAGTTTTGATGAGGTGTCAAATTTTTATTGAGAAAACAACAAATGAGACGGAATTAAAGGATAATAAATTTAAGTTTTGTTTATTTTATCAATTTAAGTTTTTAATTTTAAATTTTTATAGTTAAAAATTCTTTAAAAGTGTCACATTTAATTTTTTTACTATAATTTAAAACTCTTATAAAATATTACATCTCAACTCAAGTCTATAAAACGAAATTTTAGACTCATAAATGGCTAAATGTGACATTAATAATATTGGTGACTGCAATAAAGGCATGATAACTATAGAAAATTATCAATACGTATTTCATACATAAGATTGATCAGTTGAAAATGAGATAAAAATTAAAGGACAACAGATCTAGAATCGTATTATATAGAGATCTTCATATACTATACCCATTGGAATTTTATAAAGCACTTTCTGGATAAGCAAACAAGCTCGTTTTTACCTCAATAAAATAAATATTTCAAGAGTGTTGCTGCACCATATTCATGAGAAATGTGTAAAGACAATATATATAGGTTAATTAGTTAATAGGACTAAAGAAATAAAAGTATTCAAAAGATGGTATTTAATTTTTATTATCACTAAATGTCGTATTTTTCTAGTAATTATAGTAATACCAACATATATACACGCATTCTATAATTACTCGTGTAATTGTTATAATTACTTATGGTAATTACGTACATCTCAATGACACAAAATTAGAATCAAATCCAGTGCTTTCTATTAAGATGTTTATTTATTAGTGCTTGAAAAAGAAAAGTAAACCCATACATTTACCAGCTATTTATGCCTTGTAATTAACCAATAAACAACAAGAACAATTGATTTCAAAAGACTATCTCAGAGGAACAAAATTATAGATAAATGTGACTGTTTAATTTACTGATTTAAATTTTTAATTTTGAGTTGAGATGTGATGTTATGTGAGAACTTTTTATTATAGTAAAAATGTTAGATATGACTGTTTTTAAGATTTTTTTATTGTAATAAAATTTAAATTCTAAACTTGAATCGGTAAAATGAACGTGGCCAAAACTTATTTTTTCTGGAATATCCCTTTTCTATATATTTTCCAATTTTGCTCAAAATTTGATTTCAGTGTACGCAAATTTCAGGGATTCTCTTCAAGCTTGAGCTATGGAACTTCACCAGATCCATCAAAGAGCATTCTTCCAGCTAGAGCTGCGATCAAGACCGTAGACATAGTTAAAGGACCTTTTGACCCTTCTAATATAGAATACCTTCAAAAAGGCCTATCATGGGAAAAATTTAAGACTAGTTTCTTATCAAATTCCTAAGAAAGTTATTCATTACTAATGTATCGTTTTCGCATATTCTTTATGAATTGTAACTTATGATGTGTGACTGATAATAGAAGCATTAAAAAAAAAAATTGCGACATATGATTTTACAATTATAGAATATAACTGCAATTGCAATGTATCATATAATATAATTTATTATGACCTTGTATTAAACAAAGACAGAGAAAAAACTCTAGCGATTTTTTTTTTTTTTTTTTTTAAAAGAAATTTATAACATTTGGCTCAGTCTCATGCAACTCAAGACTCCAGGTCTATGAAACAATGCAATATAAATGAATGATTGTAATGTTGGCTCCTATCTCTTTTATAGCCCAATCCCTGTTTCAAAATTGAGATCTCTTTCTTATTATTTGAGGAACAAATAACACTTAAAAAATAATATTATTGGCTTTATAATAGAGCTATGAATTCCATCTCTGAGGCTCATCATTTTGACACATAATATTTACACGTGATATGATTTTAAACATGATGATATTTGCCTTTTTATGTGTGAAAATACATAAATTTAATAACGCCTGTTAATTATAGATCTTAATTATAACTGATTTTAAAATTTAAAGTGTAATTTACTAAAACCAATAATTCAGAGTCTATTATGGAAAAAAAAAAAAAAAGAATAATTTGAGGTGTAACGGTGCGGTTTGCTTTTATTTTTGGGAAGGAAGTGTACACTTCAATTGCAGCATGCATTGTTATAAACTTTTTTTTTTTCCCCCCCTGGAAAAAGGTAAAAGATATTTTAAAGAAAGAGAAATTTACGCCTCAAGTCTCAAAACTTTGAATTTGTTTTCGTCCAAACTTATAATCCGTTCACATCGCTGATTTGAGTTTATAATTCGAGTTGAGATGTGATTTTATATAAAAAATTTTAACTGTAATAACAAAGTTAGATGTGACTATTTTTAAGAATTTTTTACTATAATAAAACTCAAATTTTAAACTCAAATTCGGTGAAGTGAACGAGACTACATTTTCTTTTTAGGTTGTAGCGGTTAGTTCCCAATAGTTTTCAATTGAATGCCCGATGAGTTTTTGCGTCTAAGGTCCCAAACTTTTAACTTGGATCCGTAAATATTGGGTCTCCAAACTCCAATTTTTTGACATCGTTTTAATTTTTTTAAAAACAAAAATATACACATGCTCTCCTTTCAGAGGGTATTCAGGTAATTTAAAATCTTAAAGACAATTCCCATTTTTTTTTTTTTTTTTTGGGTAAAATTTTTAAGAAGAATATTAGTAAATAATAGTCTCTTTAGCTCTGATCTAGAAAAGTAATTTACCATGGACTAATGTTACAACTACAAAGAAATTCCAAAATTCACAATAAATGGAAATTAAGCATCACGTTTCCTCAGTTTGATATCCAAGCCTCGGGAGAATGTGTATGTACATGCCCAAATGAATCTACCTTCAAACAAGAAAATTTAAAATTTATTTAATTCGTTGATTCGAGTTTTTAATTTGAGTTAAAATGTGACTTTATGTGAGAGTTTTTTATTATAATAAAAAAATTATATATGTCCGTTTGTCTTTAAAATTTTTTTACTATAATCAAACTAAAATTTTAAATTTAAATCAATAAAATAAATGAAACTTTAATAATACAAATCTGCCATATCTCTCCAATGGACAACAATTGACAGAGGACAAGAAACACCATTTATTTATTTTATTTTTTTTTTTTCAAAATAAATTGTTTCTTTTTGTGAATCCATTCCTTCTATTTGTGGGGACACCTAATACAGTTTTTAGCTTGCCCACAAACCTCATCTATATGATAGAAGAAAAAGAAAAATTAAAGAGTTTATTTTAAAAGTATCTATTTTTAAATTTAAACTCTTGATAAATATATTTTTATTAGTGTAATTATTTAATTAAAAATAAAAAATAAAAATTTTAACTCAAATATTTTTAAAGATATTTATTAAGATTATTTTAAAAAAAAGTACATAAAATAAAAAAAAAAATGATTTTTTTTTTTTTTATTTTGTTGAAAGGGAAGCAAAATATTCGATTTTTTTGAGTGGGACAGAAAAAGTAAGTAAGGGCATATTCATTGATGAAAATAAAAGAGGGACACAGGAATTATGCGACCCGCCAAATCTGAACGCAAAGAAAAGGCCCACAAAAACCGCAAAACCAAACCAAAATATCTTCTTCTCTTCCTATCGACTTGTGGAAACTCCACGCTGTCACCTTTGTCCTTTGATATTTTGCCCACAAAATATCAACTCGACAAGTTTGCCCACTTCACCCACGTGGACTTGACTCCTTACTTTTGCCCCATTTTTCCTTTTAAACTACCAAACTGCCATTGTCTTAATCTTTTTCGGACACTCGCATAAAAGATAAATTTCATGCCGGAACTTAATGCGCGTGGTGTTTTTAAACATTTTTTTTTTATTTAAAGAAAGTTTAATATGAAAAAAAAAAAAAAAAAAAATCATATATTATAAGTGTATTAAAAAGTTTATATTATCAATAAGGTTTCAAAAAAAGAAGAAAAAAAAAACGTGACAATGTAATTTGCTTTAAAATATAAATCCTAAAAGATGGATTTACCCGTTAAATTATACTTATAATTATTATACTCTTATTTTTTAGACAACGACATTATCAGTCCTTCTCGTTGACTAACACGATTGAAAATCATGTCACTCTATAGGCAATATAAATGGTAGATCACATAAGATTCAAAGAATAAAATTCCAACTTGAAGAGTTGTAAAATTTACTATTGATTCGGAAATTACAAAAAAAAAAAAAAACAAATACTTACTTGCAAGATACTTAAAAGTTTTCATCACTTAAGCAGCATCTTCAAAAAATTTCATAAAAAGAGGAAACAAAAAAAAAAAAATGTTAATAGAGGCACTTTGACAATTTGAGGAGCTAAATGGGGGCATTTCCGTCAGTGAGCTTTGACTATATATATAAAAATCTAGACTTCAACTAACCTCCACTTAGCATTTCCTGTTAGGGGGAGAGAGAGAGAGAGAGAGAGATATTTCACCAAAATATCTCCACCGGCCATGGCGAAGAAAAGTGGAGGAGGAGAAGAAGAAGAAGGAGAGAACTCAGGGAAGAGGATGAAATTGGCCAAGGGAGAAGAGCCACGAAACGGCGATGTCGAAGAAGAAGAGCTTCTCAGCGATAGCGAGCTTCCATTGAAGTCCGGCTTCTTGTTCTACCCTATGACTCCCACTTCCTTCGTCGTCTCCGATGCCCTAGACCCCGATTTCCCCATTATCTACGTCAACAAAGTCTTCGAGATATTCACCGGCTACCGCGCCGACGAGATCCTCGGCCGAAACTGGTACCGATTGTTTCAACCCTTTCCCTCCTTCATATGTTTGTTTCCTGAGAAAATAGCGACGAAAAGTGTTGGAAATCTTGTTTCTTTTTGGTTTTAATGTACTGTGGCTTTTATGTTTATGTTGTGTTTTGTTGGCTGTGGATGATGTTTTTGTTTTGTTTCCTTTTTTATGAAGCTGGAACTGATTGTAGCAATTTTGGATTTTTAGGAACAAATGCTCTTCTTTGAAACAATCTAAACTGCGTCTACTGTGATTCATTTTATTGAGACCCATTTGTAAATTTTTTACATTTTCTTTCTTTTAATTTTTCTTTTGTCTAAACGATCTTACTGTTGCGTTTGGTAATCTGGTCTTTTATTGTGCAGCATATGGAGGATAAAAGGATCAAAATTTCTTAAGATATTAAATGAAAAGGCCGGTCCAAGTTTAGAAATTCTATAGCTTTTTTGTGTTCTTGTTTCGAAGTTTGAAACAAAAGCCCCTTTTATACAGTTGGGGGTAAGAAATTTGTTGATCCATTACAATGCTTTAACTTTCTCTGATTTGAGCGTTTTTATTTTGATGGAGAAAGCATATGAAGCGAGAAATCTGTATCCCGTGATTACTTATTAAAAAAAAATAGAGAAAAAGAAATCCTCTTTTCTACTGCCGATTTCTTATAATCTTAATTTCAGATGAAGACTTATGTCATGCGGTGGCTGATGCTGTTTTTCATTGTTTTTTACTTTTTTTTGGTCAGTTCAATCTATATGTGGGGGCTGAGGCACTGTGTTTTTGCATATACTTTCTTTAGTCCCGGCCCTTTTTTTTTTTTTTTTTTTTTTTTTCAATTTAAAAAACAAGGGCACGAGACAAAGGAACATTTGGAGGGTCCTCTGCAAAAATATCATGCAAAGATATTGTACGTAGGTTGATATCTTTGTTCTATCGGAGAAGGATTATATGTGTGTTCGAAAGAGTATTTATTTTGTCTTTCAGATTGATTAATGCTTTGTTTTCTATTCTTGAGCTTATTTCATATATATATTGTTTTTACTAGTTGCAAGGTACACATGTCTGCTCTATGACCTTGACATTGTGCTACAAGATGTTTCATTAACCCCCTAAAATAAATATTTTCTTTCAGTCGGTTCTTACAATATAGAGACCCTCGTGCTCAAAGACGGCACCCTTTGGTTGACCCCGTTGTTGTTTCTGAGATTAGAAGATGTCTTGAAGAAGGAGTTGAATTCCAGGGGGAGCTTCTTAATTTCAGGAAAGATGGTACGCCCTTGGTTAATACGCTAAGACTTGCACCCATACATGATGATGATGGAATCATGACACATGTTATCGGTATTCAAGTATTTTCTGAAGCAAAAATCGATCTGAATTGCCTATCATATCCGGTTTTCAAAGAGACTTGCAGTCAGCAATTTGACCAGTCAGGGAAGTATCCTTATATTAGTGGACAATCACCAGCCAACCAGCAACAACAAATATGTGGCATTCTTCAGCTTTCAGATGAAGTATTGGCTCACAACATCTTGTCTCGTTTGACACCAAGGGATGTTGCATCCATTGGTTCTGTCTGCCGAAGGATCCGTCAGCTCACGAAAAATGAGCATGTGAGGAAGATGGTTTGTCAAAATGCGTGGGGAAGAGAAGTCACCTGCACACTGGAATTGATGACTAAAAAATTAGGATGGGGGCGTCTAGCTAGGGAATTAACAACTCTTGAGGCTGTTTGTTGGAGAAAATTTACAGTTGGAGGTGCAGTGGAGCCTTCACGATGTAATTTCAGTGCTTGTGCTGCTGGCAATCGACTTGTATTGTTTGGAGGTGAAGGAGTTAATATGCAGCCAATGGATGATACATTCGTTCTAAATCTTGATGCTGCAAATCCTGAATGGCGTCGAGTTAGTGTGGAATCATCCCCACCAGGGCGCTGGGGTCACACTCTTTCATGTTTAAATGGTTCTTGGTTGGTAGTTTTTGGAGGATGTGGGCGGCAAGGATTGCTCAATGATGTCTTCGTTCTTGACTTGGACGCCAAACAACCAACATGGAAAGAAGTTTCTGGCGGAACTCCCCCTCTCCCTAGATCCTGGCACAGTTCTTGCACAATCGAGGGTTCGAAATTGGTTGTTTCAGGTGGATGCACAGATGCCGGAGTACTTCTCAGTGATACATTCTTGTTGGATCTCACGACAGACAAGCCAACATGGAGAGAAATTCCAACGTCATGGGCTCCGCCCTCTAGGTTGGGGCATTCACTTTCAGTTTATGGCCGCACAAAGATTCTCATGTTTGGCGGGCTCGCAAAAAGTGGCCACCTGCGGCTGCGATCAGGAGAGGCTTACACCATTGATTTAGAAGATGAAGAACCCCACTGGAGGCAACTTGAGTGTAGTGCGTTCAACAGTGTTGGGAGCCAGAGTGCTGTGGTTCCTCCTCCTAGACTTGATCACGTTGCTGTCAGCATGCCTTGTGGAAGGATCATCATCTTTGGCGGATCGATTGCCGGGCTGCACTCTCCTTCCCAGCTCTTTCTATTGGACCCGTCTGAAGAGAAACCATCATGGAGGATTCTGAATGTTCCTGGGCAACCGCCTAAATTTGCTTGGGGTCACAGCACTTGCGTGGTTGGGGGTACTAGAGTCCTCGTATTAGGCGGCCACACCGGTGAGGAGTGGATACTCAATGAATTGCACGAGTTGTGTTTAGCAAGCAGGCAGGACTCGGACTTCTGATATGATAAATGAGATGACCAATCTGCAAAACCACATACTTCCACACCAGCCACTCTGGAAGAAAATTTTGTTTTCATGATCCGTTCTAGTTCCTGCTGCATTTGTGATTTGCTTTTATATTGCATTCTGTTCGAGTTTTCTGATGTGTTGTGGTCATATTTAGGTCTGTATTATATTGTAAAAAGTTTTAACATTTTTGTGCCTATTTTGACTTTTGTACATTATGAGCATAGGATATTAAACCTATATGTAATGTTAGCGACTCTTTTGCCCCTGGCACCTTTCTTCCCACACTTTCTTTTTGTTCATCTTGTGATTCTTTTCAAGCATGAAAACACTTTTCCTGCTCAAAATATGCGCATACACAGACATATAACACTAAATATATTTATATTCTTTATCTATAATAAAATATATTTATTTTACTTTATAATATAATATTGTAGGATACTTTTTATATATGTTTATAAACTATTAATTTTTCTTCTCATAGTTTTTACAAATTTTATGGTATTATTTTTACTTTTTAAAAATATTTATACATATATTATTTTTTATTTCTGAAATTCTATATTTAGTTTATATATGTTATATTGTTTTATATCATAATAATTTTATAATATTCGATTATGAAAAAATTCTCATAAATATTTACTTTAGTTTATTATGTTATGTACATTTTATTTATCTTATTTGTTAGATAAATTTGCCCGTTTTGGTCATTTTTAGTTTGTTTAATTTGTTTTTTTCCATTTTTTTTGATTTATACTGTTTTGTCTAATATAGTAATCATGCTTATTCATATGCCATAATCTTTTCTAACATAAATACAAATTTTACAAATTAATTTATTAAATCACAATGTTTCTTTTTTTTTTATTGTATCTACTTTACTCTTAGATGGGCAACCTTTTATAAGAAAAAAAAATTAAAAAAGGCCCATAAAATCTTTTTTTTTTTTAATTTCTTGGCAAGATTTATTCGTTTTCATCATCTCATATATATATATGGTTTTATGAGGATTTTTCAACAGTTGTAAATGCATGGTATTTTTTTCTTTCATTGCACTATTTGTTACTTCAAGTAATTTTTGTTTTGATTTATGGTACAAGAGATTCATTCAGATCTATGATCCCTCGATCTAGAGTTGATGTGATGCAACATATGTCATGTTGTTTTGTTTATATTTTTTTAATTTAAAGCGGTTGTTATATGCTACATTTTTTTTCAAATTTCAAAAATCCAACCTATGCAACAAATGTTTGAAATTTGAACAAATCTCTAAGATCCTCTGAACAATAACAAGTCCATGCATCAGCATTTGAAAACAACACACAAAATAGGCAAAACATTGGTAACTTTCTATATATATATATATTGTAAATTTCTTTACTTACTAATAATAAATAATAAATTTTTAGAAGAAAAAAATTATTTATATAATAGTTTCACAAACTAATCTAAATTTTTTTTCTTAGGTGATACTAATATGTACATCGACTTTGGAAACTGTTCTTATATCTACCATTATTGTGGTGCTCCTTTTTGGCTTAATGAACGAATCAAAAGAAGTAACCCACCTAAATTAAATCTTTGTTATAGACAAGCAAAAATTAGAATACCTTTTATTAAACATATTCCTTCTATGCTATATAATCTATTAGATTATTTTGGAGGATCATTAAGTACACATTTTTGAAAAAATATTAGAATTTATAATTCCATGTTTGCATTTACATCATTTGGGAGTAACATAGAAAATTTTCCAAAAAACTCTATCGGCCCTTATATTTTTAAAATAAGTGGACAAAAACATCATCTGATAGGATCTCTTCTTCCAACTGATAATAATCCTCCTAGATTTGGACAACTATATATATATATATATATGATATGGAAAATGAAATTAAAAATTGAATGGCTTCATTCTCATTTGAAAATGAATCAAAAGATTTAATAAAAATAATAATTGAACATTTAATTACAATGTTAGATAATACAAATAAATTAGTAAAATTTTTTCGAATGATAAGAGATAGATACGAAGAAGATAAATTACCATCTATGAAATTAAGACTTATAAATCAAAAAAATATAGATAATAATCAATATGAATTATATAGGTTGTTTAATAGTTGGAGATATTGGTGAATACGAACAAGGAAGAGATATTATAATTGAAGATAGAACAAATTATTTACAAAGAATTACAAAATTACATCCATCTTATATGTCTCTTCAATATCCATTATTCTTTCCTTATGGAGAAGATGGTTATAGAACAAATTTAAAATATAATGTAAATAACTCAAATAACACATATAAAAGAAAAAGAATTTCTATAAGAGAATTTTATTGTTATCAATTACTAGAACATCAAAATCAAAGTGATATCCTATATAGAAGAACTAAATCTCTTATATCCTCAAGAATTTTTACACAATTTAAATTTCAACGGTTTACCACCACATGAACTAAATCTTAAACTCGGAACTCCAATAATGCTTCTAAGAAACTTAAATCAATCTGCTGGACTATGCAATGGAACAAAACTTATCATAACACAATTAACAAATAAAATAATAGAATGACAGATCATTACTTCAAATAATATTTTTAAAAAAGTTTATATTCCAAGAATAGAAATGACTGTACATGAATCTAAATGGCCATTTACTTTAAAAAGACGACAATTTCCTATAAAGATATGTTACACAATGACAATAAATAAAAGTCAGGGACAATCTTTGAATAAAGTTGGACTATTTTTAGAAAATCAAATATTTAGCCATGGTCAATTATATGTTGCTTTATCCAGAGTAACTAATCCAAAAGGATTATATATATTCGTTTTAATGATTCAAACAACAATTATCCTAATCATATAAAAAATATTGTCTACAAAGAAATCCTACATAACATCACATAAATAAATACATAAAAAATATATACTATCTCATATTCTTTATAATATTAATTTTTTTTTGAGTATAACATTTTTAACAATAAACTCAATAAAAATATTTATTATTATAACAACATCTTATTTGCTTTTTTCGGGACTTATTCTGATTTGATTAAAATGACAACACCTATTATTAAATTTTACTAAAACCAAATGAAGTGTGTGAAACAATACAAACATGAGTATTCTTTAATATGGACAAACAACGATTTTGGATACTATATATGTTTATAAACGATAAGCCTTGACTATATTCGGTTGATGAAGAGGTACTAAAATTTTAAAAAATTATATTACACATTATTTTATATAACGTTTGTTAATATTGAATGAATTTTTATCTTTATTAGTTATTTACAATAGATGATTTTGTCTAATTAGTAACCTCAATATTAATACAGGGAACAATTTGAGCACGTGATTCAAACTATACAGATGGAGCCGAAGAAAAAAAAAAATTAAACAAGACAATATATACAATATTAGTAACTTTTATGTTTTTGAAAATAAACCAACATACAAAATCGTTTCCACAAAGATTCAAAACACCGATCCTATGATCCAATTTGATGTGAGCAACATCTTTTACTCCAATTATGGAAGACGCATCATATATCCCATTTCACAAATTCTACTTCATAAAAATCCATGATTAACTATATCAAAGAATAAATAATTTTTGAGATATTAACATGTAATATATGTTACTTAACTTATTTTTATTATTATTATAAATATTTCTTGAATATTTATTTACAAAATTCCCTATTTATATATAATATTAGATGTTATTGGAGTATTAACAAGTGTACAAGCACTTGAACATACACATGTCGACACCGGACCAACAACACGGTGATCTATAATTTATAATTCCATGATACAAAACCAAAAACTACAATAAATTTATGCATTTTTTTCCTCACATTTACTATTCATTACAACTATTTAACGTGAATACAATATTTTTTCCACTTTTATGATTCAATTTTATTAATCATTTTTATAAACTACATTTTTTCAACAAAATGAACAACCATCTATGAAATTAAGACTTATAAAGCTTATAGGGACATAAATTATATAGGTTGATCAATTTGATGAGAATGTACTTAAAACACTTAAGGCAGATAGAAAAATTATTTACAAAGAATTACAAAATTACAGAATGTTATATGTCTCTTCAATATCTAGGTATTTTTAACATTACTTTATTATAACATTTTTATATACATATAAAAAAATATAGCATACATTTATTATTTACTCTATTATATTTCTAGGTAACTCATATGTTTTGAGTACTCTTATATCCTCAAGAATTTTTACACAACAATTTTCTATATCGACCCGGACATTCCTAAAAAACAACAACATTAAAGACAAGGTAAACTTATATATATATATATAATATTCTAATAAATTTATTATATTACATAATCATAAATTTTATTTATATTTTCCTTATTTACTTTATTTACTTATTCGTATTTTTATACATACGGGGATTTTCCCATCAAAATTTAGAAAACAAATTGAATTCCTACCACCGTAAAAAACACCTATCCAAACAATTGAAGAACAAATATCTAATCATATAAAAAAATTGTCTACAAAGAACAATAAACGAACTCAAAACATTGGATGCACAAAATAATTTTTTAGTACTATTAACTTTCCTAAAATTTTTTTTACTACACTTAGTAAGAAAATTTAAAACCACAATATTCTACTTTTTTTATGCAGGGTGAAAAATTCACACGAGAATATGGACAAACAAAGAGCGACCATAGTAAACTTTTCAACATCTCAAGGATGGTTCTACAATTCTTGCCCTAAGCAATTACAATTTCGACAACTATAATAGGCAAGAATAGGTTGGTGGTAGCGACAATTATGGCCACATAAAGTCAACACCATCTCCATGGTAATTAAATTTATTACCAAATCATTTTTATTTATTATATATCTTTATTTACTTTAACGAGAAATTAATAACATTAAAAAAATATTTATATATATTTTATAGGTATAGATTGATAATCCAAATTGAAGATCATACTGGAGACATAAAAGTTATCACTTTTGGTAGAACCACTCAGGCATTAATAAAAAAACCATGTTCTGCACTAACAATTGAAGGCTTTGCATTTTTTCTATTTATAATACCACAACTATTAATTAATCGGATACGATGACAATCAAAAATCTTCCAAGTCTTCTTTCAACAACGAGGCACCCAAATGAGCACATTAATTTTCAAAATATTTGAAGACATCCATGTTCCATCATCGCCACCAAAAAATATCTAGGTATTTTAAATATTATAACAGGAACGAAGAAAAAAAAAAAGTAATTTAATATTTTTTTAAATTTTTTAATCAAAGTACATAAAAATATTTTATTAATTTTTTTTTAATTTTTTCCCATCAAAATTAACAAATTGAATTATACCTATCCAAACAATTGAAGAACAAAAAAATATTTATTAATATTATATTAAAAAATGATCACAATTTTTTAAAAATTCTTCTTCATCATTTTCACAACTAAAAAATATGCAAGAATAGGTTGGTAATACCATTGATTAGTACATGAAAATGCACCCATTTTTTTAAAATTTTTTTATCAACTATACATAAAAAATATTTATATTATATTGATAACAATTTGAAAAATCTTCTTTTTTTTTTTCAGTTACAGGTAATACCATTGATTAGTACATGAAAATGCACCCTAAATTTTTTTATCAACTATACATAAAAAATATTTATATTATATTGATCACAATTTTAAAAATCTTCTCATTTTTCAGCCCACATGTAATACCATTGATTAGTACATGAAAATGCACCCCTAAATTTTTTTATCAACTATACATAAAAAATATTTATATTATATTGATCACAATTTTAAAAATCTTATCATTTTTCAGCCCACAGGTAATACCATTGATTAGTACATGAAAATGCACCCTAAATACTGCTTTTGATTTATATAATATTAAAATATTTAAGCTTTAATTAAACAATTATATTATTTTTATTTATAATATTTTTAATTAGAATTTGTCTAGTTTTTGCTTAATTATTTACAGATGAAAGCAGTGTAAAAAGCTACACAAGAAGAAGCCATGAAAGCCATATTTTCAACCATCCGAGCCAAGCCTCTCAGCCGAGCCGCACAAGCCATCAGAGAGAGAGCTGAGTCAATTGAGCCGAGTAGCTGAGCCGGCCAAGTCGCATAATTCTTCGTAGGCCCCAGCTCTTCCACGCTTTCCCCACTCTTCCTCGCGCGCGTCACCAGCACGCTGATCTCTCAGCACACGCGTGTCTTCCATGCAGCCATCAACGCGCGTCACAAATTTCCTGCGCGTGGGTCCCAATTCGGGGAAATCATATATGAGAAAAGGAACAGATTTCCTGCGCGTGGGTTAGAGATGAACTTCTGTTGAGTGACCCAATTCGTGCTGTAAAGTTCGACATCTGAATGAATTAAATCTCATCTATTTTTCTATTACTTTTCAAAATATTGTGTGCCAATTTTTATATAAGTTCAGTCACACTTTTCTTATGTAATTTTGTCATGCAATGTTTTGTTATTCAAATTATTTTACAAATTGCCTTTTACTGCAATATTGTCAGATTGATATATTGTTGATTTTAGATAACTTGTAATAATAATATTTATGGAGTCAACATAGAGATTTAATTTATTCGGTTCTTTTATTTTGTGAATCAAAACTGGAATTGGTGAACGAAACATTAGGAATTCTCGACACCTTACCGTTTTTATTTTTGAATTTTCTTCATACAAATTCCCTCATTTCTATTTTATTTGCAACAAAATCTCAAAAACTATTCTTTCTCTTTAATTCACTTTTTTAACGCTCTTATTCTATTAGTCTTTCTTGTTATTTTGTTATCTCTCTGTGGATACGACCGCTATTCTGTGCTATAATTGACCGCTTCTGAACATCACTTTTGGGCGTTAATCAACCATCGTCACAGCTATCAACACCAACCACATTTGATCCGCACACTCTAACACCAAAAAAACTTGGTACAATGTAAGCCACATTCAACAGAACAAATATTATCAATTAATTTAAAAACATATCTACAAATTATTCCATTTTTTCAGCCATGAATCAAGAACAACAAGACAAACTGCAAAACGTCTAAAAATAAGGTATTATAAATATTTTTATAATATTTATTTCATATTATATAATTTAACCATCTTTATTTTTCTTAACACTTATATTTACAACCAATTTTCCCATTTTTATATTTGTAGCTGAAACAAATGAAATGCTCAAGAACCACAACAATGTTGTTTTTTATTTTGTATAATTTATATATATATATATTATAAATAATAGTACTATATATGTCTGTATAAATATGTTTATACAAATTTTATATCTATCATATAATACAATAATGTATAATACATGTATATATATAAATATACTTTAAATACAGCTATCATATAATACAATACTGTACATGCTCATGTAAACTAAAAACTACGGGCATATGCAGTTTAGGTTCGTGGACTGAGCGAAATTCGTGTGCAATTTGTATTGAACATTTTAGAATTAGAAGTCTCATGCATAACGCAAAAGTTATATTAAATATGGCCAAGTTTAGTTCTCATTTACATTTGTGCTCGACAAATGACCGCAACTACACCATTCGTAACTTGAGTTTTCTGTTTTTCATTAGAGAGAGTTCCAAGGAAAAGTATAAAAAAAAGTAGATATTTGTTTGATGTAATATTGACTAGATCGATCGTGGAAAAATATGTATTACTGGTCGAAATGCACCAAACCCCCACAACCTCTTAAGCCTTATCTTACCAAGTACGTACTTTCTAGCAAAAATAAAATGAACATTTATTATGTTATTGAACTTTTGAGTTTTTTTTTTTTTTTTTTTTTTTGAGTTTATTAAAATATATACATATCCCTATTTTGAATGTCCTTATGATTATAGCTCAGTGTTTTAATTTTATATTAAAAATGTACAGGTCGTCTACAATTGCTTTTTACCCATGAACTGAATGTAATTAAAGTGGGGCAATGTAAAAACTCTAAAATTTAAATATTTTATGTAATTTTTACAATTAGAAGGCTTAAAGTGGGGCAATGTGGTTCCATCTAGTGTTCCCAAAATCATTTGCAATGTGGCAATTCTAGTCAAATTTTCAAAACAATAGCAATTATGTAAGAGTTATTAGGTTAAACTTTAAAGGAAATAATTATATAAGTTGAACCCTACGTTTCTCGAGATTATATATGTTTAACAATTCGAGTTAAGAGCTGCAATTCAGTAATGGGTTCTAAAATACAAAAAGTTTAAATTATGTGTTAAAAACCTAAAATAAAAAATATTTTACTGCAACTATCTAGCGTTACTAAGATAAGACACGAGCAAAAACGAAGGAAAATGATTGCATTAAAAGATGGAAATAAGTGAAGATAGCAACAACCAACTACCATTATGTAATCTTTAGGGTGCGTTTGGTAAAGGGGAAAAAAAGAAAAATATGGTGTTTTTAAAATTTATTCTAAAATGATTTTATTTCTTTTGTGAAAATAAAAATGAAAACGTTTTCAATCTTAAACATAAATTATTTTTAAAAATGTATTTAGTAGTTTTATCAAGAGATTATTTTCAGTATAAAAAAACTCATTAATGTATCTTTCTCTGCTCAAAAGAGGAGAAAACGAAAATAAAAAATAAAGAACTAAAAATCGTTTTTCATTTCTCCCTCATTTTACAATAAACCAAAAAATCGTTTTCATTTTTTTTTTTGTCTTTATTGCGCTAGACGCCATTTTAAAAACGTTTTAATTTTTTCTTTCTCAAAAAACGTGAAAAATAAAAATGAGATTAATTCCAAACACGGTAATAAAACATCCGTACCAATGTTCTATAATCTAGTAACAGTGAAGACAAACAAATTATCGCCAATATGAATTTTTAATGAAATTGTACCACCCGTTGTTATTTAGTAGAAAGCAAAATATAATTAATCACTAATCTTACAAAATATTCAAAATTTTCACAAGACGAAGAAAAGGGGAAGACAAAAAGAATCATATAAAAGAATGAATGACAGGTTTTCCTTGATTTCAAGTGCGAAAGAATATGCACATCTGGTTTGTTAATGGAGAATTTCTATATTTTTGTGTATGATTGGAGGACATACAAAATGGCTAATCCATAAATGCAACCTCCCAATTACTTCCATGCAACTGAATCAATCTCGTCTCTGGCCGACTTGTACAGCTCGAGCCGTTTAGCAATGGTTGCTCTCCTTTCCATCAATGCCGGGTCCTCATCCAACATTGCACTAAGCCTCTCTTTCTGCACATACACATTCAAAATCTCTTTCTCAGTAACATATTTCCCTATAATAACACTAACAGTTAGATGTCGACTACAGATTAATGTGCTTTGAATTGTAGCCCTGCCTTTTTCATGTTTGGCAAATAATGCTTATAAGTACAACCATCTAAATCTCATATCATGAAATCACATCGTCCTAGTCATAAAAGGTAGAGCAGTTCTCCAGTGTATTGTCAAGAATAAGATTGGACAAATACTACGTTCTTGGAGTAAATCAGTTTGTCATAGAGTACTTTTTTTTTTTTTTTTTTTTTTCATGAAGATACCTCTCCAATATCTTTGTAGTACCATTGCATCATCATGTATAGAACAGTGCTATGATTTGACTCGATAAGAATTCAAGATAAAACGGTTTCTTTTCCTCAACGTTTCCCTTCAGCCACAAAAATAATAAAATTTTCAAAGCTTCTTAACGTTTTAACCTTGGTATGTTTGTTGTAGCTTTTCTTTCCCTGCTCATCTCAAGCTAATATTGTAGTCCTTTTCATGAAAAAGTAATAATAACATATGGAAAGAGAAGATGCACTTTCCATTATAATTTTTTCTAGTTTAGGGAACTTTTGAATTTCTTTATTCAATGTAACTTTAATCATATTCTTCTGTAGATCCAATATTGCTGACGTCTTTCATATTGAACATCTTTGATGGACCAGCCAAAGAATGGATTTCAGGTGCAAAAGTCAGGTATAAGCAACATGTTCAAAATGGAATGAGATTGGGAAACCTTACCTCTCTTCTCCCAACTTGGGCATAGAAGTGGCTGAGCAGTGATCTCTTGGCCTCTCGAACTTGACAGTAAACCACAGCCTTCGGAATTGAGTTCTTCAGTGTGTCACAAACCATGTTAATATAAGCGCTGACATTCGATCCTGATACATATTTCAGAATCTGTTTCAGCAATCTTAATTAATCTATTTTCCTAGTGGAGTTATATTTACGTGCATGTTAACAGCAACTAACATCTAGCAAATCGACAAATGAGCACCAGTTTTAAAAAGCATGAACAGTAATGCTTTTAACACTAAACAAACAAAACTTGGTCTAGAAGAGAAGAGAAACCATGCTGCATGCACATATTCACGTGATTGCTAACTGTTGAGATCTAGCATAATATATTCGATCGGTCACGAAGCAAGCATAAAATGTCATACCAATCCTTCTGAAATGGTTATCTGCGTAACGGTCTGCATTTGGTCCTGTTGGATTGGGATTCTTCTCAGGTTCAAGATGAAGTTTTCGGAAAAATTCAACAGTTAGGTAGCTAGACTCCATATCCACCAGTCTTGAAACTGTTTTCCTGCTGTCTTCACGAAATCTTTCTAATGCTTCTGTTGCAGCAGCTGCTATGTCAGATTGAAGTGTAGGAAATCTTTTTAGTTCCTGTAATAATCGTTAACATAACTAGTCAAATTCTGTCGATATTTTGAAAATCTGAAGGGACAATAATAAATTTCCAAGGCTGCCTCCCATTCTAGGTCAGTATGCCTGTACTTGCTATGTCACAAGTTCAACAACCGAGTTAAAGCAACTCGGGTATCATTTAAGTAAATTATGTAACAAATTATGATGATTAATTTTTTTTTTTTATAAGATTTACAAATTATGATGATTAATTTGCAAAACAAATAAGAAAACATACCATATTCTGCTTTTTATTTATTTATTTATTTATTGCTTCAAGGACACAACAGCACAATTATTATTATTTTTCACCGTTCTACAACACATAAAGGTTTTGGTGTCAGCTTTCTCGCGGGAGGAAAAGAAAGAGAGTACTACTCAAACCAGTTGACGAAGCATTATCTTGAAAATACTTGGTTCAATGTGACAGACCGTAACAAAAGCAAGAATGGTTCCCCCTTTCCTTTTTTTTTTTTCCTTTTCTTTAAGTAAAACAACAACAAACAGAAAAACTATTTTACCTCAGTTTCAGCAATTGACTTCCGTACAAGTTCTTTTAAAACATGGTGCACCTGACAAGAAACAATAGAAAAAAGAAATAATTAAGGAAGATGAAAACAAAATTATAGCAGTGAGAACTCTGTTTTATCCACCGAAATATCAGCCTTGTATCACTTTCTTTTTTCTTTTTCTACTCCCGCAATGCCAAAAACGATTTATAAAAAGTAAAATTGTTTGATAGTACAATGGTATAGCCAATATTACCGCATCAACAGACGCTTCAGCAGGTCCTTTGAAGAAACCGATGGATCCATCAATGAGCCTTCTGTACCCCTGTTCTGGAGCAATTAAGTGGGGCTGATAACCATCAGCCTCTGAAACAACTCTCTGGACATTTTTAGTAGAGAGATGTCGGTCAAAAGGGAGTTTTTTCAAAGCAGCTGGTAACTGATGATCAAAAACTCCATATATTCGATCTCCACCAGGTCGCCTGAAGTGCCAGTGCACATTTAGTTTTAATATCCCCCTTGCTAGTTGTTGCATCAAGTCATTTTTTTTTTTGTTTTTTAAGTCTATATTTAATAAAAGTAGATAGAAAAGATTTTTTTTTAAAAAAAAAAAAAAAAAAAAAACAACAACAACCCTCCGTTGCTTCAATAATTCTCTTCAGAGAATTAACTGTTAAGAGTAGGAATTATTAAAAGAATACCTTAAAAACAGAGCGCCATAGATATATAAGCATTTAAATTTACGTCAATTTTTATATGACCTTAATTGAATTTTGTCTTTTATTTCTTTTTAGATTTCAATGTGTCATTTTTTTTTTCTTGAAATACAAAACTTTACACCCCACATTGGTTGCAATTTTTAGCTTGTTACGGACTCAATTAAATGGTTCTCTGTATCATCAAAGGCCCACAACTGATATGAGATATTAGTTGTTACCATCAAAAGTTCATAAAATATTTTCCTTTATGACCAGTCAGGTGATTAGAGGGCAAGGAACGAGTCGAATGAGAATTCAAAATGGATAATTCTGCTAAGACCTGGGCATGAGCAGGATGGTATGTTCTATCTATCTTATCTTTTTCAGTATCCACTCTAGTTTGGTTTAGAACTCATCAAATGAGGTAAAATGTTTATTGAAAATGAAGTTTGTTATCCCATTGGAAAACTACGCAGCCCTACTCTTTTGCCAAAACACATATTAAATGCTAAGCAAAAAGTTGGACATACCCTCCATCTAAGTGCTCCTTGAACACACGGTCAAAAGCCCGACACAGTTCTAAAATTGTGTAGAGCTGGGCCTGCAATGCCGTCATGCAATTAAATTCAATTGGATTATGCAAGTTCATTCAGAAGCAAGAAAGAGATCAAGGTCAAAATCTTTACCCCAGAGTCTACTGCAATTGGCCTGCCAATACGATCCAGCTCTGCATTAAGCTCATCAATGGTTTTATTGATTAAAGAAATGATACTTGGAATACGCTGCCTGATGACATTCTCCAAATGCTGAAGACAGGGAGAAAGAATGAGGAAGAGAGTAGTTGGAGGAAGACAACGTAACTTTTTGAAAAGTAAGGTCATACAAGAATACAAAGAGATACAACATAGTATCTTATGGATAGAATTCGACCTTAGATAAGAGCTTAGCAAGATATTCTGCCCCCATCTTATGTGCCAAGTGTCCATACTCAGGACTAGTCTGAAAGTATTCCCGTTCCTTTCTCCGAGCAGCCATCATATCGACATTCTTGTTAATGTCGGCCTGCGAACGGTTCACAATTCCAACCCATGGATGTTGCAGCCTGTACGACCTTCCTTCAAGAACCTTAAAAATTCATAACCAAACATTATGGCTTGACCAGATCGAATGCGATAACATCCAAAAGATTGTTAGCATAACATAACTAACCAAACTGTATTGTATGCATGCGTGTATATGTGATTATGTGCATATATGTACAGTGTGTGATAAGTAAATTTAACGCATGAATGACATAAAAGTAACAATAAGAGAAACTGAAGAACCAGACGTTAACCAAATACAGCAGGAAAGGCCTAAAGCTAACAAAATAGCCTTCCAATCTGATGAATGAAGAAAAATGGAATATTTTGAAATTCAATAGAAAGAGAATCCTACATAGACTAATAAGCAGGAAATGAAAGTTAAAATTTCTCTGACTAATTTCTAAAAATCAGGATTTGGATACATACATCCACTGCATTGGTTCCCTTGTCCATTAGATCAAGTTTCGTTAGCACCCCAAATGTTCTTTCACCTGAAAATATCAATTCATAAGTGGAGGAGATTGATTGCTTTTCTGAACCAAATAAAAAGTGTACGAGATCGAAAAAGAAAAAGTATTATAGAAAATATGACAGTTCATATTACCTGTAGGATCAACTTCTCTTGCAAGTTTTATAGCATCTGACGTAGCAATATCTTGATTTGCAGGAGATATAGCCAATATGATGCTGTTAGGCTGCAAAACAGAGAAGTCCATAACTGTATGAAAAAAGAAAGGAAAAAAAAAAAAAAAATTGAACCTTTCTTAGTATTGACTATGAATAGTTTTTAGCTTCTTTGTGTATTATTGAAAAACAAAAAAGAAAGGATTATCATCACTGGTCCCCCCGGAACTCTGAAAACTCTTACTTTGCCCCTTGAACTTTGAATTGTTTCCGCTAAACCCTTCTGTGTAGTTTTTGTTAAAAATAGATAGAAAAAAAGAGAGTGATTGATTTTAACAGAAATTCTTATAAAAAGGCTTAAATGGTACAAATTCAAAGTTCGGGGTGGCAAAGTGAGAGTTTTTAAGTTTAGGGGCCAAAGTGAGAATGACCCCAAAGTTCAAGGGACATCAGTGAGATTAATCCAAAAAGAAAAGGAAAGAAAGGAAAGATAGAAGGGTTATTAGCCCCCTGAAGTTTGGGATTGCCTCCACTTTACCCCATGAACTTTAAATGTTCCCACTATACTACTTCAAACTTTTAGTGTTCAGGGGCAAAAAAAAATGTGATTGTTTGTGAGAACCTTTTTATTTGTAGCAAAACTCGAATTCTAAATTCGAATAAGCGAAATGAACGAGACCTTAGTGTTCAGGGGGCAAAAGTGGGGGCAACCCCAAAGTTCAGGGGGCATGGGAACTAATAACACAATAACGACAGATTATTAATGGAAATACATGGTCAATAAATGCTTTTCTACAAATGGTAAACCAAAAGCATTCAAGCGAAAAATCACCAAATGCATAAAATAGATCACTGACATAGACTGTAGCACTACATGGTTTTTATAACTCCCCCCATCTCTTGCATCCAATCCTACCAAGATTTGATTGGTTTTAACTGCTTTTTGTAATAAACATACGTATACTCTCTAATACAGATATATAGATGGGCGTAGACCTAGTCTTTTTCAATGTATATAAACACAAACACCATAAATTTTAAACACCAATGAAGGTGTGTAAAAAATATCCAATCACTTTGCTGCTCTGAAAAAGCAGAATTCAGCAACTTCAATGAATATTATATGGAGGTTGAATCTTTCGTCCTCAATTTCCATTTCATTTCATGGGGCATTTGACTTAGTAGATAATCTTTATGATCTTCCTCAAAGCATGGTAGCAAAGGTTGTGAATCTTGTGATACCGGATTTTTGAGATAATTTTGGAGGTGATGAGCAACAAATTTTTGAGAGATCAGGTCAAACATTTTCAAAACACTATTTCCGGCAGTAGCAAAAAAATCACCATTTCCTAAATCCATACAAATAAATGTTCTTTTTCTTTGAAGAAACTTTACATCATGCCTTGTACTAGATTTTTCTTAATCCAACAATTGGAATTTGGTGTAAGCCGTAGCATGGTTGATTTCTTCAGGTCTCATTTGTCACATGATACTCCAGGCTTAAACCAAGCATTGCCAGCTAATATTTCCAAGTTAAACAGAAAGATAAAAAGCATCATGTATCATGTCCTCACCTTCTCAACATAAGAGCGGACCATATTTTCAATATCTTCAACAATACTGTCTGGTTGTCCCTCTGCAAGACACAAAATTTAACACCAAATCTCCTATAAATCCACTAGTTTTATAATATAAAGAACGCAAATTTCATTGTCTTTGACTAAACCAGATAAGATAGATCATAAGAGAGAAAAAGATTATAGTTATTACCTACAGCAACCTTTGTCAATCCAGGAAGATCTATGAGGGTCAAGTTTACAACTGCAAGAGAAAACATAATCTTAGTCAGCACGCCATTCCAATAGCATGGAATTAAAAAATTTCGTGAAAAAGTAAAAACAAGACAAGGACTGTAAGTGTAAGTTAATCAGCTGACATGAATGTCTATGCAACAATTTAATACAACGAGCACAACTATTCGTCATTTTTTTTTTAACAGTTTGTAAATCTGCAGCCGGAGGGCAGAAGTTAGACAACCCTAAAAATAGCCCTTTTGTTTAGTATGTAGAGAGATTGAATGTTTTCAATGCACCAAAGCATCGCAAAACAAACTTTAGAAAGAGAGAAAAAAAAAGGGCACATAATATGGAAAGAACGATTTTTGTTTACTATGTTAGTTTCACTTGAAATATTTCATTCAAATGCTACTAGTGGAAATGAAAACACAAACCATTTGGAGAGTATATGCTGAGATGAATTGGATGGTTAGAGATTTGCTTTGTTTTGCCAGTTATACGATCCGTCTCATCCTGTATCTCCTTTCTCACAGCAGCTGAAGAAGTAAAGGACGTAAATCAAATAACAGACTAAAAATAAAAAGCATAGTTTATAAAATACCTCTTAATAAGCAATACATGTCTTAATCAAAGAGATAATTTTCCAGTCAAAGTTGACTTACCAAAATCAGTAAACTTCTTTCTAGGAGCATGAAGAAATTCTGCATACTCCGCCTGCCCCTCATTTGTCTGATGAAGTTGCAATACCAATGGCCTCCGCGTAACAATACCTTCCAATCAAAGAAAGTTAGTTAGAATAAATTAAGGAGTGCATAGAGAAAACCTATACACAAATCTATGTGATTAAAGCATCTTCAGGCTGGTAAAACAGAATAAAAAAAAAAAAATTCATGCTACCAATTAGAATGTTATATTCAATTGAAAGAAAAACCTCCGCTTGGGTGCTGAGAAAGACTAGGAAACTTGAAAAGAAACCCACAAACAAACATTTCCACACAAAAAAAAAAAAAAAAAAAAAAAAAAAAAGAAGAAGCAAGCTTTAGTTTATTCCATTACCGAGCTCGATACATTATGTCGCGAACAAATTAAACTGACGAATAAACCGCATTGACATTTCACATTTCCCTTATTTTATTAGCAAACAATCACAAAGCAAACAAAAATTATACAGGAAAAGAAATTAAATCGATACCAGATCCACGAGGCAAGAAATCCCTCCCCACCACGCTTTCCAACACAGAAGATTTCCCGGAACTCTGTTTTCTCACATCAAAAAAAAAAAAAAAAAAAATAGGGCATTACAACGCCAAGAAAGAAATCCCTAGAAATCAATCACAAAATCATCAAATCTGAAAATTTTGAGATGTAAATGAAACCTGGCCTCCGACAACGGCAACCGAAGGCAGAGCTTCCCAGAGGGACATTCCCTCGCCGCCATGGTCGCCTAAGACGGTGCAAGCTCGCTGGATTCTGTTGACGAGACCGATCAAGCTCTGCATTGTCGCCATTTTTGGGGAAGGAATCGAAGGCGATGAAGATCTACGCTACGAATCTATCGATCTAAAATTAGAAATAAAATGCGAGAAGCGATCTGAAGGGAGAATGTGAGATCGTGAAAGCTGGATTCGTTTTCAGAGCATTAATTGATCCGAGTTTGGGTGAAGAGATCGAATCTTAGAGAGAGAGAGCGAGAGAGAGAGAGAGAGAGAGAGAGAGAGAGAGAGTAAACGGAAAGGGAAAACAGTTGTTATGGAGATTGTTGCATGTAGTTTTGAGTAGTTACGTATTTTAGAGCAAAGATTTTGAGGGTTACTTTTTTAGAGTGTAATTTGAGTATAATTTTTAATTGTATTTAAGTTATAATTTAAGTTAAAATTAAAATTTAAATAAAATTGAGTAAAATTAAATAAAATTAAAATTTAAAAAAATATAAACTTGAATAAAGTTAAAATTTAAATTGTCTTTTTTTTAGTTTTTTAGATAAAAAAAATATGCTCTTAATATTCTATTCCTTAATTTAAATTTATAATTTAAAATAAAATTATTAGTGAATTTATAATTTAAATTAAAATATAATTTTATGTGAAAATTTTTATTATAATAAAAAAATTAAATATAATTATTTCTAAAAAATTTTTATTATAATAAAATTTAAAATATAAATTTAAATCGGTAAAATGAACAAAAATATAACTGTTTTTAAAAATTTTTTATTATAATAAAATTTAAATTTTAAAATTAAATTAATAAAGTAAACGGAACACTATTGTGTGTTAAAAATTGACATTTCAACGTGCAATATGAAATTTCTGTTTCCAGCTAGGGAAAAAAAGTACTCTTTTTATTTTTTTTGTTTTGTTTTTGGGGACATGAAAAAATAAATTATTTTTTTTAGTTTTAGAAAGTCCCTTCTTTTAATTGATAGGAGTTTTTTTTAGTAGTCGGTAGTTTCAATTTTTAATTATTAAATTTAATTAAAATAATATTAAAATAAAAAATATCTAATAAAATATCTAATAATTAAAAAATTAAAAATATTAATAATTTATTTTTTTTAAGAACTCTAGAAAAGCTCTCTAAATTAATAACTTTTTTTTTCTTTTTTTCTCTGAAAAGGATGAGGGAAAATTTGAAAAAGGAATTTTGAAGGATTTATTGGGCCCATTTCTTTTTACAAAGCTTACCTTGTTTAATTCTTCTAATCTTAAAAGATGAGAGAGAAAATATTTAACAAAATAAATAGTATATTAAAGAATAATTTTGATCCTAATAAATAGTATATTAAAAATAATTTATTCTAGATAATATTAACAAATAATTGAAACTTTTTTATTATTATTATTATTATTATTATTATTATTATTATTATTATTATTATTATTATTTTGCTGTGATGAGACTAATTGGAGTAAATACTTTTGTTTCTAAAAGTAATTCTACTAATAAAAAATTGATAATAAAATAATTTATTAAAAAGAGTGTGTGTGTGTGTTCACAATTATAGTGGTTTTGGGATTGTTCAGTTATATTTTTGAGTTATGATAATTTGAGTGTAGATCTTAAATTAAATTTAAATTATAATTTGAGTTTATGTTTTGTTATGTACATTTGAGTTATGATTTGATATGAGAATCTTTTTAAGTTTGTGTTTAGATGAGTCAAAACTTGAGTTTGTATTTAGATAATATTTTAATAAAAACTCAATAATGATGAAAAATTTTAATATGGTATATATGTGAGATTTTATTCATCTTTTCATTGTGAACCCATGAAAAAAGAATTATCTTAATCGAAATTAAAAACGAAAAAGTTATAACGTTTTTAAGAATAGAAAAAATTCTTCATTAACTTGAGTTTTGAATTTAAAAACTTGAGTTAAAAAGAAAACTAAACTCAAATTTTAACCTCAAACTCAAGTTAAAATTTAAATTAAAACTAAATTTAAATTTAAATTTTATAAAAGAACAAAGATAAAATTTAAATTTTTCTGAGTTTGAATGTAAACGAACAAAATTTATTTTTTAAGTAAATGAGAAGTCCTAGACCTAAACTATATAAAAAAATTACTATAGTAAAAAAAATAGGATTACATGCACCTTTGTCTTCTCCATCACCGATCTGCAAAATTCTCTATATCTCGTATATCTCTCTTCTCGCGATTTATCTCTCTCCTCACTCACAGTCTATCTCTCTCCTCGCTCACTGCTCTTGTTCTCAACGCCGAAAACGGCAAGAAAATCACCATGATGACGAGAAATTGCAAAGCTGAGGAGAACAACAAAGCTTCGGTGACGTGAAAGAGTTCATGACAGTAGTTCGCGAGGGAAAAGAACTCAAGATTGTCAACCAATAGGGATTCAAGCATTCTTTTTGGCGACAAGGACCACAATAACATCGACGAACCTATCACAATTTCCAAAGGCACAATGAATGATCTTGGACTGCAACGAATCACAAACTTCATAAGATGACAATGATTCTTCTAGTAGCGGCAGCAGCGGTGTGGTAGATTTAGGGTCCAGAGAGTATTTCTAGAGTGTTGGAATTTTGTGTAAAAGTTTTGCACTAATTGATCTTCCTTACCTTAGTATATGCTTCTTCTTCCTTTCTTTTTTAAACAGGAAAATCTCATCAAATAATTAAGTCTATACACACTCTTATATAGTCATAAATAATACGAAATACAATATTATTCGACCACAGACAGACCGGATCCACTAGTGCTAAAAATGAATAGGGCATAAAGCAAACACAAATGTCAAGTTCTGATGGGGAAAGACCCGCTTAGCAAATTAAAAATCAAGCGAATAAAAATCACTTGACAAAATCACTATAGTCAATAGATGAAATCAATTGACCGAGATTACTAATAACATTGCATAAGATCAAATGTAGCGTGCTAGGCCTACCACTACTATAAAAAGGTGAACCGATAACTTTTGTTATTATACAACGAAACATAAACGCTGAAATGTAGAATCAACATCATCATTATTGCATTAAAAATAAAAATAAAATGAAGACAAAAGTTTCAAGCCACACGAACTACACTTTAAATGTCAAGACGACTTCCGTATAGAAAGAGATCAAAACGAGTAGCATTTTAGTGAATGAAAGAAGTAACTGACGAACCCCAGATCATCATATTAAATTTTACGCAAACCTTTAAAGAAAGGTTCTTTCGTTACCTTAAGGATTTATTTTTGAGACGTAAAATGACATTTCTATCTTTCTATTTATTTAACTAGGTAATAAAAATTTTAAAACTTTCTAAAAGTTATTTTTAAAATATAAAAAGAAAACTCAAAACAGGATTTGTAGATTTTCAACCCAAAGCAAAAATATTCAAATCTTCAATGCATTTTCAAACACCTTATGTTTTTTTTTTTTTTAAATGTAGTTTTTAATTAAATAAATAAAAGGTAGAATGTTCAATTTTGGGACAAAAAATCGACCTTAAGATACTGAAAGAACTTTTTTTAAAAGTAAAAGTACCGTTTGATATTATTAGAAAAACAAAATATTTTTAATATGTTTTGCTATAATAAAAAGTACTAAAAAAATCTCATTTTTTTAATACACATATACGCACACTCTTAGTCCAAGGTTATTAATTTATCGTCTTGCCAAAAAAAAAATTATTAATTTCTCGATATTTTACTGTTTTAACATACCTTTTTCATACTCCTAAGAACAACATGTGTTTATCTATTGTGATCTAGAAAAGGAAGGTTATGAGAAATATTGTTCTTTACATTATTAAAATAAAGCATCAAAGATTTACTCAAAAATTAGTCGTGCAAAAAGATATTACTGAACCTCTCAATAGAAATTATGGTTGTTTATGTTATTTTATTTTAATATTTTTTTGGGTTGAAAATTTGACATTTGTTTGACACATTAATGATACTCCACAATTAAAGTTAGTTCTTAAAATTAAACCCGTTGTTTTTTATGTAATGTAAAAAGTATTTTCTTTCTTTTTAATATATATATAAATATATTAAATATTTTCCATGATTAATTAAGAAAAAAATTGATATATATCAGAGATGGATTTTTGTATTATTAGAAAATCACATAAAATTATAACTCGATTTGTCAAATCAAAAAAAAAAAAAGGAGACGTACATATGCATATATACCTATTTCACGACAATATGCTCAAAAAACAAGCTGAATAGTAGAATATATGAAACTTATATAAAGCCCTTCTCATCGATCGATCTATTAAACGGCACGACAAAGGTGTCGACAGTTGTGACACTTCTCACGGTGATGATGATCATGATCGTGGCCAGGATGGAGAACCAACTCTTGAATGAGCAAAAATAGTGGTGGAGGAGGCGCTCGATGTCGTGTCGGATGATCAGTTCTAGTTGCTGGTGTAACTTTTTAGTTTCTAGTTGGGAACTCATAAATATGCACGTAGAGACAGATTTATAAATATGAACCTAAAGTTTATTTTATTTTGTTTTGGTTTTTTGATAAAGTGAACCAAGATTGTCGTGTTCCTTTGATGCGAATTTCTAAAATAATTAATTAGTATATCTATACCCATCTATCTATGATTAGGAGAAGGTACACGTTCTTTTTTATGATCAGAAAAGGAAAACTTGTAAGAAATAATGGCTATTGCGTTATTCAGAAAGGTTATAAATAACTCTTCAAAAGAATCAAAACATATTAAAATGTTGCCTAGGAGGTTCCAAAAAAGCAACCGGTATGAAGAAAATATTAAACAAATCAACGATTTATCACTGTAGTTCCTATCTTTTTTATTTTTACAAAAACAGTCATTGAATTTTTTTTTTTTCTTTTTTACCACGATCCTTAATAGTCAAATTGACGGAAGATTTCTGCAAAGAATTACAACTGAAGCTTTTAAAAAAAAAAAAGTAACATTAAATGCAAAACGAAAATAGTAGAAAATAAGCCAATATAAAAAGTTTAAAGAAGTTTATAAACTAATTTTTAGTTATAGAAATTAATAGGTCATAATTTGTTAAGTTATGGTTCATAATCAGATAAGTTATGGATAAATTTATTAAGTTATGGTTCATAGTCAAATAAATTATGGATAAAAATCGTGAATTATGGACAAAAATAGTAATTTAGCCTATTTATTAACTTATGTAAACTATTAGCTTATTAATTTTAATTCATCTTAAATCTTAGTCTATTTACCTCTTTCTCCCAATGTAAAATCACATGCCCTCGAGCTTATCATAAGCTTTTACACTTTAGGCCCAGTCGCAAAATTTTAAGGGTTATGTTTTTTTGAAGTGTAATTTGAGTATAATTTTTAAATTGAATTTGAGTTATAATTTGAGTTGAAGTTAGAACTTGAATAAACTTGAAAAAGTTAAAACTTAAAAGAACGTAAATTTAAATAAAATTAAAACTTGAGTTATTTTTTTTTTAATTTTTTAAATAAAAGAACATATCCTTAATTACTCAACCAATAGGAAGGTCCTGAGATTTTGAGTTTAGTGGTGTGCGGTGTCATCAGAGGGCGGTGTCGCGTGGGGTGGGCAGCAGATTTCTAAAGTGTTTTTCATGAAAATATTGTTTATGGCTAAATAAAATGACTTGATACCAATTGATACATGACCAAGATAAGATTAAATAAAGAGATGGAAAAAAAAGGAGAAGTAAAAGAATTTAGACATCGTTCGTTTCACCTATTTGAGTTTTTAATTTTAAATTTTTACGGTTAAAAATTCTCAAAAAATATCACATTTAACTTTTTCTGTTACAGTTAAAAACTCTAAAAAAAATGTCACATCTCAGCTTGAATTGAAAACTCAAATCTGCAAAATGAACGAGGCATTAGAAAGAGAGGAAGAGAGGAGACAACAATAGACCTATAGAGATGAAAGGGTTGTTCTTTTACAATGAAACTCTAAAAAAATTTAAACTCGAGTTATAACTTTATTTAAGTTCATGTTCTTTTATAAAATTTGAGTTTAAACTCGAATTTGAACTCGAGTTTAAGACTAAACTCGAATTCAAGTTTTCTCTTCAACTTGAGTTCATAAACTCGAACTCAAATTAATGAACAATATTTTTTTTGTCTTAAAAGTGCCATAACTTTTTCATTTTAATTTTGATTGAGATTATTTTTTTTATGCATTCATAACGAAAAGATGAATAAAACCACACCTATATACCTTATTAAAATTTTTCATTACCATTGAATTTTTATTAAAATACTATCTAAATATAAATTTAAGTTTTGACCTACCCAAACACAAACTCAAAAAAATTCTCAATTCAAATCATAACAAAAATATATACATCCAAATATAAGTTTTAACTCAAACTCAAAAATGCAAAAGAAGAGCCCATATTTGTATTCAATTAATCATCAACGTCTTTTCAGAAAAGAACAAATACATTCTCTATTTATACACACAAATTTTAATAATAATTAAACTCCTAATCTATTCGAAGTCAGATAAATCCTAATAACTCTAATAGATAAGCATAAAATAACTTCAAAATAACTCAAATTCTAAAATAGCTCTCAACTCGAAAGATAATTCTAAATCCTATATTTAAATTCCTAAGAAAGGTCTCCACTAAGTTGTTACAAACTAATAATAAATTTGCTATACAATAATTTCACCATGGAGAAATTGGATCAATTGGAAATTTAGGCAGACAGTTGCAGCCATGAATGCATGCATCAAAGAGGCATCGCTTGGTTCTTTGACCAATAATGTCGTCTATCAGCCTTTCACTTTGTTGTCAGCCGATTTATATAAGATTAGTACTTTAGTAGTCGGCTCAACTTATGCCTTGACCATCCCTTGTTACAGTTACTTAATACAACATCTATTTGCATCATTGTATGGCATATTGGCTGAGTACGAACTATCCCAGACTACACGCCGTTTAGTTAATAGGTTAGAATAGAATGTTTCGACGAAAAGTCAAACAGAAAAAACACCGGTGATTGAATCTATAGAATAAACGGGGCCTAAATTTCTTCACTGTCTACTTTGCCAACTGGAACTTTAATTCCTCTTTTTCTCATTTCATCATGCATACCCGAAACTGCAACTTCATTACCTTCCTTGAGATAGCCTCTGATTAGAATATCGTAGACAGCAGAGTCAGGAGAAATACCCCTTTTCAACATATCATCAAAAACCTGTTTGGCTTCAACCATTAGCCCTTTGTTTGCTAAACCAAATATTAGAGAGCTATAAGTTAATAAATCAGGTTCAATTCCTTCTTGAGCCATTCCATTCTTCAGCACAAAAGCCTCCACCAACTTTCCTTGCCTGCATAGCCCAGCAATCCAAGAAGTGTAGGCATACTTGTCGGGAACAAACCCTGCCTCGGACATCTCCCTGAAAACCATTTCAACTTCACCAAAGTGCCCTTCTTTGCACATCCCATCAATAAGCACCGTGTACGAGATTTCATTGGCCTTCTCCCTGCAGAAATAGCCTCTAGCCTCTTGAAGATGCCCCTGCTTGGATAATCCATCCATTATGCTCGAAAGAGTTACAATGTCGGGTTCAAAACCTCTAAACAATATCTCCCTGTAGACCTCCAAAGCTCTTTTTAAATCGCCGGATTTAAAATGTGCATCCATAACGGTGGTTAACATGATCTTATCTGGAAACAATCCACTCTCAGTCATACTTCTCATAAACTCCATTGCTTTATCTAACCGACCATTTTTACAGAAACCGCGAATAACGACCTCATATGCGGTCATATCAAGCCTCAGACCTTGATCACACATTTTAGTCATATACTTCACAGCATCATCTACGTTTCCTTTCACAAAATGCCCATCTATGATCGATGTGTAAACAACGGAATTAGGCTCAACCCCATCTTCAAACATCTTAGAAAACAACGACTCCGCTCTTTCCAACGCCCCTCGTTTGCAAAAACCGTCAACTAGAGCAGCATAAGTAACGACATTAGGCGAAACCGAAGATCTCTTCATCTCCACAAACAACTCGAACGCGATATCCAAATTCCCGGCTTTACAATAACCATCAAGCAAAGCAGTAAAAACAACTGCATTCGGCAACCCCGGCATTCAACATATCCCTAAACACCTTATAACCCAAATCCAAATTCCCAACTTTACAAAACATGTCAACAAAAGTACTATAAGTAACCACATTAGGCAAACAACATTTCCACATCAAGCCCATGTACACAAACGCCTCTCTCTCCATTCTCGTCTTGGAAAACCCATTAAACAGTGTATTAAACGTAACTAAATCAGGCCCACATTTCCCCATTCGCATTTTACTAACTACGAAACAAGCTTCTTCAACATCAAGATTCCTACAGAACCCATCAACCAAACAATTGTAAGCCACGACGTCAGGGGAAAAGCCGAATTTCGGCATCGAATCGACGACGTTTCGGGCAAATCTTAGCTGACCCGATTTGCAGAGAAAAGAGAGGACGGAATTGAAGGAAGAGGGGTGAGGAACGTACCGTTTGGAGAGGAAATGGGAGAGGACTTTGAGAGAGAGATCACCGCAATTGGCGCTGGTGAGGCGGTGGAGAAGCTTGTTGAAGGTGAAAGGAGTTGGGAAACGGGAAGTCCTTCGCAGGTGGGCGAAGAATTGGAGAGTTTCTCTGACCATGCATAGAGAGAGAGAGAGAGAGAGAGAGAGAGAGAGAGGGCTTATGAATTTTGGAGGTGTTTAAACCCTGGACGAGAAGAAGGGGGAAATTGACAAACACTGAAGCGAAACGACGTTGTTAAATTCGTTTTGCGGTCTTTTGTCTTTTTTCCTTTTTTTCTTTTTTTAATAAAACAAGACACGAAATTGAAACCCTAGCGGCCTTATTTTATTTATTTATTTTTTATGATAATTAACCCTTACTTCTCTGCCGCCACTTCGAAAGAAAACCCTCTCCCTCTCTGTGGCTCTCACTCATACGTTTCGCTTGAAAATAAAAACGGGAACAAAAAAATCTGTGTTGAAAATTATTGACAAATTCGCAGCGACATGGGAGCCAAGGCGAAGAAATCTCTGAAGAAGAAGCTTAATAAACCCCCGTCTTCCTCAAAGTTGTCGGTTTCCGTTCAGAAGAACAAAGAAGCTTCCGATTTCTTGGTACGTTTTCGGTGTCGTATTTCCTTCGAGATTATTAAGGATTTTCAGTTTTCTTATTTTGTTTTGTGATTTTTTTTTAATCAAAAAAGCCGTTAGAAGGAGGACCTGGGCAAAAACTTGTTGTGGAAAAGGCTACGGAAGATGTTTCTAGAGTCGTATACATTGGTCGTATACCACATGGGTTCTATGAGAAGGAAATGGAAGGTGAATCATTTTTTCTCTTTTTTTTTTAAAAAAATTTTAATGTTTATGGCTGTTCTGGGTTGCTGTATTTTTCCCGTTTGTTCTAATTAGGTGATTTTTTTTTTAATGTAGGTTTCTTTCGACAATTCGGGGGAATCAAGAAATTGAGAATTGCGAGGAATAAAAAGGTTAAACTTTGTATTTTGATTTCTCATACTTTTGTTGTTTGTTTCCTTTGAATGATGTTTTGTTATAGGCAAACTGTCTTTTTCTTAATTTTGATGCTTTAGGCCTTGTTTGGTTGGAGTGATTAGAGTAGGAATGAATCGGGCGAGGGATTTAAAGTTTTCAACAAGACACTGATTTTAAATGCCGGAGGAGGGAATTTATGCCGAACACAACAATAAGAGAAAAATCCTCCCTCAACTTCATTTTCCTCGCCCGAGATATAGAGCGACGAGTTCTTTATCTTGGAATGTTTCTTGTACTAGTTGAATGCCTGATTGCGCCAAGGTTGATTGTATATTGATGTAGAACAAGTTTAATTGTTATTTATTTCCTATAGGACAGTTTGGTTGTTAGGAATGTTGTGTTATAACTTTATGTTTAAAGTGGTGATAAAGTTTCATATTCCTGTGTTGTGAGATAAGCCAACTTACGGTTGCGGTTACAAGGCACAAGCCCCAGTGTGGCTACTTGTTGAGTGTATGATGAAGGGAAAGATCAGTATATAAATAGTGATGCATATCAAGATGATTAAAGAAATACTGGAAGTAGAAGGATTTAGAGAGAAGAGAGTACAAGAGGGTGGAAATATTTGCATTCAATTGCTCCCTTCGTTGTTGTCAAGTTTTTTTTTTTGGTTATTTTTTCCTCTTTAGTTTATTTAGATTTTTAGAATTTATATTTTTCTCTTTAAGGGTATTTGTGTTATTAAAGATTAAAATTAACAATGGACTACAAAAGGGTAGAGATTTACCTATTAACTATAATTTGAGGATATACATTTGATGAGATTAAAAATTGAAGGTATACTTTATGAATAAACTTAAAACACATGGTATAAAAATGTCAATAACCCTTAAATTTCTAATGTATTTGTTCCTCATCAAATAGCTAGCTGAGACTAAGGATTTATATTGTGAACTTTGTAACATAACTATAGGAACTAGCGATGGTGGAGTTCCTACTTGTTGGCTCACAGTTCAGCAATTTGATGCCGCAAATTGGACATATTTCCTTATAATTAAAAAAATGTAAATTTATGAATATAACCGCTGACCATTTTGTTATCATTTGGTAATTGGGATTTGTGGACTAACTGTCCTTTCGTTTATGAACATGAGAACATGTTTATATATTTTAAAAATGATTCTGCTGGATTTAAGTTTCCTGAGAGGGTGTAGTGTTTACTATTTTTATGCTTACTATTTTGTTCGTTGGCTTTTTGTGTTCTACAGACAGGAAAGTCAAAGCATTATGGTTTCATTGAATTTGAGGATCCTGGGGTATTTTCTTCTCACATTCTTTCCTTTTCCTTCTCTTAAGACTCTTGTGTACAAAGTTTCCTTTTGTTAACAACATCTTTGTTGGTTGCAGGTGGCAAAAATTGTAGCGGATTCTATGAACAATTACTTGTTATTTGAACACCTGTTGCAAGTCCATCTTGTTCCTCCAGAGCGTATTCATCCTAATCTGTAAGGAACCATTTATCTTTAAGTATTATATGATCCATGTTCGTGAAAGTGAAAAAAGTGAAAGCATCAAATTATGTTGAATAATTGCAAGTCAAAATACGAGAAGGATTTAAATAATTGCTTAAGTTGTAAACATTTATGTCTTGAGAAGGACGTCTCATTCTTCCCCTGCTATGCAATCTGGCTTCTGTTATCTATATATTGCGAATGTTTATGTTTCACTTGTTAAATTAATTTGATAGGTGGAAAGGTTTCAATTTCCGGTACAAGCCATTGGATCGGGTACAGATTGAGAGAAAGAGACTTAATAAGGTAAACTTTGCAGCCAAGAGAAAAAAATGTAGCATCCTGCTGGTTTTTCACTTGATGCCTACCAAATAAGACTCAAAGGTGGTTTCTCATATGCCTGATTACTTGATGGAAACTTGTGCAGGAAAGAACTTTGGAAGAGCACCAAAAGTTGATTGACAAAATCATCAAGCGAGACTTGGCACGCCAAAAGAGGATAGAGGCTGCCGGTATAGATTACGAGTGCCCCGAAATTGTAAGAAGCAATACCTTGTTTATTGACTTTTAACTTTTCATTTCATCACGGTAAATTAGTAAAGAAACTTGTGTTGGTTTTGTTTAAACTCGCGATGTTAACCAATATTCATCTGTTGGCTATGCAGGTGGGTAGCATCCAACCTGCTCCAAAGAAGATTAGATTCGAGTAATAGTGTTCTTTAAGGGTATGTGTCGTGTCTTAGTTCTCTATTTGTACTGCGCATTTCTGGTGAAACATGATTTCTAAGGTTTGGAAATGTCTCGTCGTTTGCTAGGTTGATTTGGAGCGAAAAATCACGCAAAGGTTTCGGGTCAGTCTAAAGGATAATGCTTCTCAATATTCTCGTGTAATGTTTGTAGGCTTTTGCGTTATGAACTTTTATTTGTGTAATCTAGAAATAGACTCAGATGTAGAGATTGCTAATCTGATGAGAAAGGAAGAAATTTTGGGCGTGTTTGAAACTCGTTTTAAAATGATTTTATTTTTTATATGAAAATAAAAATGAAAAGGTTTTTAATCTCAGACATAAATTATTTTTAAAATGTGTTGAGTAGTTTTATGAAGATATTATTTTCAGTGTAAAAAATCTATTAATGTTTCTCTTTTTCTCTTGAGAGAGGAAAAAATGAAAATAAAAAATAAAAAACGACTAAAAGTCGTATTTTATTTCTCTCATTTTATATTAAATTAAAAAAATATATTTTTATTTTTTATCTTTATTGTGTCTAAATGTTGTTTTGAAAATGTTTTTATTTTTTATTTTTTAAAAAATATAAAAAATAAAAACGAGATTAATTCTAAATACGACCTTTGTGTTTTGGCTTCAATTTTTTATTTTACTCATGCGCTTGCATTTGGGATGATGATGAAATTCTTATAAATACACGTACACACACACACGTCTATATCGAGATGGTCAAATCTTGATCTTTGCTTCTAATGCCTTGAATGGTCCTGAATAACTAATTAAGGAACTAAATGAGCGCAAAAAATAATTTTTAGGGTCAAAAATGTCAAATTATATGAAGTTAATGGGCACGATGTCAAAAAATTATTATGATCCCTGTCCAAAATTTAATTCTCCTAACAAATGGAGTTATTTAAGACAAAATTGCTAAGGAAAAAAGTTTGGGTTAATCCCCATAAATGGTTTTTGAAGTTTACTTTTAATTTTATTTTAGTTTTTAACTCTCAAAACGTCTTCAGTGGCCCTTGAGGCTTTATTCTATTCTAGTTTCAGTCTTTTCTGTGAGCCATGTGTTAGATATTTGACATAATCTATAAAATTAGGTATCAAAATTAGAAATGTTTAAGTTTATAAATTAAAATAATATAGAAAATAAAAGATAATTCACATATATAGTCTCTAAATTTTAGGTGTTTTTAATTTTTATCTCTAATTTATATAAATTATGTCAAATATTTAATACATAATTAACATAATTGAAATTAAAATAAAATAAAACTTTAGAGATTAATTATGAGACTTTTTAAAAGTCATGGACCTAAATGAGATTAAGAGTAAATTTCAAAAACCATTTGTAAAATTAATCAAAAAGTTTCTGAAGTGTCAAAATACAAGAAATTCAGGGATATAGACGCTAAAAGCCTTCTGATCGCGCACAACATATATATTGCATAAATGCTAAACTTATGTCCTCCTAATACTCCTATTTTCTATATTTTTTATTATTATTGCAATTAAATCAATTACTCTTTTACCGGGTGATCCAGATTTGCTTATTGGTGACGGATTTAATTACTAGTAAGCAGTGGGATATTAAGAAAACTGATGATTTGTTTCTGTCTATTGTTCAAATGGAAATTCGGAAGTGTTTTGCTTAGTTTGCAGCCTTTCCCTGTTCGTTCTACTTGTCATTTTGATAGAAAATGGAGTCTAGTCTGGGGAATCTTGCTCCTCTGGGGATTATTGGGGAATCTCGCTCGTTTAGTTGATAGATTTAAATAAAAAAAATTAAAATTTTTATGAGATAAAATATTAGTAAAAAGATTTTATGAACGTTTAGTTCATGGATTCAGTATCACAATTTAAAATTATTTTTGATTTACGTGTATTTTTTATGAGAGAAAACACTATAATAAGTCACGAATCATGATATGAATCATGACACGAATCTACCAGCCAAACACACTCTTCCGGAGTTTTTGCTAAATAGGTGTGGCATGGCCTCGTTTGCTTCGCAGATTTGAGTTTTCAATTTGAGCTGAAATGTGACATTTTTTTAGAGCTTTTAATTGTAGCAAAAAAGTTTGATGTAATATTTTCTCGAGAGTTTTTAACTGTAAAAATTTAAACTGAAAACTCAAATTGATGAAATTAACGAGGTTTCATTACCGTGCTCAAGCATTCTGATTGGACGATTTTGTCTACAGCTAAACATTCTTCCTTTATCTTGAAAGGTGAAATAGACAGTTTCCTTTTTCAAAAACTAGTATGCTCATTATTTTGGAGATGAGAGTTTTATAAAACAATTTCTAAAAGAGCTAAAAAAAAAAAAAAAAAAAAAAAAAAAATTGTCTGCTCAAGATACAGAAAGAGCTAGTTCTGAATTTTCTTCTCCTTCACACTTTTCCCTTTATTTTTTTTTCTATTAAATCCATTTATAATTAAGCATGTGTGTGTGTGTGTGTGTGTTGTGTGTAACTTTTCAATGCATCTAAATATTTTCCAATCTATTTTATCCTGATGCACTTTCCCCGTAGAGGCCTCCCAATTTTACTAAATGTATATTGCTAAATCAAATCTAAAATTAAAGCTTATAAAAAAGTAGTGGATACTAACTATTTTATACCTTATTTAGCGCATAAAAAATGTGAACTACGTCCTCTACATGTTATCAAGATTGTATCACCGACTTAGGGGAGCTTTTTTAGTAAGATTAGAAAAATAAACCACCAGTAATTTTATATTTTTAACTGTTAAATCATCAAAAATTGTATGTTCTGTATATTTTTTTTTAATCTAATATGATTTTAATATGATTAAAATATCAGAAATTAATACTATCAAAAGGTCTAGCCTACCTGAAAAACTCCCTAGATTTATACCTATTCTAGATCAATATTTTGATTCCTAAATTAGCAAGTATACCCTTCGTGATTATAGACAAACTACACTCAACAATTACTCTTTTACAACTTAACTTGAAAAACAATTTTTCATTTTTTTAAATATAATGTCTAAGTATTCAGTCATGTTAACATTTATTCATAAACTAGTTTTAGTATGTGCGATGCATGCACGTACTCAATTATAATTAAAGTTTTTATAACGTAAAATACAAACAATAATAAAATGAAAAAAAATGAAGTTTTTTGCTTAGAAATTAAAGACTTCTAAAAAGTACACGTTAATAATAGTTTACGTGAAAACCTTCTAATTTATAAGATAACAAAGGGAAAAAAAAAAAAAGAGTTTAAACTTAAAAAAAAAAAAATAATGTACATAAAACTCATTGTTTAAAATTATCATATGATGAACAACAAACAAATATGACTTTTTTATTTACTTAAGATTAGGATTAGTATTTAACACGTATGTAAAACAAAATAAAGAAATAAAAAGTTAAAAAAAATAAGTTATGGAAAAGAAAATAAAAAAAATAAAAAAGTTAAAAGAAAAGATAAAAGATGCAAAGAATAGAGAGAGAAAAGAAAAGCATCAAAATAGTGTGCAATTAGCATTTACTATTTAAATAAGATAGGATATAGCATTAAGATTACGGTAAAAAGTGAAAAAAAAAAGTAACATATGTTGTTCCATAATCTAGGTTATCTATTAACAACTCTTTTTTTTTTTTTTTTTTTTTTTTTTATTTCAAGTGTTTGAAAAGAAAAAAAAAAAAATGAAACAAAAAAAAGTTAGAAAGGAGCAAAGAACCAAAACCATTTCTAAAGAAAAAATAGTCAAGACAGCTCGTTTTAGATGAATAAAAAAGGAATAGTAGAGCCATGAGTGTAGGATAGTAATGGTCCAGAAGGCTGCCAAAAGAAATTGAGTATGTGCATATTTTAGAAATTTAATTTTAGTGGGACAAACGGATAATTAAAAAGAACTTTGTGAGAATGATTTTAAATACACAACATATTATAGCACTACTAGAAAGAAACATATAAGTAGGACAACCTTTGAAAAAAAATAATTAGGGTAAATGAAAGAAAAAATTAAAAAAAAAAGATAAGTGTGAAGAATATAAAATATAGGGGAAGAAAAGAAAAAAGAAAAAGAGAAAAATAAAATAAAATAAAACCCAAAAGAAGAGAAAAGAAACGCTAGCTATGCGTTTTGGGCTACGAAAATGCTACAATGCCAAGCGTTAATTATTTATTTATTTCAAGTGTTTGAAAAGGAAAAGAAATGAAACAAAAAAGAGAAAAAAAAGAGTTAAAAAGAACGTTTCTACTCTTTTATATAGTAGTGAAAAAAAAAAAAAAAAAAAATGCTAAAGCTATGTATTTTGGACTATCAAAACGTTACAGTGCCAAGCGTTTTTACTCTTTTATATAGCAGTGACTATAAAGGGTAAATCTGTTAATTCTCAAATGAGAAATAGTTGTTGAACCCCGAACCTCGACAATGCATTATAACCCGTTTAGTTAGATGTGATTTTATATGAGAACTTTTATTGTAACAAAAATTAGATACGACTGTTTCTAATAACTTTTAACTTTAATAAAACTCAAATCGGTAAAATGAACGGGGTCTAAATTTGTCACAAATACAATCAAGATCTACAACCTTGAGAATATGTTTAGTATGCATGTCTTATAAACTCAAAATAGAGGATAAAATAATAAATAACCCATGGGTGCAAAGCTTAGCCTAGAGGAAAAGAGAATCATATTATTAGGAAAAACTTTTAACTTTGTAATTAAATAATTTGTTAGAAATAAAGGCAAGCATTTACCCTTCGTAAAACAATGGATGCCAAGAAAAGTCTTTCGTGTGTGTGTCGCTTTTTTTTTTTTTTTAATTATTTTTTTGCTATGCATAAAAGAAGCAATAAGTTTCAAACTTTTGAGCATTTAAGAATAATAAACTTATATAAATTTTGGTTTTTGTTAATACGCACAAAGTTATTGTCCTAAAAATCAAACATTTTGAGATCGTTCTCTTATAGAACCATAGTTTATTATTATTATTTTTTAATGATAGTAGTATCTTTTGCACAACTAATTCTAACGAAATTATTAAAAAAAAAAAAAAAAAAAAAAATCTAACGAAATCTTTGAACAAAAATATAATATTAACTAAATCTAGCAATAGGATGTGAATTTTGTGCGACTAGAAAAACACGTGTGAATTTTTCAGACAACATACCTAAAAATATATAGTTCAGTATCAATTAATAGCAATTATCTATGTCTTTGAACAAAGTGTATTAATACATAACTAATAAGTACTTAAAATTGTTCAAATCTCCATATGGAACCACATAAAAAAGTTAATGTTAAATTTGTTATTGTAAAATTTTCATAAATGGCTTTAAGCTATGGGCGTGGGCCGAAATCAACCCGTTTGTTATTCGTATTCGTTAACGTGAAATTGACACGAAAATTTAATAGGTAACCTAAACTCATTTATTTGTGTCATTTCTTAGTTGTGTTGAAAATTGTAACCATAAATACATGATCCTTGATAGATTCTTGTATTTCAGTAAAATACATGATATATAATTACCTTTATTAGTACCTTAATTATTTGAATGAATTTTCATTTTTAGAAATCTCTTCATTTTAAGAGATTATAGTCTTAAATAACTTATGTAATTTTGTGATTGTAGTTTGTATTTATCTGCTCATTTCTTATTAATGAATACAAAATACAATCACATAATCGGGGTAAGTTACTCACACATATCATATCTCTTAATATCAATAAATTTCTAAACTTGAAAATCAATACAAAAATAAATTCAACCGCTAATAAAGGTAACTATTAATAAAACAATCACTTTTCTTAATTCTCCTCATTAGTAACAACACTCTCTTCTCATCACTATATTTTTTTTAAAAAAAAAATTCTACCTAATTTTTAATACATTAAACATAAAAATAAATTCATAAACAAGTATTAAATAAATAACTATACACAATATATCTTATCTTAGCAGCAAAATTAAAAGGACGTATACAATATCAGACCCACCACTACAATGTCATTTTATTTTTATATATTTTTCGCTTAATTTTCATTTTTCAGTCATCTCCGATCCAAAGTCCAAGTGTCCAACAACACGAGAGATGTCGGGAATAAAAAGCGAAGCAGTGCAGTCTCTGCCGCGCTACTAACATGTACCGTTAAGCGCAATGCGCACCCGTGCCCTTTCCCTGAGAGTGCGCACTACGCATCCCTGGGGATTTATCAAGAGGCAAAAAAAAAAAAAAAAAAAAAAAGAAAGAAAAATGAACAGTAATAGAAGTAGTAAGTAAGTAGAAACAGTAATAGGGAGAGTGAAGCGCTCAATATCAAGCTCACTAACAGCAAAGCTCTGTACTATTATATATATATTGGTTTGGTTTAGTTTAGTTAATTATTGGATTAAACTATTTTCAGACACACTTTCTCTCTCTATAACCAGAGACGTACAAACAACTAGATTTAAATCACAATCTAGAGAGAGAAACAACGAACAACTGAGAAAGAAAGCTCTCTCTCTCTTTTCTCTCTCTTCTCTTTCTCTCTCTCTATCTAAGCTCATTCAGCTTACACTGTTTGTCTTTCTCTCTCTCTCTCTCTCTAGCCGTGTGATTGGATTTTGGAACCCTAGCATTTCGGATCCCGAGGCGCATTTGGATGTGAGAGAGTGTGAATCGCTCAGATCGGTGATGGCGGAGCATTCCGGGGAGGTAGGAGGAGGAGGAGCGGCGGAGCCGAGCGGCAATGGCGCGTCGCCGGCGCCACTGTCGGTGTCCGGTTCGTTCAAGGAAGGGAAGAGCTCGTCGCGGAGGCGGGGCTCCGTTAGGCCGAGCCTCGATGCCGACGAGTTCCTTAACCTATTGCACGGCTCGGATCCGGTCAAGGTCGAGCTCAATCGGCTGGAGAATGAAGTCAGAGGTGCGAATGCGGTTCCGATCCGGTCGTTTTGCGTGGAGATTTGGAGCATGATTTGCTTGATTACATAGTGTGGTTTTATTTTATTTTATTTTTTAATTTTTCTGGTCTTGATTTTCAGATAAGGATCGAGAGTTGGGAGAATCTCAGGCGGAGATCAAGGCTCTCAGGTTATCCGAAAGGCTCAGGGAAAAGGCCGTTGAAGAGGTAATGTTTTTGCTACTTTTTTTTTTCCCCTTCTTTCCTCGTAAATTTATTGTATTCTCATTTCGACAGTTCTTTCTGTTTATTGACATTTTAATTTTCTGAGTTAATTCCTACATCATTCAGCTCGCGTGTCTGCTTACTATTAAATTTCAGTATTTAGTTTCCTTTTTTTTATTTATTGAAGAGATAAGAATTTGTTGGTTAGATACATGCTCATTTCATTTGCTTGTATCATATCTGCCTATATTGATTTGATATTCCAATGTTGGAGGCGGAAAGAAAGAAAGCTATTCGATTATAATTTTTATTTGAAGCAGCAAAGGTAATTGTCTGTTGAGAAGTTCGAAACTTTCTATGGTAACAACTAATTAGGTAAGTTATTAAAATTACTCGGGGATTGTCTCAATTATCAAATTTCTTCCTTGGAGATGCTGAAACACCATTCACATACAATGTCTCAATTATCAAACTTCTGCCTTGGAGATGCTGAAACACCATTCACATACAATGTAATGCTTGTATGCTTTGGAGAAAATTTTGGCATCGTTTGGAGATTCTGTATAGGCCTTGTGGTCGCACATTTCTCATATATTTGCCACTTGCTCCTCGTTCTTCTTTGGTTTTGGGTTTTGATATGTCCGTTGTTTTGCATTTTTCTTGAAGAAAATCTTTGGATGTTGCATTTCTTAATTACCTTTAAAATGATTGTTGGATCAGCTATTCAGTTTTTTCAAATGGCCGATATCTAAAGTTTGATTTTTGCCATTGCCGTATATTATATGAGCCTTTTCTCTCTCTTGTTTTTGTGTACCATATATTATTCTATATTGATTTCTCTCATTATGAGGGTTTGCTAATTTTCCATTTTGTCTTTTGATTAATGTAGCTTACTGAAGAACTGTCTAAGGTGGAGGAGAAGCTGAAGTTAACAGAATCGCTTCTAGAAAGCAAAGTATTAACGGAAGCCTTTCAACTGTTTTTTATAATATTGTACTTTTTTTTGTTAATTTACTCTTGGATATGTTTACTCATCAAAGCAACAAAACACGTTTTGCAGAATCTTGAAATAAAGAAAATCAATGATGAGAAGAAGGCTTCTATGGCAGCTCAGTTTGCCGCCGAAGCTACTCTTCGAAGGGTTCATGCTGCTCAGAAGGATGATGATATGCCTCCAATAGAAGCCATTCTTGCACCTCTGGAGGCTGAGCTCAAGCTTGCTCGGCAAGAGGTATTACATGGGTCCTTAAATAGATAATACAAATAGCAATTCCATGTTCAAGAAGGAAAAAGAGAATGAAGCAAGTATTTTGCCGAATTATATTGTTTTTTGTTCCTTGCAGATTGCTAAGCTTCAAGATGATAATAAAGCCCTTGATCGACTCACCAAATCAAAAGAAGCAGCCTTACTTGAAGCTGAGAGGACCGTTCAGGTTGCCTTGGCCAAGGCATCTATGGTGGATGATCTCCAGAATAAAAACCAAGAGTTGATGAAACAAATAGAAATTTGTCAGGTGAGCCAAAACAAGCATGATAATCCTCTGGCATGCACCTAGTTTTCATACTTTTCCTGTTCACTGTGTACAAGTAGAATGGATTTTAAATTTTGCTGCTTCTGTGTTTCAGGAAGAAAATAAAATTTTAGACAAAATGCATAGACAAAAAGTTGCGGAAGTTGAAAAGCTTACTCAGACTGTAAGAGAATTGGAAGAAGCTGTTCTTGCTGGTGGTGCAGCAGCAAATGCTGTGAGAGATTATCAGCGGAAAGTACAGGAGATGAATGTAATACTCTTAAAATTTTTCTATGTGCAGTGTTGATAGTTGTTCCTTCCATATTTTATCAATAGTTTTTCATAGTAGCTTCAATTAGTAAGGTTCGTGTTCATTTCCACAGGAGGAAAGGAAAACTCTTGACAGAGAGCTTGCTCGTGCAAAGGTAACAGCAAATAGAGTAGCTGTTGTGGTAGCAAATGAATGGAAGGATGCAAATGACAAAGTGATGCCTGTAAAACAATGGCTTGAAGAACGGAGATTTTTGCAAGTAAGTGTGGTTTCTATATTTTTCTTTTCCTTTCAATGACAGTTTCGAATGACCTTTTTGACACCATGTGATGGCTTGGCGTGGTCTTTTGTGTAACTATCAAACTTTGTTCTTTCAGGGAGAAATGCAGCAACTCCGGGACAAGCTTGCTATAGCTGAACGAGCTGCCAAGTCTGAAGCTCAGTTGAAAGTAATGATGCGGTTTATCAATTTCTCTTTGTGATATGTGTTTTGATGATATGTGGACTATAAAGTTCTCTCTTTTTCTCAGGATAAGTTTCATTTGCGACTCAAAGTGCTTGAGGAGAGTTTGCGAGGGACTTCTAACAGTAGCAAAGGCAGTACAGTAGAGGGAAGAAGTGTGAGTAATGGGCCTTCTCGTCGTCAGTCCCTTGGTGGAGCTGATAATATTTCAAAATTGACTTCAAATGGCTTTTTATCCAAGAGAACACCGTCTTCGAGATCCGTATCATCTAGCACTAGTTCAGTGCTGAAGCACGCTAAAGGCACGTCAAAATCATTTGATGGTGGTACAAGATCATTGGACCGGGGTAAGGTACTTCTAAATGGTTCAGGCAACTTCTCCTTCAACCAGTCGATTGATGCTACAAAGGACAGTGAGGCGCCTAATAACTGGAAAGGAACTTCAGATGATAAGCCTACAGAATTCCCAGCAGTAGATGCCGAGGATAGTGTCCCAGGCATTTTATATGACTTGCTGCAGAAAGAGGTCATAGCTTTGAGGAAAGCTGGTCATGAAAAAGATCAAAGCCTGAAGGATAAGGATGATGCTATTGAGGTTCACATCTTTCTCTTATCGGTCCGTGATATAGGGTTTTACTTCAGATTAAATTGTTAATTATTTTTTGTTGTTGTTCAGATGTTAGCCAAGAAGGTAGATACACTGACTAAAGCAATGGAAGTCGAGGCGAAGAAGATGAGAAGGGAAGTTGCTGCCATGGAGAAGGAGGTAGCTGCCATGCGTGTTGAGAAAGAACACGAGAATAGAGCAAAGAGATTTGGTAGTGCTGCTAAAGGTTCTGTCAACAGTACTCTGCTTGCTGGAAGGTACATAAGTTTTGTTTTTTGCTAGTTATAAGATTTCTTTTATGCTTTCCTATGATAAACATTTATCCTTTGGTGATGATATGTGACGTTTTAAAGATATAAAGTGACTTCTCATACTAACTTCCCACTAATTTGTCTGTTTGCCGCAAGAATCTTCAACTGTCATTCCATTTAGTTTTCTGTTAGTTATGTGTCATCCATCTTTCAGGATATGATTTAAACCCTTTCTAGAACTATCTTTAAAATGTCATTTCATGCTAAATATTTTTCATTTTTTTTTTTTTGACGGCTTAAGTATTTTCTTTCCAATCTATTGTTATTGTCATTTTTTAGTCTTTGCTTGCTGCAGCAGCAAATATTATTCTAGAACGAGTTTTTACGTCATGCCATTCCAAGTATTTTGTACTTGTATCTGATTCTGTCATCTTTACATCATCCCGTTTGTCTCTTCATTTAATTGTACGACTTTTTGAGAGTAAGGGTATGGTTTGTCTTTTCCACTGATATGTTTCTCTGCTGAGTTGATGCTTGATACTTGTGTCGGGCAACACTCAGAAGTTTGACATTCTTACTAATACTTGTGCAGAAGTATGGGAAGAGGTGGATTAACACGTAGCACCCAATGACAAGGAGTCCGACAGGCAGATGCGATAAGGAGTAAATCCGAATAGGCGTCGTTTTGCATTTGATTTCCATTTCTTTACCTCTCCTTTTTTGTTTCTTCTTATTATTGATTATAAGATTGTAGCTAGCATGCCGATGATCATGTATTCAACTTAGACCTGAAAAGAAAAATCCGAAAAAGAGAGCCGCATCAAGCAAGAAAGTCGGTGTGCTTCTGACTTAGAATGTTATTTTCCCCCCTGCTGCTTAGGGAGAGAAGCAGAAAAAAGGAAAAAGAGGAAGGTGATTGACTTTGGGCTAACCTTATGTCAGGTTTCTTGAGTGAACAATATGGTTGTGTGATTGTATAGGTAGCTTATTGGCTTTTTTTTTTTTTTTTCACATGTTCTCCCTTCTTTTTTTCTTTGGCAGTTTATATTTGTAATTGCAGTTAGTGTGATTTGTCCGTGGATCAGGGTTTGTTAATATTCTTGTAATCAGATCGGGATAAGATCGTTTATGGTTGTGTTAACTCATTTAGCCTTATCTTGTTTACAAGTCCGTACCAGCATAATACCCACAATATTTTTTTTGTCCCTTTGGTAAGTGATTCCACGCCAGAGACTGTTTAACCAAACGCAAAATTCGCACCATTTGTTTGTACAGTAGCAAAATTAGTATTCCTGCCGCCACCATTATCAGAACAGATATCCTTTTTCAAGGCTACAATGGTCCCTTTGTAGATTCTTCAAGGCTACAATGGTCAGTCGATGGTGTGTAAAATAAGTTATCACTTATTTCTCTCCTGAGAAACACCATGAGAGTGAGAGTGAGAGTACGAGAGTCAGTCAGATAGGGTGATTGTAGCGCAAATTCGTATTTGGCCTTCACACATAATTACTGTTCTATTGTTTTATGGGGTTTTGCCCGGTGGGTCTCAGTACCCTTTGAGAGTTGTATCTCTGTTGCTCCTAAAAGTCCTGGTTAGCTTTTCTGTCTTGATCCGACTGTTTCATTGCATTTGGGGTTTGTTTCATTCCGTGGATTAGTTGGTGTTAGTAGTGACGTATGGAAGCCACCGAGGAGGAGCAGCAGCTTGAGGAGCTTATCCCTAAAGCGCAAGCTATTCACTGCTCAGATGACGTTATAGATCTGGCCCCAGATCCTAAATTAGCGTCAATCAGAGTAGACACGAAGGCGGTTGGGAAAGTGCTCTCCTGGCAGAAACAAAGCAAACTGGTGGTGAGAAATGGACTGGTGAAGGCACGGAGCGAAATACCAGTGTGGTTTATGCAGGAAGGACCCAACATTTGTACAATCATATAAGTAAATTAATTAAAAAACTTAACACGTGAATATTTAAATATGAGATATATTAAAGACTTAACACGTAATGACAATTTAAATAAAGATAAAAAATGTAATTACGAGAGTTTGAACTCAAGACTTCCTACTCTTATATTATGTTAGTTTAACAATTCATTTAAAAAGTTTTAAGGTCCGTTTGATTTACTAATTTGAATTTTTAATTCGAGTTGAGATGAAATAGAAACTGCAGCCAAAGGAATAATGGAGGAGAAAAAGAATGCTCTGGAATTGGGAAAGACTCAGTAGGCAAATATGCTGAGCTAAAACAATTGTATTTATATGTAGTTTCTGTACACTGTGGAATATAAGTAGGGCTACTAGTTTGACCACTAGTATACGTGGCAAAACAATGTACACTAGGCAAAGAATAAAATGTACACTAGGCTAAAAATAATATGTACACTGTACATTTATGCTTTAACATCCCCCTGCAAGCTCATTGGTCTCGGGAGAACAGTGAGCTTGTTTCGAAGATTCACGAATCGTTGAGTTGGGAGAGGCTTGGTCATGGCATCTGCAAGTTGGTCTTTAAAGGGCGTAAACTGAACGCGCAGAGTATGTTGCATAACACGTTCTCTGATAAAATGATAGTCGATTTCTACATGCTTAGTACGAGCGTGCATAATAGGATTGGCAGCAAGGTAGGTGGCACTAATATTGTCGCATAAAAGTAGTGGTGGAGTAGGTAAAGCAACTTGCAACTCACAAAGAATCGATTCAACCCAGCTAAACTCTGCTGCTGCATTGGCAAGACCCCGATATTCTGATTCTGCACTTGAACAGGAAACCACCTTTTGTTTTGAAGAAGACCAGGAAATGAGATTTGCGCCCAGGAATGTACAGTAACCACTAGTACTTCTTCTATCATCGGGGCAGCTAGCCCAATCTGCATCTGTATAACACACAAGTGAAAAATCTGATGAGGCTTAAAGAGACAACCATGATGAAGAGTGGCCTTAAGGTATGGGAGGATGTGCTTGATAGCTTGCCAGTGTGTGGAAGTTAGGGCGTGCATGAATTGGCACACTTTATTAACTGAGTAACTGATTTCAAGACGGGTCAGTGTGCAATATTGCAAAGCACCAACAACATTATGATAGGTTGTAGCATCGGAGAGGGGCTCTCCATCATAGAGAGACAAAGTTGGTCCGGATGACATCGGTGTGACATGACGTTTGCATCCCCACATCTCAGTTCGCTTCAAAAGATCAGAAATATATTTCTGCTGACAAAGATGGAAAGCATTACCTGTTCTACTCACTTCAATACCCAGAAAATAAGATAAGGGACCAAGATCCTTTAATGCAAAATGATGGTTCAAGTGAGTAATGAGAGTTTGAACTAGTTGGGGGTGACTTTCTGTTACAATTATGTCATCAACATAAATTAGAAGGATAAGCATGGTTGTACCATTGAACATGAAGAACATAGAAGTGTTAGATTTTGAGCCTTGAAACCCCCATTGAAGAAGTTGATGACTAAGCTTAGGAAACCAGGCACGTGAGGATCGTTTGAGTCCATAGACATGTGGGGGTTGGCAACATCAATGAACCCAGGTGGTTGTGCCATGAAGACTTCTTCATTTAAGTCCCCATTGAGGAACGCATGATGAACATCTAGTTGTTTGAGAGGCCAGCCTTTAGACTAGGCTATACTAAGTACAATCTGGATGGTTGTGGGTTTCACCACCAGGCTAAAGGTTTCAAAGTAATCAAGGCCTTGAGTTTGATGGAATCCTTTAGCCACGAGTCGAGCCTTATGTCTCTCAATTGTTCCATCAAGCTTGAGTTTGAGCTTGAATACCCACTTGCAACCTATGATTTTAGCATTGGTTGGAGGTGGCACAAGGTGCCAAGTGTGGTTTTTATGAAGTGCCTGAAGCTCGAGTTGCATAGCATTGTACCATTCTGGTTGGCTCAAGGCTTATTTGATAGTAGTGGGCTCAAGTAAGGCTAGCTTTATTTCATAAGTAGCACCGAGAAAAGCCTTGGGTTTGAAAGTTCCGTCTTTGGCTCTTGTAGTCATAAGGTACTTGTTTGAGGCCTCTGGTTTCCTGTAAAGAGCATTAGTTGGTAGTACAATAGTATGATCATTAACATTGGTGACACTTCTAGGTGAGGATGAGGAGGGAGAAGTGTGTTGGGAAGATGAAGAAATATCTTGAGAGTTCTCGGATAGTGGAAGAGGTGAGACGGATGGATGAGATGAATGAGATTGTTGAAGAGAAGTAGGAGTGGAGGGAGACTGTGATATAGGAATAAATAAAGGAGTGGAACAATTAGAAGAAGTCGGAAGAGAGGATGAAGAGGACGGAGCTATGATGTAAATGAGAAGAATAGGAAGGAGTTATGAAACCTACATTAGGAAATTGAGTGGGAGGTTGTTGAGTCTGATTAGCATAAGACAAGGATTGTTCATTGAAGACAACATGCCTAGAAACATAGATGCGACCTGTTTCTTTATGTAGGCAAAGGTAACCTTTGTGTTGGGATCTATATCCTAAGAACACACATTCAGCTGATCGAAACTGTAATTTATGGTTATTATAAGGTCTTAAGAATGGAAAACAAGCACATCCAAACACTCAGAGGAAGTCATAGTTTGGTTTTTTTGAGTAAAGTGTTTCATAACGACTTTTGTTTGACAAAACAGGAGTTGGGAGTCTATTTATGAGGAACACACTCGTTTAGAAAGCAAAAGGCCAGAGAGAGAGAGGAGCATGGCAGTGAGCAAGCAAAGTGAGGCCCAACTTGAAAACATGCCTGTTTTTCCTCTCAACCCTGCCGTTTTGTTGGGGAGTATAAGGACATGCAACTTTATGTCGAATTCCATGACTCTGAAGGAAGGTAGAAATAGCTCTGTATTAACCACCCCAGTCACTTTGTAACATTTTGATTTTCTTATCAAATTGAGTCTCAACCATGTTTTTAAATTTAAGAAAAGTGCTGAAGGTTTCATCCTTTATTTTGAGTAAATAGATCCAAGAAAATCTAGAAAAATTATCAATAAATAGAAGAAAATATCGATCTCTAGTAATAGAATTTACTAGTGAGGCACCCCACAAGTCTGAATGAACCAAATCAAAAGGTTTTATTGCTTTAGAGTTTGACAGTGCAAAAGGCTTTCGGTGGCTTTTAGCCAATTGACATGAGACACAGAACTCAAAATTAGTACTGGAGTTGTCTTGCACATTACATTGATTTAAAACATTGGAAACAACTCTAGAAGTTGGGTGGCCTAATCTGCTATGCCACAGAACGTGATCTCTAGATCGAGCATGTCAAAGATTGGCTGAGGGAGAAGCTATACTTGAGTGGACAAAACTGGAATGAGCTTAAGGTGTTGAGGTGTGGAGAGATGGGTTGGTGGGCTTATGGAGTCCCTAATCCAGACGACCCTGGAGAAGAATTTTCTTCGAGTATTGGTCCTTCACAGAAAAATGAGTTGGATGAAATTCAACTAAAGCATTATTATCATTACACAACCGAGTTACACTAATAAGATTTTTTGTGATTTCTGGAGTGTCAAGAACATTTTTCAAGTGAAGTGGTTTTGGGCGAGCTGAATAGAAACATCGCCAACACTAGAAATGTTAATTCTCTTACCATTTCCTACCATCACCTGCTCATTACCATAATATAGAGTTGGATTACTTAGACCAGAGAAGTCAGAGGTGAGGTGATGTGAGGCTCTTGAGTCCATCAACCAAGAGCTATCCTGAACACCGTTCGGTGTAGCCATCGGAGAGCTTGCCAACATAGCAGTCATGGGAGTCTGATGTGTGAGTTGAGCTAGGTGAGTAGCGGGTTGTGGTTGATATTTTAAATTTGTTCTGTGGTAACACTCAGATGCGGTTTGGCCAAATTTCCAACAAATTTGACGCTGGGTTTGTGGATCTGGATTATTCTGAATTCCATCTTCCTTGTTGGGTTCAATTTGTTGGCTTTCCAAGTATGCTAGGTTGACTAGTGGGATTATGGTGGTAGTTATGTGGAGAAAATGATCGAGGAGAAGGGTTGTGAGAATAATTGTTCCGAGTGAAGTTGGGTTTTTGATATTAATGGGGTTTGAAATTAAAAGAATTAGGGTGCTGTTGTTCCTTTGGTGTAGGGAGAGAGGCTAAGTGGGCTTGAGGCAGGCTTAGTTGTTCAGAGGAATTTTGATGTTGGAGTCTGGCGTCATAGGTCAAGAGCAAGCTATGCACCTCTTCAATCGATGGTTGTTCTGGTCTAGCCTCCAAGAGAGTAACAAAAGTGTTGTATTCTGGTCCAAGGCCTTGAAAAAGATATATCAACTGGTCCGCATTCGAGATCGGTTCTCCGATGGCGGCGAGCTTGTCCGCCATAGTCTTCTTCTTGAAGACATATTCGTCTGTAGAAATTCCATCCTTCTTTAAGCTCTGCAGCTCGGTGCGAAGCTCCATCAGACGAGATCTAGAGTTAGCTGTGTAGCTCCTCTCAAGAGCTTGCCAGATCTCGTAGGCAGTTTGGTAACTGACAATTTGCCCAACCATGCTTTCGGTGAGAGATGAGTAGAACCAACTCATTAAGAGTCGATTTAGTTGTTGCCAAGTAACGAATCGGGGATTATGAACTTGTTGGTGGAGATGTAAAAATCTGGGAGGAGGTGGGTTGGAGCCGTCAATAAATTCTTCTAACCCATTAGCTATGATAACATTCAGGAGCTGATTTTTTCAAAGCAGATAGTTGTCTCAATCTAGTTTAATTGAGAGAGGTTGGTTGAGAGAAGGAAGTGGATTTTGGTAGACTTGATTTGGGTTAGGATTTGGAAATTGTTTGGTTGGAAACTGGGCTGAGCAGAAGGATTTGTGGGTGAATGAGCAGGAATTTCTTGGGTTTGATTTGCAGAGGAAGAAGCCATGGGTGTTATTGGAGAGTGAGAGGAAGAATCCATTGGATCGAAGAGAACTCAAAGGCTAAAAGTCTCTGATACCAAAATAGAAACTGCAGCCAAAGGAATAATGGAGGAGAAGAAGAATGCTCTGGAATTAGGAAAGACTCGGCAGGCAAATATGCTGAGCTAAAACCATTGTATTTATATGTAGTTTCTGTACAATGTGGAATATACAGTAGGGCTACTAGTTTGACCACTAGTATATGTGGCAAAACAATGTACACTAGGCAAAGAATAAAATGTACACTAGGCAAAAAATAATATGTACACTATACATTTATGCTTTAACAATATGTGATTTTATATGAATTTTTTATTATAATAAAAAAATTAGATGTGATTATTTTTAAGAGTTTTTTATTATAATAAAACTTAAATTTTAAATTTAAATCGGTGAAATAAACATAGTTTAAATTATTAAGAGTGGGTCAATAATAATTTTATATTTTAACACTCTTAAAACAAAAGAAGACAAACAGTGGGTGATGACCAGAAGACCATGGACGGTAAACGGTGGCCATCACTTGGTTTTACAAGATTGGGAACCCGGGCTTCTCGCCTCGCAGATGTGTTTCGACAAAACTCTATTCTGGGTCAAGTTCATGGACAGATCTTTTCACGGAAGAGAACGCGAGACTAGCTAGTGCTAGGGCAAGTGAGGTCCTCAACACATTGATACCAAAACCAGGATCAAAATCATGGGGGCGATTTTTCCGGGTGCACACTTGGTGAATTTAGAAAGACCTTTGATTGCTGGATTCTTTAGACGAGAATCTTTCAAACATGAGCGATTGTTTGGGATTTGCTTCAAGTGTGGCATGTTAGGCCATGAAGAAAATGACTGTAAGCTTAAGTCGGAGGCCACGTTAGACGATGCGCATGGAAATCTTACAAAACTCTACGGTAGATGGATAAAAGCAGATAGCTATACATGGCTATGGTGGCTGGTGGGACGTCAGCCCAGCTTACAACCGGCCCACCGCCGTCTTTGGAGGAAATTGCCCGATATGTGGCAGAAGGCACGGGCAGCGAACAGGAAAAAGGGGCGGAGCAGACAAGTTTCTACCAGGGCTAAAATTCCTTAAAAGCCCTAGGCCCACCAAAAGGCTCAAATGCGGATATGAGAGAGAGAGTTGAGGATGGGTTCAACCAAGGTTTTTGGGAATGGTTGTAAGACGCGTGTTTAGAATTGATTTTATTTTTAATTTTTATATTTTTTTAAAAAAAAAAATAAAAATATTTTTAAAATAACATTTAACGTAATAAATATAAAAAATAAAAATAATTTTTTAATTTAGTGTAAAATGAAAAAAAAATAAAAAATAATGTTTAATTATTTTTTATTTTTTATTTTTATTTTCTCATTTCTCAAGCAGAGAGATATTAATGAGTTTTTTTTATACTGAAAACAATCTTTTGATAAAATTACTAAACACATTTTTAAAAATAATTTATGTTTGAGATTGAAAACATTTTCATTTTTATTTTTATACAAAAAATAAAATTATTTTAGAATCAATTTCAAATGCGCCCATAACTTCTTTTTTTTTTTCTTTGCTCATTTTTTTTTTCCTTGCCAATTGTATAATTTCTTTTCGTATTTTAGGTGAACATTGGGACAATGTTTAATATTTTTCTGTGATCATTTCCGGCTAATGAAACTTGAAACGAGTGATCCCTCCACTTTTCATGACATTATCACAGTAGTTACATATAATGCCATACTTATTACCATCTAATGGCGTGCAATATTGCCACGTACGATCAGTTCTACCTTCACTTTTTATTAATATTTGCTACATAAAATTAAATAAATTAGTAACTTAATGCATACTAACTAACATTCATTGTGACTAATACGAAATCTATAAACTTTATAAGTATCAAACATGCAAAAACTATATTACAAATAGTACAACAAAATAAAATTACCTCAATTGTTGTCTTGCTAACCATGGTCACGCTGAGAACTGGAGTAGCTACGCTTTAGTAAATATGTAAGATAATAAGAGTTCAAACTCAAGAAAAAAATTATGGGAACTAAATAAAGTTTTGAGTTTCTGCAGTAGCCAATGGTATCTGAAGCTCAATTTTCGTCCTTTATGGAGAATGTAATTTGTTTATTATTGTTATTTTTGAAGAGAAACTACAATAATTGACATTGATAAATAAATAGTAAGAGTATATATTGGTACATTGTCTTGAATAAAACGTGAAAAATCTCATGAATATGTTCTATAAAGTACCACAGTAATTCATAATACTATAAAATCGTAAAAATGTACTACATATATACAACATAAAGTAATACCAGCAAAATGAAACGTGAATACTTTATGAACATATTTTTTGAAAAAGAGAAAGCTAAAGACTTTACGACTAAAATATTAATTTTTGAATATGAATTGTTCATTTAAAAAGTAAAAATTATTTAAAAACTAATTAAGTCTTAGTAATTTGTTATTGCTTTTAATTTGAATCAAGTTCTCTCATTTTATTGAAAAAAATAGGAAAAGAATATGTGCTAAAAAATTATTTTTTGTGTAAAAAAAGTATTTCTTGGTGATTTAAAAAAAAATATCTTGAATATTTACAGATATTAATAGATATTACGGATGTTTTTAGACATTGCAGACATTTTACAAACCCGCTGAGAAAATATCTTTCCCTCTATCCATGTCGAGACTTCAAAATATGGACAATTTTGTGAAAATGTCAACAATGTCATGAAAACGTGGATATTTTCATCCTTAGATAGAAAAGCATTTTTCAACTTATATTATGATATGTATACGCCCATGAAAACAAAATAAGCTCTCGTCATTAGAGCCAATTACGGCCAAGTCAAACTCATTTTTACACGAACTACCGATAGTGCCAATAAGGGGGCTAGGAGAAAATCCCTTCTTAAATATAGCCTAAAAATTATTTAAGTCGTATGCCTCTAAATTTTTAAGTCGAGAGCCTCAGACCTTAGCTTTGTGTCTCCCTCTTTCAAAGTTATGCGCTTTCAAACCTCACAGTTATGCGCTTTCAAACCTCACAGTTATGCGCTTCTAGCAGTTCTCATGTACCCTTCTTCGTGCCTTCGCTTTTGATCTCTACGCCTTTGTGTTTGATAAGAGAAAAAAAATGGAAGGATAAGCTGGTAGGATTAATGAAAAAAATTTAGAGTCGATTAGTTCGTTGATTTAAATTTTTAATTTGAGTTGAGATATGATTTTATGTGAAAATTTTTTTATTATAGTAAAAAAATTAAATGTGCATGTTTCTAAGAGTTTTTTACTATAATAAAACTTAAATCAGTGAAATGAAAAAAAAACTATTATGGGCCCGTTCACTTCGCTGATTCGAGTTGAGATTTGATTTTATGTGAGAGCTTTTTACTGTAGTAAAAAAGTTAGATGTGATTGTTTATGAGAGCTTTTTACTGTAGTAAAACTTAAATTCTAAACTCAAATAAGCGAAATGAACGGAGCCTATATACAAATAAAGAGAAACCTCTCCTAACCCTCCATTTTCTTCTCATAATTTATGTACATCACTCTCTCACTCTCGAAACACAGCCTTAATTGGGGATAGAAAACCAAGAGAGAGAAAACACTTTTGAAACAAAAAAGCGCGCCAAGAAAAGTTGCTCTCATGGCAATCGACTGTCTCGTGCTCGGTAACCCCCTTTTTTTTTTTTTTTTTTTTTCACTCTTCAATCTCTCATCGCCCTTTCCTTCTCCGATCTTGAAATCGACAAACACTCACAAAACTCCCGCTTTTCAGGGGCGGGGCAGGAGGTGGGAAAGAGCTGCGTGGTGGTGTCCATCAATGGGAAGCGAATCATGTTCGACTGCGGGATGCACATGGGCTTTCTCGACCATCGCCGATACCCCGATTTCTCTCTCATCCCCATGCCCGACAAAGGCTCGAGCTTCGACGACGCCCTTGATTGCATCATCATCACCCATTTGTGAATCTCGCGATTCTTGTCTTTTTGTCTGATTTTGATGGGCTTTGTCTGAAATTGTTTCGATTCTGATGTGATTTTTTTGTGTGTGTGTATTTTTATGGTGTTTTGGGGGTGTTCTGTAGTCACTTGGATCATGTCGGTGCTCTTCCTTACTTCACTGAAGTTTGTGGATACCGTGGACCCATTTACATGACGGTAAGTGTTTGATGAAATGTTTGAGTCATGTATTTCCTTTTTTTTTTTTTTGTTTTTTTGGAGATTTACTATTTTATACCCACCCTTCATTTTGAGTTTATTAAAGAAGAATGCCATGTATGTTGGTGTTCTCAAATTTGTGTTTTCGGATTTTAAATTTATGTCAAATTGATACTTTTTCAAGGTCGAAAATTGATTTTTATCGGTGAATTGATGAATTTTCCCTTTGTTGCTTATGTATGAACTTGTGAGAAGACTTATATGTTTGTTTAAAAAAATAAAAAAGAAAAACAGAGAAGAAAAATCTTAAAAGTTCTATTTTCAAGCTAAGCTGTTAAGAGAAAATTTGCAAAATTAGTATTTAATTATATATTTATCCATAAACTAAAAGTTTTGACATGAATTGAAGTTTGGAGGCACAATCTTGTGAACATAAAAAACATAAGGGATATTTACGTTTTTATACCTCGTATTTTAGATTTATTTAAAAACTATATATTTAATTTTTTATCTTATTAAATATATATATATATATTTTAAATTTAGATTTAATACCAAAATTTATACTTTTTCACACGATTTTAACTATAAGAATACCTAAAATATCCTTTTGCTCAAGAATAAAAAACCTAAAATACCCTTAAATGAAAACATAGAAAAAGGAAAAAAAACCTAAAAAAAAACTTTAAACTCACAATTTTGACCTCTAAAATATGTAAAATACCATTCAAATGGGTTTTTTTTTTTGTTATTAATTTTTAATTATCATAATATTAGAAAGTTTTAGTGTTTTTTTCCTCTTTCTTAAGGATTGTTTAGTCATTTTAAAGGTCAAAATCAATTATTGACCGAGATAAGGCATAAATTTGTATATTAAATCTAATATGAAGGTATACATTTAGTGAGATTGAAAACCGAAAGTATAGATTTTGAATAAATCTAAAACACAAGGTATACAAATATAAATATCCCCAAACATAAAGTATACATATTTTTGAAACTCAAAATGTAAGGTATGCAATAGTAAACAAACCCTTTTCTTCTATTTATTTATTTATTTTTATATAATTGTTCTTTTGGGGCTATGGGGGTTGTGTTATTGTGAGCCGAACTTAAAGGTGAACTTTGGTAGTTATTTTTATTCGGTAGTTGGACCAGTTCGTTATATGCTCTTTATGGTTCAGTTCGTTGCTCGAAGTTTTGGGGTAAAATTTAGGCCCCGTTTATTTTATCAATTCGAGTTTTCAATTTCAGTTTTGCTACAGTTAAAAGCTCTCATAAAAAGTCACCTCTAAGCTACAGTGAAAAACTCTTACAAAAAATCACATTTCAGCTCGAATTGAAAACTCGAATCCGCGAACTGAATGAGGCCTTAGTAATTTACGTTATTACTGAAATTAATTTCAAAAAAAGGTGAAAACTAAAAGCTATCTATAAAAGGGCAACCAGAAGAAGGTTAAAAAGGTGTTGGTTGTTGAAGAAAACCATATATTTTGAAACTCTATTGACTGGATCACAGAAAATCAGGTTTCAAGCAACGCTTCAATAGTGGACATCTTCAGGAACAAGTGGGAAATGGTGTTTGACACCTGACCAGTCTTAATAACAACTGTCAAAAGGCATGCAAAACCTGATTAGTTTCAAGAAAACTACTATAAAAATCAAGGGGCTGGTTTTGGAGGTTCCTAGGGGCAAGAAATCTATATACTAGTCATTTTGGGAAAACAAGACATAACTAGCCAGGGAGAAAAATCAACAGACTTTCATTCCCACTTCCTTCTTTCTTCAAATTTCAGCCAAAGATCTCAACCTTCTAAGGCCTAAATCCATATGCCCCTTACTTCTCTTATTGTCCTAAACAATCAAAAAAGTCTCTACAGAGATCAAACAAGATCAAGAACCTAGTCTAAGGCCTATGTTATGTTTGTGTTGTTATATGTGCACTTAAAATATAAGTATTTCTAATAAAGTTATTCATAATCTAATTCCTGCTCATTTCATTTTGCTCGTCTGTGTACTTTATTTAAGTGTTTTTACGTTTTATCTAATTTATTTTCTGTCATTTACTTTTATGTTATTTTTCAGTTCCATGAATCGGTCCATGCTTTTATTTTCATCTATTTTAGTTGATTAGTCCAGTTATCTGGTCCTATTATTTAATTTTCTAACTGTTGATGTGTAAATTAGCTGTAAATAGATTAGGAGAATCAGTTTGAAATCCCTTAAATTGAGGGATTCGGTTAGGTAGTTTCCCAATTTGGGAATGATTTAGTTTCCTATTATTTCTCCTGTAATCTACTATATAATACCGTGTAATATCAATTCATAATAATAGAAAATAAGAATCATTTTCTGTGACATGGTATCAGAGCCCTAGGCTCATAAGTCTGGGAATTTTTTCGCCTTCATTGCTGGAATTTGCTTTGATCTTCAAACGCCATCGTTGGAGATTTTCTGGTAGGCCTTCATTGCCGAGATTTTTCTGATCTACGATCTTTGCTGTGGCCTTCATCGCCGACGCCCCCTGGTCAACGGTCATTGGAATTCGTTGCCCTCTGTTTCATTTTTACTGTTCATTGTCTTCTTTGGACATTGGGTGTGAGGAACTGTTGCAGATGACATGCCGTTTATAAGAGAAAAGTGAAATAAGCTTTTCAAACAACTTGTCATTTTCATCACTTTCTTTTCAAACGACTTGTCTTTTTCCTCTCCTTTTCAAACAACTTGTCGTTTTCTTCTCCTTCTTTTCAAACGACTTGTCGTTTTCTCCTTCATTGCTGCTAGCCTTAAATGCTGCAAATTTTCTTCATCGTGTCAACCTCGGAAACCATCATCTCTAGCAACCCATCTGAAGAATCCAATTCTGCTCAGAAAACTGGAGAATTGCAGAACATTCGAGCCTCCAACAGGCTTAATGGGAAGAACTACCTCAAATGGTCTCAAATTGTTCGCACATACCTAAAGGGCAAGGGGAGACTTAATCATCTGCTTGGAACGTGGCCAGAAACAAAGGATCCAGCCTTTGAAGCATGGGATGAGGAAGACTCCATGATTATGTCCAGGCTATGGGACTCCATAGATGCAACGATCAGTGAACATACACGATCAGTGACACATATATGTTCTTGACTACTGCAAAGCAAATTTGGGATTATATTCAGCGCACATACTCGAAGGCTCGTGATGATGCTTAAGTGTATGAGATTAAGATTGAAACTGGAGCCACTAAGCAAGGAGACAAGTCTGTCACGGAATATGCAAACCTGTTGCAAACTCTGTGGCAAGAATTGGACCACTACCGAGTAATAGAGATGAAATGCCCTGATGATGTTGTCATTTTAAAGAACTTCATTGAAAGAGATCGGACATACGATTTCTTAGCTGGATTGAATCTGGAATTTGATCAGGTTAAGATTCAAATCATTGGCAAGGGGAACACACTGTCTCTAGAAGAGACAATCTCACTGATATGAGCAGAAGAAAGCAGAAGGAGTGTCATGCTTGAACCGCCAACCATGGACAGGTCAACCCTAGTAGCTAAAACAGATTATCAGGAGAAAGGAAAGGGCGATCTGCCTAAATACCCAGGTAGAGAAAATCAGTGGAAAGAGAACAAGGACAATCTCTGGTGCACCTATTGTAAGAAATCGAGGCACACAAAAGAGACGTGTTGGAAGCTGAATGGTCAGCCACCAAGCCGAGAGTGGGGAAAACGTGAGGGTAACCGTGGGGGTCAGCAGAGGCCTCAAGCACACATGGCCGAGCAGCCCAAAACTGAGGAAAATTCAACAGGAACCGGGGGGTTCAACAGGGAAGAAATTGAGAAGCTTGTTGGGGTTTCTTGAGAAGCCTTCATGAACCTGTTCTTTGGCTCTTTTAGGTAAACCTTCATTTCCTTTTTGCATGAATGCCTCAAAAAAATTCTATGTTAACTCTTGGATAATAGGCTCAGGTGCCACAGGCCATATGACCCCTAAATCTCAATGGTTCTTTAGCCACTGTTGCAGGGTCCGGAGATATACATATCACACCTACCCTTATCCTTAAAAATGTCCTCCATGTACCTAAACTATCGGCCAGCCTTGTTTCCATTCAAAAACTTACCCATGATCTTAAATGCTATGCTACTTTTTTTCCTTCCTATTGTCTTTTTCAGGATCAGGGCTCGGGGAGGAGGATTGGACTTGCTAAGGAAAGAAGCGGCCTTTACCATCTTGAATCATCTCAGAGAGTTAGGAGCAATTTGTCTTTGTCTTTTCTCAGTTTCTCAAATAAGGATGTCATTTGGCTGTATCACCTACGCCTAGGTCATCCATCCTTTAGGGTTTTAAAAGTCATGTTTCCTCATTTGTTCCAAGGATTAGATATTTTTGAGTTTCATTGTGATGTTTGTGAACTGGCAAAACATACTGGTGTATCCTTTCCTATTAGCAATAAAAGAAGTTCTCATCTTTTTCATTTGATTCATAGTGACATATGGGGTCCTTCTACTATACCTAATATTTTAGGGGCTCGTTGGTTTGTATCTTTGATTGATGATTGTACTCGGGTTACATGACTCTTTCTTCTGAAACAAAAATCCGATGTTAGCATTGTTATACCTAATTTCCACTCGATGGTTCAAAACCAGGTTGGGGTTAAAATAAAAAGCTTTAGGACAGACAATGCTAGAGACTACTCCAATCAGTTTTTGTCACCCTACTTTCAATCACAAGGCATTATTCATGATTCATCATGTGTTAACATACCTCAACAAAATGGGGTAGCTGAGAGGAAAAATGGACATTTACTTAACACCACCCGAGCTTTACTCTTTCAAGGGAATGTTTCTAAGTCCTATTGGGGAGAGGTGGTTCTTACTGCCACATACATGATAAATAGACTTCTCGCACATGTGTTAGACAACAAGAGTCCCATAGAGATCCTCAATAGTTTCTACCCTCAGTTCAGAACCTCAATTGGTCTTACACCTAAGATATTTGGATGCACTGCCTTTGTTCATGTCCACAGCCAACATAGAGGTAAGCTAGATCCCCAAGCCACCAAATGTGTTTTTCTTGGATACTTATCCACTCATAAGGGATACAAGTGTCACAACCCTTCATCTAGAAAATTTCACATCTCCGCCGATGTCACCTTCACAGAAAATACACCTTTTCTCTCCAAGTCCTCTCTTCAGGGGGAGATTCCAATAATGGAAGATAGTCCTTGTGAGTTATTTGAGTTACTTAAAACCCTTGATCGTCCTCATGTTCCAGCCCGTGTTGTTGAACCCGAGTCCTCTGAGCCAACCACCTCTGAGTCACCCCATTATGCCACTGAGCCCGTGTCATCTCCTGTCCCAGCCAGTGTCACTCGCAATTTTCCTAGGTTCTCTCAAGTGTATGCAAGGAGAAAGGCCGCTCCAAAACTGACACAGGTCCAAGAATCCAACTCAGACTCTGGGAATGAAATCACGGTAAGATCTAATCCACCTTTACACACACAATATGTTGAAACATCCATTGAACCAACATATGACCTAGACCTTCCTATTGCTATAAGAAAAGGTTTCCGAGAATGTACTAAACAACCAATTTGTCCACTATCTCACTATGTCTCTCTTAAGCGTCTGTCACCAACCCACAAAAAGTTTATTGTGAGTTTAAACACCATTGCTATCCCTAATGCTGTTTCTGAGGCATTGTCAAAAAAGGAATGGAGGGAGGCTATGAGAGAGGAGATGAGTGCATTAGAAAAGAATAGAACATGGGAGACTGTTGATAGACCAAAAGGGAAAAATGTTGTTGATTGCAAGTGAATTTTCACATTGAAAAACAAGGTTGATGGATCCCTCGAGAGATATAAAGCAAGATTGGTGGCCAAGGGATACACTCAGACTTATGGAGTTGATTATTAGGAGACTTTCGCTCCAGTCGCAAAAATGAATATTGTGAGAATTCTACTATCTTTGGCGGCTCACTACAATTGGTAGCTACTACAATATGATGTTAAGAATGCATTTCTTTATCGTGACTTAGATGAAGAAATCTTCATGAATATTCCGCCGGGATTTGAGGGAAACACAAGTAACAAAGTATGCAAGCTGAGAAACCCTTTACGGGTTAAAGCAATCTCCTAGAGCACGGTTTAGGAGATTTTCAAAGGTGATGAAGGAGTCTGGGTATGAACAAAGCCAAGGTGACCACACTTTCTTAATTAAGCATTCGGCTGCTGGGGGAGTGACTGCTCTTCTAGTGTATGTGGACAACATCATAGTGACTGGAAATGATGAGAGAGAGAAGCATGAATTGAAGCATAGATTAGTAAAAGAGTTCGAGATAAAGGAACTGGGGAAACTAAAGTACTTCCTCAGTATTGAGGTGGTATATTCCACACAAGGGATCTTCACATCTCAGCAAAAGTGCGTGACTGATTTATAAGCAGAAACAGGGAAGATTGGGTGTAAACCAGTCTCTACTCCAATGGATCCGAACCATAAGTTGGGAGAAGCTAAAGAAGAACCAGTTGTTGATAAAAGAATGTACCAGAGGTTGGTTGCTAGACTCATATACCTTCCTCACACTCGGCCAGACATAGCATACTCTGTGAGCGTGATCAGTCAATTCATGCATGATCCAAGAGAACCTAATCTTCAAGCTGCTTACAGGGTACTACATTACTTGAAAGGCAATCCAGGGAAAAGAATTTTGTTTAAGAAGAACAATACACTCACTCTAGAAGCTTACATTGACGCTGACTATGCAGGTTCCTGGTGGATAAAAGATCAACTATAGGGTATTGTACTTTTCTTGGGGCAATCTGGTAACGTGGCGAAGTAAGAAACAAAACGTGGTGGCAAGGTCATCTGCAGAATCATAATTCAGGGCTATTGTTCAGGGATTGTGTGAACTACTTTGGCTAAAGATTATTCTAGATGATTTGAGAGTCAAATGGGAAGGTCCTATGAAGCTCTATTGTGACAACAAGTCAACCATCAATATTGCTCATAATCCTATACAACATGATAGGACAAAGCATATTGAAATTGATAGACATTTCATCAAAGAAAAATTGGGGGAAGAATTAGTGTGCATGTCCTATGTTCCATCGGAATGTCAATTGGCTGATGTTCTAACAAAGGGGCTGAACAGTTCGGTTTTTCATGATCTTGTATTCAAGCTGGGAATGGAAGATATCTATTCCTCAGCTTGAGGGGGAGTGTTGACGTGTAAATTAGCTGTAAATAAATTAGGAGAATCAGTTTGAAATCCCTTAAATTTAGGGATTCGGTTAGGTAGTTTTCCGATTTGGGAATGATTTAATTTCCTATTATTTCTCCTGTAATCTACTATATAATACCGTATAATATCAATTCATAATAACAGAAAATAAGAATCTTTTTCTGTGACACTAATTAATCCAGTTACCTAATCCTTTTATTTTACTTTTAAGTTGATCTAGTTACCTGGTCCTGTTGTTTAAATTTCTGTCTAATTCCAGTTAGCTGGTCTTGTTGTTTAAATTTCTGTCTAATTCCTGTTAGCTGGTTCTGTTTATCATTCTTCAATTTTTCATTCTAATCCTTTATTTTTATACACTTTTACTTTTATTAGTTTAATACCCTTAATCTTTTACGCTTATCATTTTTATTAGTGTCAAAAAGAGTAGTTCTAATTTTACTACAAACACTCTATTATGTTACTTCGTGGATTTGCTGGGATATGTGTTCTTTACTGAAATTTTAAAATTCTACTTTTTGCCAACGTGGCATGCCCTTGAGAGTGGTAGATAAAACATACTAAGTTTTAAGTATATGGTGCTGAGATGCTCCTTAATCTTTTTTTTTTAATTGTATTTTATTTTTAATAAAATGCTTGAAATTTTATTTCTTTACTCATTGGGTTTTTATGAGAATGATTTATGGTGCAGTATCCAACCAAGGCATTGGCTCCACTTATGTTGGAGGATTATAGAAAAGTAATGGTTGAACGAAGGGGTGAGGAGGAACAATTTACTTCTGATCACATAATGCAATGCATGAAAAAAGGTACATGAAGTTGCTGCAACTCTCCTTAATCGTATTCAATGCAATGGGTTGGAATTGGATAGTCAATTTTCTTTGTTAGCCTGTATAAAGCGAGTCACCAATTTGGCTGATGGAGAGTCACTTCCTGGTTTCGTTTTGTCAAGAACCGCCTACCAGCTATGTTTAAAGGTCAAAAACTCTAGGAATTATTAGCAAAGTTAAACTAGGGGTTTGCACTTGTCAGGACCCGCCCTCTACTTATTTTTGTCAGCAAATATTTTTCTATTCCCTTGTTTTTGATGCTTTAACTGGGTTCCTATTGCAGTTATAGCAGTTGATCTAAAGCAGACTATTCAGGTTGATAAAGATCTTCAAATCCGTGCATATTATGCAGGACATGTAAGTCTTGTAAACCATGTTATTCACAAAGTGACACCAATGAGTATTGGCTCTTTCTCATTGCCATTTTCACTCCTATTTGAAATTTGTAGTTTTTTATTCTAAGGACTTGCTGAATTTCTCAGGACATTCAATTTGATATTTTCGCATGCAAGAAATCTTGCCTGTTCACTTAAACTGGCGAACTAATAACTTATAAAGCATGCCTGATAGCCTAAAAGTTGGTGCCACTGCATATTTGACAATTATCCTATGTAATATAAAATGGACATATAGATGAAGGAACATTGTTTTCATCTCCTCCTTCATGATAACACTTTGTCCATTGTCCTACAATTGGCATGTCAGAAATTCGTCCCTTAGCCATTATCCATTATGTAGTAAGCCAAATATGCATTTTATATCAGTGATTTGAGAACCCATTTCTCTCAATCAGCATTGCCCATCCCCACTTGGAAATGACTATTATTTCATAATTGAAGTTCTTTGGGTCATAATTGTTTGTCATGTTCCGAAGGTTCTTGGAGCTGCATTGTTTTATGCAAAGGTGGGAGATAGTGCTATATTGTACACAGGAGACTACAATATGACACCAGATAGACATCTTGGAGCAGCTCAAGTTGATCGACTAGATTTGGACCTTGTTATAACAGAGTACGGAATGTGTATCTGTGTTTTCTAAAGATCTTTATTGTTGTTTGCTCATCTAGCTTATCTGTGAATGTATGGACTGATGTTCAACCTGGATCTTGGATTTACGCTAGTGAATATCTTCTTTTTATCTTAGGCTTTCCTCTCCTAATAGTAATCCTTTTGCAGGTCGACGTATGCAACAACTATACGTGACTCAAAGTACGTTCGGGAAAGAGAATTTCTTAAAGCTGTATGTGAATAATGAGAACCTGTCTTTGCCGTTCCTGCTTATAGATTTAATATTTATTTTTTCTTTTGCCTAGATGTCAAGAGTTTATCCTCCATCTTGACTTGATCTCTTTATTTTTGGAATGAATTTTTGAACTAAATCTAAATAGGTTCACAAATGTGTCTCTGGTGGAGGAAAAGTGCTTATACCTACATTTGCTCTAGGAAGAGCTCAGGTAATGTCATCGAGATAGCCTTCAAATATCACTTAGTTTTGTGATAACTTGTATTATCCTGAGTCTTTCATTATATTATTATTAATATCATATGTAGATTCTATGATTTTTTTTTTCCTATGATAAATCCTATGACTTTGGTTTTGAAATTTTGCCTACAACAAGCTTTTATCCTTTTTTCCTACTACGTTTTCAATGGCAGCAAAAGTTTTCTTAAGCTCCTGTGATCAATTGCTCAATGTTGTTAGCTAACAAAAAATTGTATGCAGTTTAAAGCCTCCAAGTTCATTAATACGACTTTCATGTATAATGTTTTCGTCAAAATTCTTGTTTGTATCTACTTTTTCTACATAGTTGCAGCTCGTATGTTTTCCTCCACATTTCCCATTTAACAGGAATATTCGTCTTTCTTAGATTTTGTAGGTTTCTAGGAGAGAAATTAAGCACTTTATTTCTCTTATTTTCTTACATAAGCCGGCCTCCTTATATAGATGAGCCAGGGAATAGCAAAATAAGGAAAGTAAAACAAATAAGTAAACAAATCAAAATAAACGGAAACTGCCTAATATTCTAATCCCTTGACTTTAGCTATCAATCCTCATCAATTCTCTATATTTGGACAGAATTAGGACAGCTATACATACAGCTATACATTCCTAATTTACCGACACCCCCCCTCAAGTTGGTGCATAGATGTTTATCATGCCTAACTTGCTTACAAAGAACTCAAAATTTTGTCTAAGTAGACTTTTGGTGAAGACATCGGCAATTTGCTGAGTTGTAGGCAGGAAAGGTATGCAGATAACTCCATTTTCCAGTTTCTCCTTAATAAAGTGTCTATCAATCTCCACGTGCTTCGTTCGATCATGTTGTACTGGATTATTCGCAATACTAATTGCTGCCTTATTATCACAAAATAGCTTCATTGGTAGCTCCACTGGTTGATTCAGTTCTTCTAGGATTCTCTTCAGCCAAAGAATCTCACAAATTCCTAGGGCCATCCCCCTATATTCGGCTTCAGCACTATTCCTTGCCACAACGCTTTGCTTCTTACTCCTCCATGTCACTAAGTTTCCCCATAGAAAAGTACAATAACCTGAGGTAGATCTCCTGTCCGTCACAGATCCTGCCCAATCTGCATCAGTGTAGACTTCAATCTTTCGTTGATCGCTTTTCTTGAACAATAATCCTTTTCCTGGAGTCCCCTTCAAGTATCTTAGAATTCTATAGACTGCTTCCAAGTGTTCTTCATAGGGGGAATGCATGAATTGACTCACCATACTGACTGCAAAAGAGATATCTGGTCGAGTATGAGACAGATATATTAACTTCCCTACCAAACGTTGGTATCGACCGGTGTCTACAGGAACTCCTTCTTTAACTTCTCCAAGCTTCGAGTTAAACTCCATAGGAGTATCTGATGGTTTACACCCACTCATTCCTGTTTCCTCCAATAGGTCTAGGATATACTTCCGTTGGGAAACTACTATACCTTTCTTAGACCTAGCAATTTCCAGTCCAAGGAAGTATCTAAGTGGTCCTAGATCCTTCGTCTCAAATTCGGTGGCAAGGCTCTTCTTCAGTTTACAGATTTCCTCGAGGTCATCACCGGTGAGAATAATGTCATCTACATAGACAATCAAAACTGCAATTCTACCTTTAGCAGAGACCTTCACGAATCTTTGTATGATCGACTTGCCCTCAGAAGAACCCTTGGGTTTTTACAAACCTTGTAAATCTATCGAACCATGCCTTCGGGGACTGTTTGAGTCCATATAGTGACTTCCTCAACCTGCAACATTTCTTCCCAAAGCTCTCAACAAAACCCGGGGGAGCTTCCATGTAGACTTCCTCTTCTAGATCTCCATTTAGGAAAGCATTCTTGATATCCAGTTGATGCAGAGACCAGTCCAGGTTAACTGCAATTGAAAGTAACACTCTCACAGTATTTAGTTTGGCAACTGGTGAGAAAGTTTCAGAATAGTCGATGCCATAAGTCTGTGTAAACCCCTTGGCAACTAATCGCGCCTTGTATCTTTCAAGTGACCCATCAGAATTGTACTTCACCGTAAACACCCACTTACATCCAACTAGTGTCTTTCTTTCTGGAAGGTCCACTTTCTCCCATGTCCTATTTTTCTCAAGAGCTCTCATTTCCTCAAGGACCGCCTCCCTCCATTCAGGAACACCTAGAGCCTCCTGTATATTGTTAGGAACAACAACACAAGATACTTTGGAAGTAAAAGCACGAAATGACGGAGACAGACTCTGATAGGACAAATAATTATACAAAGGGTATTTGGTACACGTTCTGGTTCCCTTCCTAATAGCAATAGGCAAATCTAGATTTTCATCAGACTCTGATATGATAGCTGGTTCAGAAGACTCAGACTCAAAATGACTTGACTCAGACTGAGAATTACCTGACTGGTCTTCAATCTCAGGATTTGCCCTTGGGTTAGTTTCTTGATTATGCTGCAAGTTGTTGGTCTTTTTCTGTCTTTCCGGATACTTCCTTGAATAGACCATCCCTTTATAACGGTTACCACCTTGCCTCGCACACATCTCAGTCCCTTCCTGAGTCTGATTTTCTAAAGGCACAGAAGAACAATCCCTGTTTCCATTATTTGAGACATCATGAAGTATATCTTTACCATTCTCAGGTTCATTGTTATTATTAAGAGCATTAGGTAAGAAATCATTTAATAACCAACCAAAGGTGGAATCCGAATCTTCCTAGATGTCCCCCTGAAGATGAGGTGTGTTGAAATATGGTTTATCTTCAAAGAAGGTTACATCCATAGAATTGAAAAATTTTTGGGATATGGGATCAAAACACTTGTATCCTTTCTGAGTTGATGGGTAACCAACAAAGACACACTTTTTTGCTCTAGGATCAAGTTTTCCCCTATTATTATCATGGACATGGACAAATGCTGTGCATCCAAACACTCTAAGTGGGAGATCATAGGATAGCCGAGAGGAAGGAAAGCACGTCTTAAAGTAATTCAAAGGGGTTTCAAACTTTAAAACTTTTGAAGGCATCCGATTGATCAGATATGTAGCAGTAAGAATAGCCTCACCCCATAAGTATTTAGGAACCTTTGTGGAGAACATTAAAGACCGTGTAACCTCTAAAAGATGTTTATTTTTCCTCTCTGCTACCCCATTTTGTTGGGGAGTATTATTGCATGAACTTTGGTGGACAATACCTTTCTCACCAAAAAAACCTCCTAAGATTTGGTTGAAATATTCTTTACCATTGTCACTTCTGAAAACCTTAATTTGGGTTTGAAATTGGGTTTGAATCATTTTGTAAAAGGATTTGAACACATTTTCAAAGATCGGATTTTTTCATTAAGAAGAAATACCCATGTAACTCGAGTATGATCATCAATGAAGGTTATGAACCACCTTTTTCCGCTTTTTGTTTTAATTCTTGAAGGCCCCCACACATCACTATGAATCATAGTGAATGGTTCTGTGGCCTTATAAGGTTGTGCTGGAAAGGATACTCTTCGATGTTTGGCAATTTCACAAATTTCACATTGAAAATGAGATGGATTTTTATTCATAAAAAGTTTAGGAAACAAATGTCTCATATAATAGAAACTTGGATGTCCTAATCTAAAATGCCATAATAGAATTTCATTCTCTCTAAGAACTGAAATAGAATTGAGACAAGTCTTCTGGGATTGCCTGTTCAAGTCATATCCATCTTCGAAGAAATAGAGACCTCCAACTTGCCTAGCATTGCCAATCATCTTCCCCGTAGTCAAATCCTGAAATTTACATCCAGATGAAGAAAAATTAGCAAGACAGTTTTGTTCCATTGTTAGTTTACTGACTGACAACAGGTTACAAGATAACTTGGGAACATGAAGAACATTTTGGAGTGTAAAACAGGGAGAAATCACAATTGATCCTTTCCCGGCTACGGCAGAGAAAGAACCATCTGCGATTTTTACTTTTTGATTTCCTGCACACGGACTATAGGATGAGAACATTTTAGAGGAACCGGTCATATGATCTGTTGCACCAGAGTCAATTATCCAAACATCATTTGAATTGACACTAAAACAAGACGCAACTAGAAGACTACCTTTCTGAACCAGAGAACAAGAAGGATTGGAATTAGGGACACTTTGGGATTGAAGAAGTTTACAGATTTGCTCTAACTGTTCCTTTGTGAATGGCTGCGTTCCAGAAGTAGTTTCAAGCCCTGATTCGGCTGTATTGGCATGGAAACCACGCTCATCTCCCGGTGGTTTCTTCTTCCATTTGTTCGGCTTTCCATGAATTTTCCAACACGTCTCTCGAGTGTGCCATGGCCGCTTACAGTGATCACACCAAGGCCTTGCTTTGCCATTCTTCTTGTCTCCATCAGCCTCAACTTCTCGGGAAAAGAGTGCTGATTTTTCTTCCTCTGGTTCGGGTTTCCCAATCATCACTTTCCGCCTCATCTCTTCTCTCCTAACTTCAGAGAAAACTGCACGGATAGAGGGCAGTGGTTTTCTTCCCAATATTCGGCCTCTAACTTCGTCAAGTTCTTGATTCAAACCTGCCAAGAAAACATAAACACGATCGTTTTCTTCCCTTCTTTTGTGTCGGATACTGTCATTAGGACACTCCCAATCATCTTCATAGCAAAGATCTAATTCCTGCCACAAAGATACAAGTTCATTATAAAAAATAGTAACATTCCGGTCCCCTTGTTTGGCTTTCCACAACTTTGTTTTCAGTTCAAAGATTTGAGAAGAATTTTCGATGTCGGAATACATCTCACGAATTGCATCCCACACATCCTTGGCTGTCGGCAGAAACATGTGTGGTTTTCCAATGGCTGGCTCCATTGAATTGATTAACCACGCAGTGACTAGAGAGTTTTCTGACCTCCATGACGCCATCTTCGGATCTCCTGCAGCCGGCATGGTTGTTTCTCCAGTCAAATGGCCAAGCTTCCCTCTGCCATCAATCGCCAATTTCATGGATTGAGCCCATTCCAGATAGTTTTGACCATTCAGCCTATGGTTTGTTAATTGGAAGGGTATATTCGAGCCCAGAAAACTTTCACCACTGCTGGTTGTTCCTCCACTGCTGGCTGTACCTCCTCCACTGGTCACCGGAATTGTATTCTGTGACTGTGCATCTTCAGCCGCAGCACCACTTGAACCAGTCATCGCCCGCTTGTAATCCATCTAGGGCAGAATAATTTCTAGAGCCGTGGCTCTGATACCATGTAGGTTTCTAGGAGAGAAATTAAGCACTTTATTTCTCTTATTTTCTTACATAAGCCGGCCTCCTTATATAGATGAGCCAGGGAATAGCAAAATAAGGAAAGTAAAACAAATAAGTAAACAAATCAAAATAAACGGAAACTGCCTAATATTCTAATCCCTTGACTTTAGCTATCAATCCTCATCAATTCTCTATATTTGGACAGAATTAGGACAGCTATACATACAGCTATACATTCCTAATTTACCGACAGATTTCTATCCAGCAATAGAAAAATGAGGCACATATAGTTTGGGTAGAAGCGTTGAAACATGAAATATACCTTGAAAGTGGACTTTTGGAGTCGCTAACGGCATATTCTTTCTTCAAGTTTTAGCATACTAGATATTTGTGACACGTAGTGTCAATACAACCTAAATACTCTGGACTTACTCTATAATAAAATGATGGCTCAACTCAAACCAACTTCTGTCCGACTTCAGTTTTCTTCTATTTCCTAATCTATCTATTATCTGTTACACATTTCCTCACCGTCTTGCTAAATTAATACGGTCATTGCTTGGTTATTGATAACTTTTATGCTTCTTTTTGCTGCATCAGAAGGTTTCTTTTTTATGCAATTAGTCACAGTATGGTGATTCAAATCCCTTGTAGGCTTATCTTTGTTATGTATTAACCCTTATTTTGATCTGAATGTATTAACCGTTACTGAAGAATCTTTGATCCGTTTTGACAATATTTTCCGTCGTCGCGTAGGAACTTTGCATCCTATTGGAAGATTACTGGGAACGGATGAATCTGAAGGTTCCTATTTACTTCTCTGCAGGTTTACTCTTGCTCTCTCTTTCCTTTTTTTTTTTTTTCAAAACAAAAAATTCCTTTATTTATTCATGTGCTATATGATCTGTGGATAACTTTTTAGCCAAATGTACTAAAACAATTGGTCGTTCAAAGTATACACTTCCTCCATATCCAAAAAATTTACCAGTAAAAGAATCCTCTTGGAAAGTTTGATTGTCACAGATCAGTAATGTGAGACTCGGATACCAAAACCTGTTACATTGAAATTCACCCTTACCCTGGATGGATCTTTCGCCTGTGCCTTTTTTTTTTTTTTTTTTAATAATCAATGTAACCATAAATGTGTATTCTGCAGTACACTTTCCAACCAAAGCATCAACAGGGTAAAACCAGATAGGAAGCCAAAACTTAAGAGCTGCATTAGAATGAAGAAAAATAGACCTACACAAATTTGTACCAAAACTTTTCTCCTCAAGATGTAATCAACTTTTGAGTAACAACTCCAAACAATTTTCAACATTGGATATACCTTTTATATGTGTAGATAGAATAATTTGAACAGTTGAAAACATCCAATACGTATGCATGCACACAGTGAGCACTATTTGGTGATGTTCTCCATATCTTATCATCCCATGATAGTGTCCTTCTTTCTTTGAATTTTCAATGTAACAATTTTACATCTTTAAGAAATAAAATGTGAATCTGTGTAGTGTAGGTAATCATGTATCTATTTATGCTTGTGCAAATAATAAGTACCTTCATGGAGATTCAAATTCAATTATGGTATTATATTTTTCGGTGTATTTGTGTCTTACGTTGTCTTTTCAGCAGCAACCTTTATTATTGTGGTCAACAATTAGAAAATTTTGTTTTGATTTACATTTTGCATGTTCTTGTGGCATTCTTGCATTTATGAAGCCATTTTCTGTGGAAATGATCAGTTATTAACTTCTTGTGGGAACTTTGTCTTTGACATGGTTTAGGAATGACTGTTTCATACTGTTTATCAATTCCATGGTTGATATTATTACTTCGTCTTTCAGGTCTAACCATTCAAGCCAATATGTATTATAAAATGCTTATCAGTTGGACCAGCCAGAAGATCAAGGAGACATATTCCACCCATAATGCATTTGAGTTCAAAAATGGTTTGTAATTTGATCTTTTAACTTTCTGGGTATACAACTGTTCGTACTACGTTCCATGTGGGGCTACATAGAAGAGAGAATGATAATCCTATATTAAATTTATAAGTTAATATTTTGTTGATCAATTAATTACGTATCTAAAAGTTGATCTCATAAGCGTATTCTGTAACTTAGAGTATAGAAAATGATTTTGGGAGTAGAAATTTTGCTTGATGGCTGTCGCTGATCTTTCAATAAACTCCAATATTCCATTACTCATTCGTCATCTGTTTTCATGTTGCAGTTAAAAATTTTGACCGTTCCATGATAGATGCACCTGGAGCTTGTGTTCTCTTCGCCACACCAGGGATGATAAGTGGCGGGTTTTCACTCGAGGTTTTTAAACATTGGGCTCCTTCAGAAATAAATCTTGTCACACTGCCTGGGTAACTACCATTTTGCCATTCTAAAAAATTATATGTTATCAAGCAATGATGTGCTATAGCATTAAATGTGAGGAACCTCACAAAATCTGCAACGGTTTTTTATATCAACCCGAGCCTCCTTTGTCGGCGATATGAAACATTCTTCACGGTCTACTTAGATGAAAAAGTATGCTTATCATTAACCTCAAATTGTTTGCAGAAATACTTGCATTCTTTATAGCTATATTTTTCCTGCTCTGAGAATGTAATTTCTAAAATGATCACTATTGCTGTCTAGGGTTTTTGGTGTCAATATATTGCATAATGCTGTGTGTGTTTATCCATTAAAAATCAGCATTTTGCCTATTAGCAAAATGAGCATGATCTGTATGATTGGTTTACCTTTTCTGTCTCTAACTGGGCTTGAACCCTAAGATTACTGCCGATTTCAATCCCTTTTTATGTGTCCTTTTGTAGGTATTGCGTGGCTGGAACCATAGGACATAAACTGATGTCAGGTAAACCCACCACAATTGATCTGGATAAGGATACTCGTATCGACGTGCGATGCCAGGTTTATGTCTTCTTTTACCCCCTTTCTATGTTTTGCATCATCCCCAATCTCTTGGTCTTATATAGAATGTATTATTGTCCTTATCTTGGCTTCCTAGGAGAATATTCAAGTGATAGATAAACAAATATGTAGAACTTAGAGTTAGACTCTTTATTTATCATTTCAACGAAAGTAATTGGAAGTTTATTTATCATTTCAACGAAAGTAATTGGAGAAACGCCTTGGGCTAGAAGAGGTGAAGAGGGCAGTTTTTGAGTGCGTCGGAAATAAGTCTCCGAGACCGTATGGCTATATATACTATTGCGGTTTTTCAAGCATGTTGGGAAACGGTGAAGGATGAACTGATGGAAGTATTGGAGGAGTTTTACTTGAATGGCGTGGTTAATGGAATTACCAATGAGACTTATATTGCCCTTATACCTAAGAAGATCAATTCATGCAAAATTTAGTGATTTTAGACCAATAAGTCTAGTCACTAGTTTGTACAAGATCATTTCTAAGGTCTTAGCTTCCCGATTAAAAGGTGTGACGGAAAGTACAATTTCGCAAGCACAAGGGGCATTTGTGGCTAGTAGGCAAATGTTGGATGTTGCTCTCATCGCTAATGAGGTGGTGGAGGATTATAGGGCGGGGGGCAAGGAAGGGGTGGTATTCAAAATAGACTTTGAGAAGGCTTATGATCATGTAGAGTGGGATTTTTTGGATTTTGTCCTAGAAAAGAAGGGATTCGGCCACAAATGGAGAGGGTGGATTAAAGGCAGGTTGTTGCTTGGAGTCAGTATCTTTTTCAGTGATCATCAATGGCAGGCTGTTGCGTGATTTTTATGCTCGTAAGTGCACGTGTCGCAGACAAATAATAAAGTGTATAGAGTACGGATGTCGTCTATATTAGAAATTAATTAGTTTACCCGTTTTAAAATGATAAAACTGATTGTTCAGAAATTACCCAATTATTTTAAATGCAAAAATGTAAAATGAAATGTGAGAAAAGATTAACCAGAAGATCAAGAATGCTAAAATGGAGTGTATGCAGTGATGTAAATCAGCTAGGCCTACTAATTTTCCCTTAGTTGCAAGTCTGATAGAAAATGCTGTAAGAATGCTATAGCATAAATATCCTGTTAACAGAAACTCATTTATTGTGCATAAGATTCTCCCAAAGTCATTATGTCTAAAGATTCTTCAACCATTTCCAGCATATTCCTATGTGAATCTAGTTTCAGAATGCGAATTAAGCTCGAATTTTTATATGTTATGCAAGATGAACAATATATTCCTATACCATTCACAAATCAATAAACTCAAATAAGAATATTGAACTTGCATCACCTATGTTAGATCCAACTAAAATTAACCTTTCCAGTATTAATCTTATGTGTTGTTTGGTAGAGGGATTCGTTCTTTGATTCGAATCATGATTCGTGGTTCGCTACAGTATTTTTCCTCACAAAAAATACACGTAAATCGAAAATGGTTCTAATCACATGGTTCTAATCCATGAACCAAACGGACTCTTAGTCTTGTATTCTATGATTGATGGCCAGTCAAAGACAAAAATAAGCATTAAGCATACATAGATAAACATGAAATAGAATTAATCAACATTCTTTAAGCAACCATCAACCTTACAACATTGGTTCCATTAGTAGATCTAGCTTAACAAATTACTTCATAATGATAATTACAAGAACCAGATTTTCAAAGTAATTCATGTCTTAATCAATATAAAAAATAACAAAAGAATCAAGCTAACAGAGAGAAGAAGAATTAAGGAGCTGGATCTTGAATCTTTTAGAATTTCTCCTTGTCCTTCTCTTCAGATCCTCCTCTCTGCAGCTCTCTCTCTTGATCTTTTCCCTTCTTCTTTTTCTCACGCCTCTGGTACTTGTTTTCCTCTCGACACTGTATTGTCCTCTATTTCCTTCTATTTTTCTCCTCTTGTACTGTACTGTATTTTTCCCCTTACTATAATAATTATTAAATATTTATTATAATTTAGGGACTTAATGTTTTGGGTAAAATAAAGTGGTGTTACTGAAATTAGTTTTAAAAATTTTTGATAATTAAAATCTGTCTGTAAAAGAGCAACCACAAGACGGTTAAAAAGTACTGTTTGCTGAGGATAACTAAATATTTTAAGACCCTACTAGCTGAACCAAAAATCAGGTTTCAAAGAACCCTTCAATAGTTAACCATCCTCAAGAACAAGTGTCAAAGAGTCCTTGACACCTGACCAGCTCATGAACAAGTATCAAATAGGGTTGGACACCTGACCAGCCTCAATGACAGCTGTCAAAAGGCATAGAAAATCTTATCAGTTTCAAGGAAACCGCTATTGAAATTAAGGGGCTGGTTTTTGAGGTTCCTATGAGTAAGAAGTCTATTAATACTCGGTCATTTTGGGGGGAACAAGACGCAAATGGCCAGAGAAAAATCGGCAGACTTTCATTCTCCTCATCACCCTCTTAGTTCTTTTTTCTGCCTTCCCTCTTTCTTCTTCAAATTTCAGCCAAATATCTCTTCTAAGTCCTAAATCCATATATCCCTTGCTTCCCTTCTTGTTCTAGACAATCAAAAAAGTCCCTATAGGGATCAAGCTAGATCAAGAACCTAGTCTAAGAACTATTGAGTTACAAACCCTAAAATTTAAGTTATATATGTGGTGTTACATGTACAATTAAAATATAAGTCTTTCTAATAAAGTTATTCATGATCTAATTCCTGCTTGTTTCAATTAGCTCTTATCTCCTCATTTCATTTTAGTTTTTATTATAGTATAAAACTCTTATCTCCTCATTTCGTTTTATCTTTTGTTAAAATATAAAACTATAGTTGGCCCACTTACTAAAAGCTTAAGCTATTAGGAGGTGGGCTAACAATAGTTTTATACTTTAAAACTCCTCACGTGTGGGTTGGACAATGGGCAATCGTATGGGTAAATTAATTGGAAAACCAACACGTGAATATCAAAACCTGAGATATATTAAAGACCCAACATGTGATGACAATTTAAATGGGAATAAAAAGTACAATTAGGGTGGTTTGAATTTAGGACCTCCCGCTCTGATACTATATAAGCAAATATAAGAGGTATAAAGAATTATCTTTATTGTACTGTATTAAAGTTTTACAGAATACCTATAAATAAAGAAACTAAGAAGCTATTCTAGGAAAGTACATAAACGCAAATCATCCTAACTAATTACCCTTTATTCTAGTTGACTAAATCTTCTTATTTACAGCCTATAATAATCTTCCTATTCACAGCCCTATGATTCAGTACATTTACTACCGAATATTCTATTTCCAACAGCTTTTTTACATTTTATGCAATTTATTTTCTGTCATTTACTTTACATTATTTTCCAGTTCCTTGGTGCACGCTTTATATTCATCTGTTTTAATTGATTACTCTAGTTATCTAATTCTATTACTTTAGTTACATTAGTGTCTAAACGGTGCAGTTCTAATTTTACCACAAACAAACACAACATAAAAAGTTTGTCTTCTGTAGTTCTCAGGGAAGGGGTTAAAAGATGCTTGTGCTTTCCAGTATAATGTGGTTGTCCTTATTTCTTTTTCTTTTTTTTTTTTCCCCTCCCTTTCTCTTAGGGGCAAAACTGATTATATTTTCTGTTGAACATGAATGTTTGACTGTCCCAAGCTGATTTTTTGTTGTCAGATTCATCAATTGTCTTTCAGTCCTCATACTGATGCCAAAGGCATCATGGACCTCCTCAAATTTCTCTCTCCTAAGCATGTGATACTCGTTCACGGTGAGAAGCCAAAGATGGCTACTTTGAAAGGAAGAATTCAATCTGAACTTGGTATCCAGTGCTATTACCCTGCAAATAACGAAACTGTGTCAATTCCCTCGACCCAATTCGTAAAAGCGTCAGCCTCAGACGCATTCATCAAAAGCTGCTTGAATCCAAACTTCAAGTTCGTGAAAAGCAGCTCGGGAGATGGAAATGAGTCGGCTTCCAAAGCTAGAAACTTGATGCCGTGTTTGCAAGTGACTGATGAAAGGGTAGCGGAGGGGATCTTCGTTATGGAGAAAGGGAAAAAAGCAAAGGTTGTACACCAAGACGAGCTTTTGCTCATGTTGGGAGAAAAGCAGCACATTGTTCAGCATGCTTATTGTTGCCCCATTCATGTTAAAAACTCAGAGAGCGCAGATCACACTTTGGTGAATAATGTTCTGTGCATAACCGATAGATGTTTTTGGCATCGTTTATTTTTTGCAGTTCTTTGTGACGAATTTTCTGAGGGAAATGTCCGAGATTTTGGAGAACACCTTCAAGTAGAGTCATTTCATTTGTCTATTTGTTCAAAGGACAGCTGCCCTTACCGGATAACTGATAATGCTCAAAATAAATCTGAATCACTGTTTTGTTGCTGTACTTGGTCAGTGGAAGATGAGAAGATTGCTTGGAAGATCATTTCAATCTTGAAAAACTTTGACTTGAATTCCATAAAAGGTCTACTTGGGGCAGACTCGTGTATTAATCACGGAACTTCTTGATTATCATCTGAAGAACTATCCGAATAAATTTTCGAGCAAAGAGGAATCCTTTTCTGCTGTGATTTGTTGCATTCATTCATTAAATTTAGTAATTTACCAGTTGGTATGTCAATGTTAGTTGAGGCTTTCCGACTTTGCCTTCTGAAATGTAGGTGCATTTGCTAAAGCCAAAAATGGCTTTGAAAAAAAAAATGATGATTTAAAATCTCACCATTCAACTGAAAAAAAAAAAAAAAAAAAAAAAAAAAAAAAAGGATACCATGAAAAAAAGTTTTCATAAATGGTCTTGTTGACTCTTTCATCTGAACATATCTATTGTCTTGAGGAAAGTTTGATTCAACCAAACTCTAATGCCCTTGATTGACTACACTTTTCTTTCTTCTTCTATGATGACTTACGGCTTAAATTAAAAAGGAAAAAAAAAAAAAAGAAAGAGGTTTGCACGAGTAATTTTATATTGGTACTCAACATTTAATCTACGAGTTTATAATCAAAAGAAGAGAAAAAATAAACAGTAATTGTGGAGAATGAAAGAGCACAACATGGATTCCAGTTTATGTTGAATTAACTAAAAACCAGCACAGTTGGACTCGTTTCAGCCAAAAAAAAAAAAAAAAAATGTACAGTTGCCCTAGCTTTGTACAGTTGCACTAGCGCAATTGGCCGTTAATATTGGTGTTTGTACTCCTTCGATTGGCTATGCAATTCTCCCCTAAAAAAAAAAAAAAAACCATGTCCCTTTCCAAAGTGTAATATATCTTATAACCTATTCACAAAGTGTTCCATGGACAATAGTCCTGAGACCTCAAATTGACAAATTCTCTGGAAAATGAAAAATAACTATATTAAGAGGCTAAAATTAAAATATACCTAAAAAAAAAAAAAAAAAAAAAAAGAAAACTAGAAAGTTATCATATTGTAATCTAGTGGTTTCTTATACTGTTATATTAATTGTATTGTATTATATTGACACTTCCGTGTCTTGATAAAATCAAAAAAACTTTCATGTAATTTTGAAAACGAATCATCATTCCAAATTTTTTTTAGACCGAGCTCTTGTGCTTCTAATCCCTTCTTCATAGAATACTTAAAAAATATTGGAAAATTATACTTATATTTTCAGATTTGCAACTTTCTTTTTGTTGCAAATGTTGAAAGTCTGCTGATAATATTGTAATTATTTGATAGAAAATTAACCACCTCCAGCTAATTACAATCAAAATTTAACTTGTTGTAACCTATATTTAAGATTCATTTAATTCATTAATTTAAATTAAAATATAATTTTATATGAGAATATTTTACTATAATAAAAAAAATAAATGTGATTATTTTTTAAAAAAATTTATAATAAAATTTAAATTCTCGACGCAAATCTCAAAATGAGAAAATAAACGAATTTTCCGTTTAGTTCGTTGATTTAAGTTTTTAATTCGAGTTGAGATGTGATTTTATGTGAAAACTTTTTATTGTAATAAAAAAGTTAAATGTGACTGTTTTTAAAAACTTTTTATTATAACAAAACTCAAATTTTAAACTCGAATCGATGAAGTGAACAGAACCTTTAATGTTAAATATCAAATTTTAGTACGTCAGATATAACTATTGTACCAAGAAAGCGTACGTAAAAACTAGTAAAACAGGGGTACGACAACGAGTAAAGCAGGCCATCTTTGGTGCTCCTCACCACTTACCTGGCTTACAGGTGGCATTGGCTTTTATTCCAACGTGGCATGTGGCTTTTTGAGCTGTTTTATGGGACCCACTATTAACATAAAAAAAATCAACTTATGCAGTAGTTTTGCAGTTACATCGTCTAATAACTCTAAGAACAATGAAAAATACAAAGAAAAAAATGGTTTAGTTCAGGAATTCGAATCATGTGATTTGAATCATTTTTAATTTACGTGTATTTTTTGTGAGAGAAATTACTGTAACAAATCATGAATCATGATTCAAATCGGGGACGAATCCCCCAACCAAACATCCCAAAAAAAAGGAACACAAACAGATCGGTTTGCCACAGTACGGATTCTCACCGCCACCTCTAACAATTCATCGTCTTCCTCCCTGACGGCAACGAGAGCCCATCAAAGAGAGTGGTTTTTCCCCCTTTTTTTTTTTCAAAGTCTCTTTTTTCTTTTATTTTTTATTTTTTATTTTTTTCCCAAGGGTTTGGGGTCCTCTTCCCCTTATGATTCTGGGTTTTGTTTCCTCTTTTTTCAAGTAAAATCCTCTTTTTTCTTCAGGTAAAACCGTGAGTCTTTGAGAGAAAATCCAGAGAGAGACTCTTCTATTCGACAATGCAAAAGGCGTTTTGAAAAGCAGAGTATATTTTCTCGTGATTGGAATCTTTAGCAATTTGGACGCTTTGAGTTTTGCTTGCAGGAGTGCAAAAGAAAAAAAAAAGAAAAAAAAGGTGCAGAAAATTTTCTCCAGAAAAGAAAAAAATTGCAGGAATCTTGCCGGAATTTTTTTCCCCAGGGCTTGGCTGAGGTTTATTTCCGGTAAGCCCTCGCATGGTCTGGGCAGCGACGGCGTCCAGTCGCCTTACGTGGGTAGAAGAAATTAAAATCAAAATCAAAATCGAAACCCATTTCATGTTCATTGTGGAATAGAAATTAAAATCAAAATCAAAAACCCATTTTTACAATTGGCGTTCCAAAAAAATCTAATCCGTTTTGCTAAAAATGAATTTGGAAAATTAGTATAGTATCCCACTCGCTTTTTTTTTTTTTTGCCAATTAGAAACCTCACCTTTTTTTCCTTTTTTTAAGCCAACAATCGCAATTGCATTCTGCAGAGAAGTGCAAACACGGAGGCGATGAAGAAAGAGAAAGGGTAGAAGAGTTAGCGGCGGTGGGTCCTGACAATAAAAGAAGATTCAGTTTTCAAACAAATTATTTAATTAATTTTCATGGGTCCCACAAAAGAACAAATAAGCTGCCAGTTTAGTTAAAATATAATTTTATATAAAAAAAATTTATTATAACGAAAATTTTAAATGTGATTATTTTTTTAAAAAATCTATTATAAAAAAATTAAAATTTTAAATTTAAATTGATAAAATAAAGAGTATAATTTTTATAAGAATTTTTTATTATAATAAAAAAATTATATATAATTATTTTTAAAATTTTTTTTATTATAATAAAATTTAAATTGATAAAATGAATATATTCACTTGTATCGTTAACTTTACTCTATGTGTATAACAACCTTTTGTAGCACGCTTTCAAGCGCTTACTTTCTCCACGTGGCGGGCAACAAGGCTATAAAAATAATTACGTTTGAATTATATTTTAATGTTAAAATTTAATATTTTGAAGCATTAATTTAGCATGGCATTTAAAATAATGCAAAAGGAAATAAAAGTGCAAATACATCATTTAGAAAAAATGTCACATACTTGGATGATACGTGTGTGTGCGTGTGAAAGATATATTTTTTAAAATTATGAAAACGATTTTATAATCATTAAAACATAAAACATAGGGTAAATTACATTTATAAATCCTGAATTTATCACCATTTATAAGATGAATCCCAAATTTTTAATCTTTTGCATTTAGGATTCTAGATTTTACAATTTTTGACAATGTAGTCCAATTAATAATAAACGTCAACTAATGAGCAATAATTAGGACTCAAAATGTTACAATTTTAAGAGTTCAGAGTCCTACTTGCTAATTAAAGAAAAGTTTGTCTAGCAAAAAATTTAACAAAATTTTGGAGTGCATTTGAGTAAAAATCTTCGGTACTTGCCCGCCAATTAAAGAAAAATTTGTCTAGCAAAAAATTTAACGAAAACTTTGGAGTGCATTTGAGTAAAAATCTTAGATACTCGCCCTCCATTAATCGACATTGTTAGTTATTGGATTGCTTTTGTCATGAATTTTAAACTTTAAGATTTTATTTTGTTAAAATTAAAAACTCTCGATTTAAAATGTTAAACATTGATAATTTTAGGTGCACCAATGCAATTATCCCTAGAATATAACAAGATGATAATCATATTCACAATCACAATATTATAATATTTTAAAATAACCAATCTTATAACAAGATGATGATTTTGGATAAAATTAAATGACTTAATTAAATAATGGAGAAGCAACGGCTCAACTAGCGGGTCAAAAGACAGAAGGACGGAAATACGTCCCCCGGCCCGGTCCTCTCTCTCGAACTGTCTCTCTGTTTCGCTCTCATCTACTATTCTATATATCTATACCCCTACCGCTCAACCCAATTTTCCCGGAAAATAAAGCATCAATTTTTCTCTCACGTTCTCGACTACCAAACACGCATAAAACGTCTTTTTTTTTAATTTATTTTTAAGAAAGGCAATTTCCAATTCTCTCTTCCTCCAAACGGTTCTACTCCTTTATTCTCTTTTCCTTTACTCTGTTCTGCTAAACCACTTTTTTCTCTCACTTTCTCGGCAAACAAACACCTAGAAAATCCTTACAAAAAGAAAATTCCTACACTTTCTCTCTCTAACGAGTCTATCCTTACGAATTGCTCTTCTATCCCTTCGTTTCTCTCTCTCGATAGTCATTATCAAACCGCTGTTTTGTTTTCCCTCACTTTCTGGACAAACAAACACATAATTAAACAGTAGAAATGGCGAATTTACTGTAGTTTCTATTCATTCGACGAATTATCCCCACTAATTATGTCTCTGTAGGATTTTCCTTTTTCGCTGCGCTGTTAAAATTCGCGATTAATGTCGACGGGAGCCTCCGGTGAGTCCCACGCACCGCTGCTCCGGCCACGCCAGGGCGACGAGCCTTCCGAGCCGGTGACCTCTCCCGCCCGCCCGGTCACACTGGCGGCGCTACTGGGGAGGGCGACGGGGCGGCGCGGCGCGTCGATGCTGGTGCGGGAGACGGCGGCGCGTGAGCTGGAGGAGCGACGCGCAGACTGGGGTTACTCGAAGCCGGTGGTGGCTTTGGACATTATGTGGAACACGGCCTTCGTGGTGGTGTCAATGGCGATGCTCATAATCACGGTGAACGAGAGGCCGAACACGCTGATCCGTCTCTGGATTTGCGGTTATGCTCTCCAGTGCATTGTTCATGTTGTGCTGGTTTCTCTCGAATATCGGAGGAGGAATGCTCGGAGACGGAGGAGCCAGGAGTCGCCGGGAAGATTAGATGCTGCAAACGACACCGAGGAGGACGACGACGAGTTCGAGAGGAATTCAGAGAGTTCTGGTCAATCCAGGTGCGAATTCTAGCTTCTTTTTGTCTACATGGAATTTTGGCTTTTAATAGAGATTGAAAATTTTTGGTAGGAAGTGAGAAAATAGAGGCAAACAAATTTGGTTTAGAAATTAGGCCGAAAAAGTCCCTCATTTTCTATTGTACTGTGTAGCAGGGTTCAAATTTATAGGATTCGGCAAACAGTTAAAAATGGGAAACTAATTATAGGGTATGATTAGTTCACTAATTCGAGTTTTTAATTCGAATTGAGAAATAACTTTACGTTGAAGCTTTTTACTGTAATAAAAAAGTTAAATGTGACTCTTTCTGAGAATTTTTTAATGTAACAAAACTCGAATTATAAACTCAAATTGGTGAAATGAACGGAACCATAGTATATGACACTATTAGAGCTTGTTTGATAGGAGGAAAAAGTAGAAAAAAGAGTGCGGTGGCGGAATTAGTGGAACGATTTTAGGATATGTAAGTGTTTGGCGGGAGAGAAAAGGAGAGGGAACGAATTAGGTGAAGGATTTCAAATTCTGCAAAGAGAAAGGTCCTCTCTTACTCTCCATTTTTCCCGCTGTCGCCCTCATCTAGTTTGTATATATGTTTCTTTCCTTCCTATTTTCTTTTCCTCTTACCAAACACAACCTTATGTCTTAGGCTAAGGCCATAATCCATAATTAATTGTCTTGGATTTATTACCCACTTGTATTAGGTATCCAATAGCATATTTGATTGGATATGTGTTCTAACCTTAAACCAAAAAGAGAAAGAGGAAGTTGGTTAGTTAAAGAGAGTGTTTTGTTTAACTCCAGAGAATCTAGTTTGTCCTCAACGAAACTACCCCGAAATTCATAATTCATTTCTGTCTTAACAGTCTAGGTTGGACAGCCTCAAAGTTTATAAACCAAAATTATATCTTAGAAATATTAGGTTTTGAAGTGCAGGATGTGACGTTGAAGTCTTTGCTCAAGTAGGAATGTTCTTGTCAGCTCACTTTGTGTGTTGTGCAAGTGCAATAACGCCTTTGAATTGAGGGCAACTTTTCTTACTGGAGTTCCAATTCAAGTTTTCCTTAGCTTCCCTTGTATTTCCCATTTTGACTTGTAAGTGTCCTAGTGCCTTTTACCATGAACATAGGTGTTTAAGGCTCAAACAATTTCCTTTGTGTCACTTTATTCTTGTAAATTCTGTCCTTTAAAAATAATAATAATAATAATAATAATAATAATAATAATAATAATAATAACAACGTCACAGAATGACCCCTTTGTGTCACTTTATTCTTACCAGCTAAAGATGCGTTTTTTTGTATCATAATGTTTGTGGAAAGCTGCAATTGGTGATGGCTTTCAACTAAACAGGTGGTGGTGATGGCCTTCACCTGAATGATAAAAAGTTACTCTTTGGAAATTCATATTATTACTGCAACAGAAATGATTTTGATTGGCTGAGTGATGAACAGTTTAATTGCAGGGTTGCTACCCTAAACCCTACAGGAAGGAGCAGGATGCCCCTGCTTTTTGTTTCTTCCTCTTCTCAAGATTTATTTAGACTTTAATGATGGGGTTAACTGTTTAGGGTATGTTAGGTATTAACCAAACAATATATTACCATAACTTTAATTATATTAAATCCAAGTTTCTTCTATACCTATCAAATTCAAGCAAACAGTTCCTTTTACAAGTAGTTGCTTTATGTAACTTATGGGGGACTGTAAAAGAATAAAATAAAGCTCCAATGGCGAGGTATATGTTATGAAGGACTCGAGTACCCAAAAGTCTTGCTACGTTAAAAGACTAGTCCTTAGGCAGATATTATTGACTCCAAGGAATCATATTGGTTGAGTTTGAGGCAAATAAAAGGTGATTCGTTTTGTCACTTATAAAGCTGTAAAGTATATTCCTATACTACATAATCATATCTGTTTCTGTATTCTCTACTTTCTTGGAATCTCATATGCAATTAATTTTATGTTGCCTGCTGCTTCAGAAACATTATTAGAATATTTAACAGATTATCTGACTGATTTTAATATATATGGCTTAGTTTCACAAAACGATGCGAGTCAGTGAATACAATGGTGTCGTTTCTTTGGTGGATAGTTGGCTTCTATTGGGTAGTCTCCGGCGGCAATGTCCTTCTACAAAATGCTCCTAGATTGTACTGGTATTGCTCAAACCAATATATTTATTTCCTTGATTCTTTTTCTTTTCTTTTCTTTTCTTTTCTTTTGTAAGTTAAACCAGTCTAATATTCTAGAAACAAATCCTTATATTATAATATATGTTTGTTCAAGAGTCTACATTTCCTTTTTCTAATAAAATTTCACCTTCATGAAGAGGCAGGTGCAATGGTTAATACCTGTATCTTTGAGTTGTGAAATCATGAAACCTGCAGTTTGAGCATCATCTTGTATTTATCGCAAATATAACATGAGCTGTTTTCACTATTTGTTTATTTTCATTGCTAATATTTCTAAAAGGAGCTAGGATATCACTCTTATTTCTACCATCTATTCAGTTGATGCATCTTTGCATTGTCACTTGATCCATAATTTTCTAAGACATATTAGAGACATGTTGTATGTATGTTCATGCTATGCATACATGCTTGTTTATGTGCTGGGTGCATGGAAGTTTCTGCAGAAGATAACCGCAGGATACTGATTCTGAAACTTTGCAGGTTGGCTGTGGTTTTTTTGGCATTTGATGTCTTGTTTGCCGTATTTTGTGTTGTTTTGGCATGTTTGATTGGAGTTGCCCTCTGTTGCTGTTTGCCGTGTATTATTGCAATTCTTTATGCTGTTGCAGGGCAGGTATGATGAACTCAAAATTATGACCAAACTAATTTTGCATATAACATCCTGCCTCCATAACTCTTGTCATTGTTCCTCGTGTGACCAAATAGGAAGGTGCATCAGAAGCAGACCTCCGTTTTCTTCCACAATATAGATTCCGAATATCTAGTGATGATGAAAAGCCTAGCTTGGGAGAAGGAACTATGGTTCCCCTGGAAACAAGCAGCAGATACTTAGCAACCGAACGTATTCTTTTACCGGAGGATGCGGTATGATTATCCTTGGCTCTTCTAATTCTAGTTAATCTTCAATCTTAAAAATCTCTCTTTTATCAGTTAGAAAGTTGAATGCTTTGTTTGTTTTGAGGGTTCTGGCTTGGTGTAGGATCATGGTTCTTGGTTCACTACAGTGTTTTTCTCTCACAAAAAAATTTAAATTTCAAAAATTAAAATCCTGAACCATGGTTCTGAACCCATGAACCAAACGTCACCTAAGTTTTTTATTATTTCTTTTTCCTAAAAGAAAACGTAGTGATAGCCCATATTGCATTCAAGATTCATTTTGGGGCCCTCCATTGATGTTCAAAAGCCAAAGTATTTGGTTCATTCTGTAAGAGCTTGGGTTTGAGACCAATAATTATAAATATTCGGTTCACAAAAACTTGAAGTTGAATGTCGATAGATGAGTAAGATACTAAACGTTTATGAGTGAAGTTCTGGCGCAATCTTTTTGGTTATTTCTCTGTTTTTCCTCCTGAAGTTAGTGGTTTTGGTGTTTTTATTTCTAGGAGTGCTGTATATGTCTCAGCTCATATGAAGATGGAGCGGAACTCCATGCCCTCCCCTGCAACCATCATTTTCATTCTGCATGTATAGTAAAATGGCTCAAGATGAATGCAACATGTCCACTCTGTAAGTACAACATTCTCAAAGGAAGTGAACAGGTATAGAGGCGTAATAACAACCTGCCGATAGTTGGTATCGTCTTCCACTATGCGTAGTGTACAGAAAATGTCAAGACAAATAGCATATCATATATCTACTTTTATCGAGTCACAGAATGTAGTGAAACTGAGCCTCGTATTGATTCTTCGCGCCCGTGCAGAATTGCAGCAATGGCTTTGCAGGCTTCAAAATCATGTTTGTTTTTGTGTTGACATGAATTGATTGTTTTTCGTTAGTATATTTGTAGTAATAATGGTGTTAATATGAGGCTGCTTGTGCCTTTTGTGATTCTGGAATTGAGTCGATGACATGAATTAGTCACTTTTTTTTTCTTCTTCCTGGTTCTTGATAATAAATATCCTTTGTGCATTTGTATCACTTTTGATGGTCGACAAATGGGAAAGTTACAAGATTATTTTCAGAGAGATGGAGAACTTTTCATAGATGAGCATTTTCCCCATTCAAGGGTAGATTGTGAGGCTCCACTCCAATTAAGATGATTGGAACGGTACTAAAGCATGGCCATAGAACTTCCTAGTCATGTTGTTACCACTAAAATGTTTACAGATGGCATTTAGGGCTCTGATTTCTCCCTCCAACTTCCTTCATCGTTCATCTTCCACGTAAAGCTTTACTCAGCTTTTTTTTTTATAGAAAACAAAAACAAAAAAAGACACAAAAAAACCGAAATCATCTTCGTCTTCATCTCTATAACAATGATCAATCCTCCACAAAAAGAGGGTCACAAAGCCGGTGGATATTGGACCCACTAGCATAATCAGAATGTGCTGACTTTTGAAGGAGAAAGCTAGTCTGATTTTTTTTTTTTTTTTTTTTTTTTTTTTTTTTTGTCTTCATTGGTGTCCTCTAGAAGTAAAGTTCAAGCAGCCCAAACCAGCCCGGGTCTGGGGCCGGAACGGAAATTTTGGACGAGGCACCCTAAAGGGAAAATGGCCGGCCCAACTTGGCGCTAAAGCCCGACAAGCCTAGGCTGGTCCTGAGTATCACAAAGGTATTAAAAAAAAAAAAAAAAAAAAATTTAACAAAGTGATCATTGGGGCTGGACCAGTGAATAAGCATTCAAGGCTAAAACCTCAACCCGGTGCAGTCCAAAACTTGACATGTTATTATTTTATTTTAGTGCATTTTTGTTTAACTATAGATTTATTTAAATTATTCAGTTTTATTTGAGCAGTATTAGAAATTTGATGTAAAAAAGTGTTAAAACGGACAAAATCAGGCTATAAATTAGTTCAAATTAAATAAATAAATAATAAAAATAAAATCAAGAATGATTTCAGCCGATGGATGAAGCTTCTCAACGGTCTTGATGCACGCATGAACAGTATATGCAGAAAAGGATAGTGGAGCAGTAGACATGCATAAAATGGCCCCGTCACGATTCTCAATTAGCCAATTAGAAGACAGAACAGGGATTTTTCGTGATTCACACAATGCATATTGGGGCCTACAATTTGGACTCCGAATTGCCTGTCAAAAGAGAGCAGTTTTCGTCAAGAAAGAGAAGGCAGCGTAGCATCATCCATAAGATATATACCATACAGACAACGCTCAACAGGACAAGCTGATAGGGAGTAGACATAACTTCCAAGGTGTTAGTTAACATTCACTAAGCTTGTCTCAAAGAAATAGCATAGGCAAAGTCTTGTGTGATTTCCTTTTCCATTAGAGCTTGTTTAGCAGGAGGGAAAAGTGGAGGTAGAATAATTGTGGAAGGACTAGTGAAAGGATTTTATGACCGATGCTTGTTTGATCGGAGAGAAAATAGGAGGGAATAGATTGGGTGAGAAATTTTAAATCCTTTAAAGAGTCCCAATGTTATCTGTTCCAATATGGAAAGTTCGGCGGAGGGAATCCATAGTAAACATAATAAGAGAGAAATCATTTGCTTTACCTCCATTTTCTTCACTTGGGTTATACATTTCTTTCCTTTTTACCTAACACAGCCTTACTTTAACATATTGACCGACAAATGAATAAACCATAACCTTACCTTTGTTACAATTTTCTCTAAGGTGGGAAAGTGCTACAGCAATTTCCGCACCAACACGGGCATTATTCTTCACCAGTGCAATGTCTAGAAGTTCATTAAGAAAACATTCAAATAATTTAAAGAACATTAACATCTGAGCATAATAATAATTGAAAAGGAAACGAGTTTATAAGTAAAAACTGATGCAGGTTGACTTTGATCATCCCTATGCAGTTTAACGAAAAGGATGCTTAGTAAATAAATAAATAAATAAAAGAGGAGTATTAGGAAAAGGATACTTGAAGAAAGAGAAGCTCCTCCAGTTAGTTCACTCACTCTCGCAAGCAAGAAAGGAGTTTCAGCATTTCCTGTTATGTTCTTGTCCCTAAGGTGTAGTTATAATGTAATATAATTAATACAAAATAAACAAATAAAAACAAATAACGTGGAAATGATTGATGCACAATTTTTTTTTTCTTTTTTTAACCTAGCTTCTCTAAGGGCTCTTTGTATTGCAGACTCAATTAAGCTTCCAGAAGCAGAGTGTTCTCTTGGAATTGGAACTGCAATTAAAATCCCAGTTCCCAGACCAAGTTCCGTGTTTGCATCTGACAAATTTGCAATATTCAAAAAGAGAGAAGAAGTGTGTTATTATATGATTCAAACATATTCCATACTTTAATAAATTGACCTCAGTATTTACCAATAAGACGAGCGCAGTCTTCCGGTGAGTCTACACGGCAAGGCACCTATATTTCATATCATAATCCAGAAAAGAAAATTATCAACCACTATGTCATTCTTGCAACGAATAACGCACATACTCACCTGTATGTATGAGTAATCTGACTATAACTTCCATTTTAACCATAATCTTACAATATTTTCATTCTCTTCCATGTATCATCCCTAATACAGCCCAAATACACATAGTCAACCTTTTTTGGGTACTAGCCTTTAACAATAATCCTGAAGATGTTGACATTTTAAGCATTTTACTTGGAAGAAGGTAAAAGGAAAAGGGATTAGAACTGAAAAGAACAATGCAACTTTTATTGACATAATTAAGGATATCGTAATAACTGTATTAATTTAATGTGAGGATTGTTGTGCCTGCAAATAGTCAACCTTTTTTGGGCTGCCAGAAAACCATCCTCTAATCAACACTTACCACTTAGATGGATCTATGACATATAATAATGAACATAAAAAATGACATGTAACTTGAGGCAGATATGGCAGCTGAGAGACCATTATAAAGAAAAGATTTAACTAAGCAGCTAAGATGGAACGGTAACTTGTTTATTTAAGAGTAAGCAGTTAAGATAAACATAGAGAATAGTGAATTGAGAAAAATGGTACCTTACAGCCACTAGTTTCTGTGAAAAATGCTGGAAACTCATTGGTCTTGTAAGCAGCAACACAAACTCCTTGCGTTTCCTACAGTGGTGTAAAAAAAAGGTAATAATTAATACAATTCATAGTCATCTTAAACTTCTAATGACATGCTGGGAATACTATTAAGTACCAAGTATTCTAGTGTCTTGGGAATATCTAATATTGATTTTACACCAGCTGAAATGACTGCCACGGATGTCCTCCCAAGCTCAGTAAGGTCAGAAGATATATCCAACGCTGCAAGTACAAGGCTGAAATAAGGTCCCAAGTATAGTTCCAAGAGATTGGGAAACAACAACTGTGCTTAAACAAGCTTGTTAACAAACCAGAGAGAGAGAGAGAGAGAGAGAGAGAGAGAGAGAGAGAGAGCCTAGCTACTCTATCATAAATCATCAACAATAACATAAATAGATAGAAGAGACGATCTTTAATCAACCTACATGGCTACGGAGTAGTTTATGAACATTTTTCTTTGCTGGAGTAAAATGCTTTAAAACCAAAATTAATTCCAACATCTACAAAAAGAAAGATAAAACAACTTTCAACTCCCTTTCTATTAATTCCCCCAACAACCGTACAAAAAAGCTCCAAGATCATTGTCAGTACTTCCAGTACTGCTACGCATAGAAACGGCGGGTTCAATCAGGAACAGCAGGTATTTAAAGCTAAACAAACAATTAGACAAAACGTACTACATTCACCGTGTCTGTGCACTCCTCCAATCCCTCCTGTAACAAAGACTGAAATACCAACCTGCAATAGTTTGTTGGTCAAGTATCAGAAAACTGAACAACTGTAACAAAACCAAGAATATGAAAGTCGGTGTATCTGTAACCAAAATAGGGGGATAGTTTTCCCTTTCAGAACATAAAAGGTTAAGAGCAGAGTAACCACCATAGAAGCGATAAGCATGGTTGCAGATACAGTAGTTGCACCATTTCCTCTTGTGGCCACCTAAAACACACCCAACAAGTTAACATATAAAAATATTGGCAGAAATGAATAATAATAAGTCATACTATAATGATAAATCAGTAGCCTTTGTTGGAAGAAACTTTAAGTATATAGGAAATATGGTAAAATACTTATATTTGCAGGTTAGTTTACCAATTGTATAACCTACAACATGTGCAATGTCTATTACCAATAACAGTGATTTGAAAAGAGTAACTTACAACATGTGCAATGTCTCTTCGAGCTGTCTTTTGAGCTTTGGTTCCAATGATGGCAAGCCTCTCAAGCTCTTCTAAACCCAAACCTATAAAAATAAGTTAGCAATATCTATGAAGTAAGGATAAACTATTAAGAGTATTTTCTATACCAAAGAAGGAACCAGTTAGCAAGTGATACCATGGCCCGCCAATCTCTAATCAATATGTTCAAAAGAAGACCAAAATCTACTACGAAAATATCCTCTTCATCATTCAAGCTGATATACAATTTGAAATTCACAACATTATAAAATTCAAACAGAAACACACAAACCAAGACTTGTTTGACATTGATCTTACCCAAAAGTAACCGTCACAAGAACTAACATAAGCTATAATTTAAGAGTAGGCATGTATCATATAATAGAAGTGAAAGTTAAATATAAACACCTACGCATGGTATGCCATCTAGGATTGCAATGGTGGCAGGAACAGCTCCATTATTCCTTACAATTGCCTCAACCTCCTTAGCAGTTTCGAGATTTTGTGGATACGGCATCCCTATATACGCAAACAACTAAATCTTTCAACAGAGCCCAAGAAAAGTTTGAATATATCAAAAGTTGAGAAAACTAGAACTGCCCAATTATAATATAATAAAAAATATGCAAAATTGGGTCAGAGGAATTTCAACAAACAGGTTGACTACACTCCAAGAAGTTCACCAAAAAGCTAAGCATTATATAAAATTTTCACCAGAAAGAGTGGTTTTACCATGGGAAATGATGGTGGATTCAAGGGCAACAACTGCTTTTCCATTCGACAAAGCTTCGGAAACCTCCGGAGAAACCTTGATTAATCCCACGCCCTGTTGAAGAATGAGAATAAATTAGCCGAAAATACGGCTACGAGAAAGATAAAAGCTAGGAGAAAACAGAAGCTATGAAGTAATTCTGCTTTGGGAAAGAAGAACCATGTTATCCGAGAGCGAATTCGATGGGTCCAAGTGCCTGCGGAGATGGGACAATCTTGAGAGAGCTGCAGAAGACGACGACGACATATTTGGCGTAGAAAACTATAGACACAAATGACGACCTTTTTGCTTAGGCAACACTTTTTTTGCTTAGGCAAATGGATGTTTTCTTCTTTTTTTTTTTTTTTTTTTTTTTTTTTTTAAGGGAATATATATATATATATATATATATATATATACACATATATATATATATATATATATATATATATGTAATGCACGTGGAGAGTAATGTCATTTATTATGCACGTTGAGGGTAATGTCATGTATGATGCACGTATAGAGTAATTTATGTGTTAAATTTTAATTATCATATTATTATTAAAAGTATATAAAATTTCAAGAATGAAAAAAATAAAAAACAAAATTTTAGAGCAAGAAGCATAAAAAATAGTAAAAAAAAAAAAAAGAGACTAAAATGAAAAAAATAAATAATTCTTAAGGAAATGGACCAAAATACCAAACAAAATTAAAGTTTTAGGGTAAAACAGAAAAGGGGTAAAAAAGGAGACCAAAATGAATAAATAAATTAGAAAAAGGAACCAAAATGAAAATAAAATAAAATTTTAAGACAAAAGTAAATTAAAAAAAGGGGTCAAAGATAAATAAATTTTTGGGCAAAAGAGAACAAAAAAAAAAAAAAAAAAAAAAAAGGTTTCAGAGCCAGAATTAAAAAATATGACAAAAGAGGACCAAAATGAAGAAATAAATAAATTTTGGGGTAAAATAACCAAAACAAAAAAAAATAGTTTCATGGAAAAAGTTAAAAAAAAAAAAAGGTCAAAATAATGGAGAAATAAATAAGTTTTAAGGTAAAAGGAATGAAAACAAAAAAAATAAAATCATAGGACAAAAATTAATTAAAAAAAAGGTAAAATGGTTAAAATAATGAAATAAATAAGTTTTAAAAATAAAATTTTAGGACAAAAAATAATAAAGGGTAAAAAAAACCAAAAAAAATAATTAAGTTTTAGGTCAAAAAGCAAAAAGAGTAAATTAAAGGATTGGAAAAAAAAAAAAAGAGGGGCAAAAAAGAAGAAGGAAAAGATGAGGGACTAAAGGACTAAAAAGAATCTAAATGAGGACCAAAAGTATAAAAAAATTATGGGCTGGGGGACTTTCAACTAAAACGTAAGCGTTTTGGTTGAGAGTGTCCGAGGCAGAAAGCGTTTTTACGCTTACTATTATATAGATATAGTGGTTAATTAGTAATAAATTATAGATACAGTCTCCATTCGGTAGTCCTACGTTCTAACAAGTGTAGCATTTTTCTTTTAAAATTATAATTTTTGGTGTTAGTGTAATATGGTAATAACGAGACAAGTTACATGTAGCATAAATGTAGATTATATTTTATTGAGTGTTATACCTAAACAAAATGAGTGTTGCATAAACACACAAACGATGTCATACAGGCAAACAAAAAAAGGACAAAAAATGAGTGGTACTTTTTATTGGTGTAACATGATGAATGAGTTCCAAAGTTGGAAACTTGAAAAGCTATAGACACAAATGACCGCCTCATTTTTAAATGGTACAACTTTTTTTGTTTAGGCAAATGGTGGGATTTTTTTTTTTTTTTAGGGAAACAAGCTTTATATATATATATATATATATATATATATATTTTAGGTATAATCTCAAATTTGGCGGCCGTATGTTCTAATAAGTGTAACATTTTTCTTTGAACTTATAACTTTTTGGTGTAACATGATAATACTTAGACAAATTATATATAACATAATGATAGGTTACATTTTATTGAGTGTTATACCTAAATAAAATGAGTGTTGCACAAAAACGCACAATATTATACAGGCGAACAAAAAATAATAACTAAATAAGTGGTACATTTGATTGGTGTAACATGATTAATGGGGTTCGAAAATTAGGAACTTGGAAAGCTATAGACATAAATGACCACCTCTTTTCATAAATGGCGCAACTTTTTTTTTTGGCAAATGGTGGGAATTTTTTTTACGGAAATAAACTATATATATTAGTTGAAATACGCACGCCATTTTTTTTTTAATATGGAGGTCCTAATTTGTTTTTGGAAATTTTATAGTTTATTTTTTTATCATTGTTTCTTAAAACTTAAATCTAGTAGAAAAAATAGTAAATAGAGCAACATTAAAAAAAAAAAAAAAAATTAATGGGGCGAATTAGGCAAAAAAAATAATTTGAGGATAAAATGTTTATGTATGGATACATTTAGAGGAAAAAGAGACAAATGTCTTTTAAAGTGTGTGGGCCAAGATTTGTACCCCTTACTCTTAATTAATAAATTTTTAATTAAAAAACTATACTAATAAAAAGATATTAATAAAAATTAAGGGATAAAAATTTAAACTCATGTACTTTTAAAGATAAATTATGTAATTTTCTCACATAAAAATTTAAGAACAAGATACTAAAGATAAATTATGCAATTTCTCACATAGAAATTGGGTGTATATAGAAAAACGTTTTTAAGAGGTTCATAGAAGTTAGGGAAAAAAGAACAAGGAAAAAAAGAAAGTTAAAAAAATATGGGGTGAATAAACGTGCGAAACATTTTGCACACTTAAAAAAACAAAACTATTATTCTTTAGACGAATAGATATATATATATATATATATATATATATATATATGCAAAGTCTTAGTCAGGTATTTAAAAAGTGCCTATCAAAATGGTACTTGTATATTTATATTGAAATGTGTATATTCATATGCATTTTGTGTATATATTTATATGTAAAGATGTATATAAAAAATGACAATATATATTAATCCTTGAAATATGTATAGTTTATAGTAATTAAGTGAATATATACCATAAAAATATGTATATCGGCTATAATACTACTTACTAACTAGAAACTAAAGTAAAAGTCACATACAAATAAGTTAAACTCATTTAAAATTTCAAGGAGAAACGTAGAGCAGCTTCTGCCAATAGCTCACCCACTTCTTCAACTTCTTATCCATCTCGAAACCTTTCAAAAAAATACATAGAAAACGCTATAGGTATCCCTTTGGCATAATCCGAATCCCCGTCCATCGCCTTCTTCTCCATAATTGAAGTCCCCAATTCATCAATCCAGCAAACGAGTTCCAACATCCACGTTTCCTCCCAGCCCACAATTCGAAAATAGTCCGGAAACTCGGGGATAAGGCTCCGCTCGTAATCCAAAGAAACATACTTCATGAAAAGAAATTGGACTTGTAGTTTGGTTTGCATTAATGAATGTATAATTAATAGTAACTTCAAAAAATGATTTCCAGCCTAAAAAAACAAAAATCTTGACCAAATGATGGAAGGGAGACACAAGTGGAATCAAAGACTTTAAGGTAGAATTTTTTGTTGAGCTTTGTTTGGAGCATCAAAAGAAATTATAAATAAAAGAAAGTAACCCTTTGACGATGAATCGCAAGAACTTCGCTCAACTTCTCTAAAGGAGCAACTTTTTTTTTCCTCTCAGTATTTTGCTTTGCAATTTAGTGCATAGATTGAATCTACGAAAAATGATTCAGTATAAAAAAATGTTTAATATTCAGGAAGTAAATACATTTGAGATTATATAACTTCATTAAGACAACAATATCGATGCAGAAGGAAATCTATATCGACGGAGGAGAACAACGGAGCCTCATGGCGACAAAGATTGACATAGGACACAATAGGGCTGGTGTTAAGTGGCGAAGTGGTGGTTTCAGATTCATTGAGAGCGAGAGTTAGGCTTTCCTAGTGAGTAAATTGACACGGATTAGTCTTCATTGACAACGAAGAGGAAAACCCAGATATGATGATTGGTGAAGATGGTGTGGGTCAGCTCTTCTTCTTCTTCTTCTCTAGTTTTTGAGGTCTGTATATTGTCACCCTGTTTTCGCCGACGTTGAAATACCCCACGGACCGGCCCCACTTTCTCTGCCGTTACAGACGGCAAACTTGGCCATAAAATTTAGTTTTCAAACGACACTCGTTTCACCTTTATGAATAACAAATATTTTAATTAATATAATAATCATTGAAGGTACCCCTTCTATTGCTATTTTTTTTTTTACTTTTTGTCAGTTAAACTATAATAGGTGTCCTAACTTCTACCGCCCAAACATTGAAAAATAACCTTTTTTCCTGACCGTCCAAATAGCAATCCAACGGCTATGTTTACTATGCTGACTGGACAGGTATTTTTGAGGTGCCAAATGGGAGACCATTCCTGTATATAAAATATATATATATATTAGTTAATCAGTAACAAATTATAGGTATAATTTTAAGTCCGGCTATCGTACGTTCTAATCGAGATTAGTGCAAGAATATCCGGTTTTAAGTTATTTTCTAAGTTGATGGCCGCAGTTTTCTTGAATCAGGCAAACGGCCGGAGTAGTAGTTAGTAGACTGTAAGTACAAAAAATCTTTCATTCCGTTCCTCAGCCGCAATTCCCCTTCCTTCAGCGGCCATTCAATTCCAGACAACCATAAAACCCATTTAATATTTCCAAATCACAGAACTTGATTGGAAGGGAAAACAGATTTGATTAAAAAAAAGATTGGATATTCAAAATTTGGAATTTGAGTGAAGCTCTTGTGAATGGGAAAGTAGTATCCATGAGTCTTAAGCCCCGCTTAGTTCATGAATTTAAATTATAATTTATGATTCTAATATTTAAAATTAAAATTTTTTATGAGAATGCCATAACAGAACTAAGAATCATCATTTATGCAAAATTCTTAAAATAAACACACTTTTAATGTGACCTAGAAATTAAATGAAAGAGGTAAAATTAGAAAGGAGTAGATCATTCACCTAATTTTGAAACTGTGGAAAATATTTTGGAATGGGCGATGATCATGCCACCCAGCCCAATTTCACTTTTTGGTTTAATTTAGTATTACTTTTTCCTCCTAAAATAAGTTTCTGCTTATAGCAAAAGTTGATTTTAATATTTGGTAAATCTCCTCTAAAATATTTTTTAAAGAATTTTTCAAGAATCCACAGCTAAAATTAGAAGCAGCCTAAAGACAACTTTAGCTTTTAGATTGTGCGGGAATCAATATAGTATAATTAATTAAACTTTCATAATACAAATAATACCCTTAATGAAATTTAAAATTTACAATATTCTCAAACTAAAATTCAGACTCGTAATAAATATAATATTATAGTTATATTGTAACAAATAATATCATAATTATAAGAGTTATATTATTATTTTATCATATAATATGATATTATAATAATATTATAATTATTTTAAATACTATAATTGTAATATGATATTGTAATTATTATTTTATAATATATGATATATTATATTACATTGATATAATTATATTTATTGTATTAATAATATTACAATAATATTATTACATTATATTATATTGATATAATTATATTTATTATATTAATAATATAATAATTAATATAATTAAATATTAATATAATCTTATAAGTCTAATATTATTATATATTATAGTGTATTATATATGGTTATATAATACATTAATTATAATATATTATATTATAACATAATATATTATATTATAATATAATATAGTTGTAATTTTTAATTATATTAAAACTGAAATATTAATATTTTTTATGTAATATTATAATATGTTTTATAATGTTATAATTATATTAACCATTTTAATAATATTATTATATTCTATATCGTTATATAATATGTTATTTAATAATAGTTTTATTGTATTATATTAAATATAATAATAAATATACATTATATTGTAATTATATATATTATATTATAGTATAATATAATATAATCATTATTTTTAATTATTTCAATTATTATTTTAATAATATTATTATATTATATATCATAATTATATAATAATAATTTTTTATTATATTAAATATAATAATAAATGTCTATTATATTTTAATTATATATATTATATTATACTATAATATAATATAGTCATAATTTTTAACTATCTACAGCAATTCAACCTCATAATTTACCAAATATTATTACACTAATTTTGAAACTAGCACAATTACTATAATTATAGTTTACCAGACACTTAACTGCTTTTTTTAATAGCTGTTTTTTCCTTCAGCACAGTCAAAAGTAATTTTTTTAAAATCTACAATATTACCAAACTAAGCCTTTCTCTTTTGAACTTATAACTTTTTGTTGTAACATGGCAATATTAAGACAAGTTGCGTGTAACATAATGGTAGATTACATTTTATTGGGAGTTGCACTTAAATAAAATGAGTTGCATGAAAGCACAAATGATGTTATATAGACGAACAAAACAATGTTAAAATTGCCAAACTGATACGATTATTGGACTGAAGACATTTTCTCATTTCCTAAATTATAATTTATCATTGATTTACCAATAGTTTATCATTGATAAACCGATAAATTATTTATTGAAATTGATTTATCACCAATTGATATTGTTTAACTAATAATAACGATCAAGTTAATTATTGATAAATAACAATGAGAAAACAAGGGAAATACCCCTCACATAGGTATCCCAATTTATTTCTAACCACTGAAGATTAGCTCATTGATTGCTACCCTTTTACAATTAAAATAATGAAAATAGTTAAATTAAACATTTTTAAAATTCCAAAGTTACCTTCAATGGTCCATTGGTAAATTATAAGATATGCTGACAGTCTCCAGTCACAGGCTGGCCGCCGATAGGTCTCCGGTTGGGTTGCGGCCATAACCTAATAGGTTATGATGATGATCATAACCTGACAGATTACACCGGCCACTAGTGGGTCTCTGGCCATAACCTGACAGATTATACCGGCCACTAGCGGATCTCTGGCCGACCACCGTGTTAGCATTTATGCCCTTAGGAATAAATGTAATAATGTTCTTTGAGACATTTTGACTATTAATAAAGATTTATTTATTTCATTTATATATGATAAGCAAACTGAAAGTCTGAGACTGTCATTCTAAATCTTTAGGTCATGCATGTAATGTAAGAACATGCAGAAGACAAGAATCTAAAGATGTAGTCTAAATCATATGATCCACAATCGAGAGAATAAAGTTGGGCGCTTTATTCATGTTAAGATTGTTATGTTGTCTACTTCCTAACAGAGACGACTTGTCTTAGTCGTCGGAGGTGGGACTCCGTAGGTAGAGACATTGATATAGTTTCTAATGGTGAAATCTGTATTGGGTCAAACTAAAGTTGAATTATTTTAATTAATAATTCTGTTTGAATAAAACAATTCACTTTTGACGAATTATATGTTGTCATCTTAATCCTGAGATGGATGATGAACCCGCATGCTTGATTTGTATCCTTTGATGCACTAAAGGGAGACATCCTGACATTATGTAAAGGTACGATTGCCGGTACATTAGGGGTATGACTCGTGTATGCATAGATTCATTATTCATAGATAGTGGAATCCATAGCTCCTATAAAGAGTCAATGATATCCTCTTATGTATTATCAGTGGAATGAAAAATACGAGCGTTCGACCATTAAACTACTCTGTGTTATCTAATGGTTTACTGTTTGTAATGGTACGAATAGTGTTTTTCCAATGGTATGATAATGGAACATAAGATAAATGTAATCGAGAAGGTAAAACGAAACTTGACCTCAAGTCGATTTATGGGGATGATACACTAATATATTGAGTCATAGATTAGAGCTAATCAGAGCTTTGTAAATACGTTATATAAATCGAGAGTGCGGCTCTAGGCTTTTAGTGGAGTAGCGCTAGAGTTTTATAATCATGAGATTAACTTGTTGGTTTACAAGTAGCGTTGTGATTATAGGAGCTTGATTTATATATGTCCATCGGGTCCCTTTGCTAGCTCACATAATTTCCTGTAACGATACGGTGTATTTCCTACATATTGGTAACTTGTGTTATTTTCGTAAAAGAGGTTCAAAGTTAATATGAGATTGATTAATTCATGAGTGATTTATCGGGTGAATTAATTGATAAATTAATTCTAGATAAGTTGGTTGAATTATTCTTTTAAGAGTTGTTTAATATGGGAAGAATATTATATAACTGTTTTGACCAAGTAATTTCTCTATTGAGTTGCTTGAATCAAAATTGAGGCTCTAAGCAAGTTTCCCGTGCTGAAAAGTTAGGAAAACAACTTTTGTCAGTGCAGACAGGTTGGCCGGTTAGTGAAGACAGGTCGACCAGTGAGTTATAACGTCTTTGTCACCGATCAACTGGTTGTAATGTAAAATGCATGCTGACGTGGTAAAATTGACTCTGATGCGATTAAAACTTTAGAAAACCTAATTATTACGGAAGGATGACTTTCTAAACACTATAAATAGCCTATAAAGTCACTTTATTCATTAGATCACTTGAAAAACCTTTTGGAGGCTATTGATAAAAGATTCATGAGAGGAAAAATTGTTTAATTCTCAAGAACAATTTTTTCTTTGGCTCTCTTGTGATTGGAAGGAGATCAAGAATACCAAGAGGAGATTGAACGACGTGAGCCCACCCGCACTCCAATCGTGGAAACGAGAATAGCAAAGAAGATCAATTGGTTGAGGCTCTTCCGGTTGCTGTTTGCAACGTTTTGATCTGTCAGACGTGCAGTTTCCTAAATCTCAAAAGGTATGATTTAGATCTTTAGTATTTATGTTATATAGCATCATGAGCATGTTCTTGATTGGCTTTGGCATTGATTTAAATTTTTTAAAATTCCGCTGCGCACTCGATGCTATTATTTTCCAACACGCCGGCCATAACCTGATAGATTACACAGGCCACTGGCGAATCTCCGGCCGGCTGCAGGCCATAACTTGATAGGTTATGATCCATAACGTGACAGATTACTCCGGCAGGCCTTCGGCCATAACCTGACAAATTACATTAGTCGCCGACATCCAGTCACCGGCGTCAGTCATAATATGATCTATCAGGTTATGATCCATAATCTGAGTATTTTAGTCTTTTCAATTTGTGATGAAAATATTTCACATAAATAAAAGGAGTAGAGTTTTTGAAAATAGTAGAATTAAGAGGTTCGGTGATTATGGGATAAAACATGTAATTTTCTCAATAACAATTAACAAACTGAATTATTATGGATTTACTGTAATTTATTACCGATAGACAATCATTTTCATAATTTTACAAAACTTAAACCATTTACTATAAAATAACTCAAAAACTATAATTTTGCACGTATCATAGTATCGCAAAATAATATTATTTTAAGAGAAAATTAGATGGATAGTCTATTTTAATATTTCTTCAATTAATGGCCGAATTTTTTTTAACTATTAATTTACAATATACAATAGTTTATCATTTAATTTTTCATTTACAAACCAATCTATCAATGATTTACTAATGGTTTATCATTACTAAAGCAATAAATTATTGATTGAAATAGAGTAATATCTGATTGATATTGGTAAGTCAGTAATAAACCATCAAATTAATTAATGACCACCATAAGTGCTATTTCCCGAGCATAGTCTCTCCTTCTAAGCACGTGTGCTTCTCAAGCACAACATGTCGACACATTCATAACCCATCTCCAGAAGCAGCGAAACGAATTATCGCAAAGTGCCAAATTAGGGAGAAAGTTCTGATCCTAAGAAGATAGTTTTGAAAAAGATAAATAAGTATATTAAATAAATAACTAGAACTACTACAGCTATAATAGCAACAAAAAATGGTGATAATGACCATGATGTTTGAGAATGTGGTGGTTGGAAGAAGGCCGGACAGGATGGGAAGGCAAAGATAAGAACAACAAACGTAGACCACTAATACCAAACAGTTCTAATAGAAACAAGCCTATTTTCAGTGAATGATTTGACTGTTGTTCCCTTCATATTTGGACACTCCACTCACTAATAGAAGGTGGTTCCGCAACATGAGATCCGCAGGAAGAGCCCACCTTAATGGTGATGTTTATCACCGTAATGTCCTGAGAATTTTTCTTCATGCTCTGAAGAGTTTCAGTTGGTGGAAAAATCATCATCTTGATCAACAATCATAAAGATCTCCTACCAAGTATCATTCATCAACGAAATCTATCTACCAAGTGAAAAGATCTTTCGGTTTGAAAAATAGTTGGGTATCTATCGAGTAACGTCTGAAAGGAAAGCAGCTTTGGAATGTGCCAGTGCCACTGAGGATTCCATCTTTTACTTTCCTTTTCTTTTTTCTGCATTCTTTTTTACTCCGCAGAAATTTGTTCCAACACATTATCCGTTTGGATGCTTGGAGACAGCTTACGTGCTAAATCAACATGCAACGCGTGGCCACCCTGGATCACATGTAAAATCAAACAGGCAGCTTGATTAATTATATTGTCGACATTGAACTATAAGCAGAATTGAAACATGAAAATAGAAGAAATATATATAATATCAACTCTGTCTCTTTCCTTGTCAACTCAAAAACATTTCCAATGCAAATACTTAATTACGTAGAAAATGAAGCATCAAGAGGAAACTAGTCTAGTTTAAGGCTACTATTAACATAAAGAATCACACAACTTATTTAAAAAAACGAAAAGAAAGAACAAATCCAAACCAAAATGATCAAGTGCTACTTTGGCTGTATCCTCAAAGGGAACAATCATTTGGACTATTGTCTCTTGGACCATGTAAATTTATTGAGATAACTGAGTGCTACCTTGATTAAACACTTATTGGCTGTAATACAAATAGAAGAAAATCAAAGATCAGAAGATTTTAGGTCATTCAGAAGAGAGCACAGGAAAACTATTTACTTAGATTCCACAGTACGGATTACACCAAACTCTATAATATGCAGTTCTTTTCAGTCTCTTACGTTTATATTTTGTTACAACAATTTGGACAAACTTTGCAAAGCACTTGCTAAATCCATCCCCACGTTGCGGTTGCAGTCTCAATCACTGCAACCAGATTCACACATCTGCTCACAGATGCACCAAAGGGGGATAAATTTATCCAAATAAACCCAAAAACAAAAGGCAATATGGGAAAAAAGAAAGAAAAAAAAAAAGAAATAAAGAATAGCAATTAAAAAATGTTCAAACATTGTTGCGTTTGTCATAGGAAATTCATTCAAATTCAAATACGAATATGAAGAGCGAAAGATCTCAAGAGTGAGTGCACCTTCCATTCTGACTTAATTTTAGAGACTAAAAAGATTGACTGCAACCCACTAAGCACAGACATTAAAAATATGGTTCATAATCTAGTAACCAAAGAGGGAAGGAAAAGGGAAAAGCATGGAGACGTGCCTTGTAAACCACTATGTGCGCCACTGGAAGCCCTTGACTGCCAAACCTTGCGAAAAGAGAAAGATCACCAATAAGATCTAAGACCTTATGACGACAAGGTTCGTTGTCGAAACGAAGCAGAGGATTCAACCAACCTTTACTAACACTGCAAAATAAATGGAGAAAATATTTATTAGCTGAAGAACTTTGTTAGATAGCTACTTGCTTTTCATAGTGAGAAACTTAGTGGACGTTTAGTTCATGGATTCAAAACCATAATTCAGAACCATTCTCGGTTTACGTGTGTTTTTTGTGAGAAAAAAATACTGTAGCAAGCCACGAACTATGGCACGAATCCTTGCTCCAAACGCAGCATTAGTGTCACTATCATTCACCTACGCATAATGTAGGGAAGCAGATAGTTTGGTTGATACTAATATCTCATAATACATAAACTATGAAGCATCTGACCTACAAACGAGTGCATTTTCTAGCCCACCTCCTTTTATGAGTCCCATATTGCGCATTTTCTCCACCTATAACAAATTCCCAATATGTGATCATCATCATCAGCAGCAGCAATTTAAACAATATCTTGCTCATTAATAAAAAGTGGGAAAGTTTTTCCTAATACAAATATGAAATAACTTGATGGATGTGCAAAGCATGTTACGGACATTGTTACATTTCCTGTACTTGCAATCCTTTTTTATACTAACATCATTTGCTTCATTGGGCATGTATACTCGGTTCTGTGGATAAATAGTTTAGCAGATAAAGTAGGGTGATTAAAATTATATGTTGGTGATGGTACTTTGTTCCATTTTTCAATATATTCAATTTACACCCAGAAAGAAAGGGGGAAATTACTTAGTGATTATAAGTGTTCTAAGATGTTGATAATATCAGTGAAGAGAAATAAAAACAATTAGCAAAGACCTGAGTTGATTTAGAGAAAACGGCCTAGAAATATTTTATTTTCGAAACAAACAAAAACCGTTGGCATGCATATAGACAGATGGACTACGACTTTAGCTTATAAACCACACATTGTTGCTATGCAAAACAATTAGCTAACTCCTAAGTTGACACAGAAAAAAAGGCCTATAAAACTTATGCTTCAAACAAAAACCGCAGCATGCATATAAATGGATGAACAATTTTATTTCTTAAAGATTCACACTCATTGTTATTAAGCACAGGTTGAGCGAAGAATGGCCACAGATGAATAGAGCTACATCTAATTGTAATACATTTCCATTCCCTACCTTCCAAGCTATCATCGGTAATTAAGATCACAAAGATGCAAGACTACCTGCCTTTCCTTCTTGAAGAAACTAAAAGCTTTTCAATATAGTACTTAAAATTAAGTATCTTATCAGGTTATACAAATTATGATATAAAGATAAACATGATTCATAAAGCTCAAGTTTAAAGGCTATCTTGTACTCCAAGAATCAACTCTGTACACCATTAAGGGATTTTCACCATTTTTATCTTATGCTTTGAGTTGCTGATGAGAGAGTGTCAAACGTCAAAACAAAGAGAGAAAAACAATAAAAGACTACTGATGTAGATTTTAGAATTGACCTCCTCATAAATGCAGAAAGTTCTTGATGGAGCTATCTGCTTGGTGTAATGAGAGTTGTCAAAGTGAGCTGAAGAAAACCACTGGTAGCCAATAGCAGGCACCTGCTATAAAATATGTTAATTCACTAACTACTAAAAAATAATGTTATAGACTTCAATAAACTAGTGTCAGCAAGTTTAAAGCTTAATCTTTATAAACAACAAGCATCTACTTAGTTTTAGGTGTTGTAGAGGTTGGCACAAATACAAAGCACTGATACCAGCCGCAAAAACAAAAATTCTAATTCATTATACAAATTTCTTCAATAAACTATTGTCAGCAAGTTTAAAGCTTAATCTTTATAAACAACAAGCATCTACTTAGTTTTAGGTGTTGTAGAGGTTGGCACAAATACAAAGCGCTGATACCAGCCGCAAAAACAAAATTTCTAATTCCAACTACTTAAGGTGGGGTTATACAAATTTTGCCAATCAGCGTTTAAAATAGACAGAAGTGCCAACTATATCTCTAGGGAAAGAAGAAGAAGAAAACAAGGCCAATGTATCATCTTCTCTCTCCGATGAATGGTTTCTTTTTTGCTATCTCTGTATTCTTTCAATTTGAAACTAATCAATGGAGCCACTACTGGATGCGTCAGTTATCATTCTAAACGCAAACTTGTAGCTACAAAATAGATGTTTCAAAAGGGAAAAGTACGCTACTATCAGGAAAGTTATCCACTTGCCAAATGGAGAAATTTCAATTCCACCTAATTAGACAAAGCTCTAGGAAAAAAGATTCTAGCGTGTCAAGAAAGAACATTCAGATACGTCTCTTTCTTTCTTTCTTCTTCTTCTTCTTCTTTTTTTTTTTTTTTTTTTTTTTTTTTTTTTTTGCTTTACATTAGCTGATCTGAATTTGAAATGAAATCATTCTTTTGCCTGCCTAATAGACCAGAAAATTCAAAATCCAATTATCAATTCCATATGAAAGCTTAACTACGACATGTTTAAGATCCCTACTTGCAAAATACTACTTAATCATAGGGAGACTACTCCATAGATATTGTATTCTTTAAAATATAAGCTTAGATTGGAAGACCATTATATTTCAGTTCAATGATGTATCCTGATATCTTGAATAATTTAAATATCTATGCAAATCCACCTGATAAATAAGACTGGTGACTAACATATTAAAAAAAATAAAAAACAAAAAACAAAAAAAAAAAGAGTCCAATATTATGCTAACAAGGTCAAATGAAAAAAAAAATGAAAAAGTCAACCCAAATAATGGATCAACCAAAAGTAGTGCACATAAATCCTTCACATTTCTTGCCATTTGTAAGAAAGTTTCCTATGGGGTATAATATCAGTGTACCTGTGGAAAACTAATCCCATAACTGATAAAAATTTTAGGGGATGGAAATGCAGCCACAAAAGAACCATTCTTCCAAATGTGCACAGGTTCATTAATATGTGCTGCCATCTTTTCACGAGTGTTGCCACACTCATCCCTTGCCACCTTTAAACCAACTTGCTCTATTGCCTCCACCCAATCACTTGCTGATCCATCAAAAATTGGAACCTGCACGAGACCCATCAAACGTTAACACTTCTCAGTTCTTTTGTCATCAGAAAAAAATAAAAGCACTAGCTACCATAGAAAAGTCCCTAAATGTTTCTCATCAACTCATTGAATAATCAAGCAATTCAATCTCCAAATCACATACAACTGGCTAAATTTTGGTCATTAGCTTAACAAACAAGGTTATTGATAAGGCCTCTTTTGAAGCTTGTTATGCAGATCAAGCATTTTAGCAGTTAACTAAGAAATGTTCTGCAAAGCAGAAGTCTTTTGTGTAAGGATCTCTACAACAATGGTTCAACTAAAATAAAAATTAAGAGGATATATCAAAGTTAGCGCCATAATTCCACATCAAAATACAAAAATTTTTCAAGTTGCAAACCTCGACATCGCGATCTTCGGGGTCCGAATTTTCTATCTCGATCCGGCAATTGTCAACTCCCATGCCTTCCAAAGCCGAAAGCAGGTGCTCGATGGTTCGGATTCTGAATCCATCTTTACAGAGCGTTGTGCAGAGAGGCGATTCATTGGCATAATCGATTGAAGCGGGAATCACGTTTGATCGGAAATCAAAGTACCTCCCAACTCCGGCGAGCTCCGGCCATAATTTCACCGTTGAAACCTTGCCGGAGTGTAGAGTCTTCCCGGTCAGCTCTATACATCCCACCAGAGTTTGCTGAAGCCTACCGGTCTGCAATGCATTCAAACAAAAACGCAAAGAAACAAAATTAAACCAAAAGGAAAATGCCGTTCCGTTTGGTTTCCGAGAAAATTAACACGAAAATGAACTCCCTACACTACATTTCCAGACACTGAAACATGCAAAACGAAAACCATCGGCATAACCTAATTCACTGCCATAATCAGAATTTTCCTTCTCCGAATAGCTCGCAACAAAACACATACATACGCGTACATATATGTGTGTGTATATATACAATATAAAGGCTAAAAATTTCACAAAAGAGAGAGACTTCGATAGAGGGATTACAGATTTCCAAGAGATGAATTTGGAGGACTTGAGGAAGTTGAAAGCACTGGAGAGATTCATCGGTTGGAGTTGGATGGCGGCGACCAAAATAAATAAATGAATATATAAAATCGCTCAACCGTTGCTCACGCCTCACAGGGTCAGAGTTAGGTCCAAAACGACGTCATTACGTAAATGACGCGCGAATTCTTCGTCATCTTTGAAAGCACACAGGTAAGGAAAAATGAATGCTATGCAAATTTCTCAACTGCTAAGAACTGATTTTTGCTCCTATTTTCATTTGATTCATAGGTTTATATATGCCTTCCATAACAGCCAAGTCTCGGCGATTCTTCACGCAACTTCTGGAGTCGACAAAGCAAAAGAACCTCCGAAAAGGACAGGCCGTACACGCTCAAATCGTCCAGAGCAGTCGGTCTCCGTGCGTCTACTTAGCCAACAGCCTCGTCAACCTCTACGCCAACTGCGGCGACTTAACCAAAGCCGAGCTCATTTTCGACAGCTCCGAGCGAAAAGACGTCGTCTCATGGAACTGCCTCATCAATGCATTCTCTCAAAACGCACCGTCGTGTTCCTCGCCGGTGAGGAAGCTTCTGAAGCGGATGAGGGAGGAGAACACCATGCCCAACGCCCACACTTTCGCTGCGGTTTTCGCTGCCGTTGACGACGACGTAGTTTTCTGCCGACAAGCGCACGCGCTGGCGATCAAGACGGATTGTTTTAAGGACGTGTTTGTCGGGAGCTCGCTTGTGAGTTTGTACTGCAAGTTGAGCCTTTTGTCGGATGCGCGCACGGTGTTTGATGAAATGCCAGAGAGAAATTTCGTCTCGTGGGCGACTATGATTTCCGGGTATGGAAAGGCTAGGATGGAAAGAGAGGCTTTGGGGGTCTTTCGAGCGATGAGGAGAGAGGAAAAGGGGTGTGATAATGAGTTTTGTTTCACTGGTGTTCTTAGTGCTTTGAGGGTTCCTGAAGTTTTGGACTGTGGGAAGCAAATTCATTGTCTTGCGGTGAAGAGGGGGTTGTTATGTTTTGTTGCTGTTGGGAATGCTTTGGTTACAATGTATGGAAAATGTGGGAGTTTGGATGATGCATTGAAAATGTTTTTGATATTGGATGACAAGAACTCTATTACGTGGTCTGCTATAGTAAATGGCTTTGCACAAAGTGGGGATTGTGAAAAGGCTTTGAGATTGTTTTGTACAATGCATGTTTGTGGGGTTACTCCTAGTGAGTTCACTTTTGTCGGGGTGATTAATTCTTGTGGCAATATTGGTGCAATTGAAGTAGGGAAACAATTACACGGCTATTCGTATAAGTTGGGATTCGAGTCACAAATGTACGTGATGACGGCTTTGGTCGACATGTACGCGAAATGCGGCGGCATTGGTGATGCTCGGAAGGGGTTTGATTATTTGAAACATCCTGATCTTGTTTCTTGGACTTCTATGATTGGAGGGTATGTGATGAATGGAGAGAATGAAGAGGCATTGAGTTTGTACTGTAGAATGCAAATGAAGGGAATCGTGCCTAATGAACTGACCATGGCAAGCGTCCTGAAAGCGTGTGCGAACCTGGCTGCATTGGAACAAGGAAAGCAAATCCACGCCCGTGCGATTAAGTACGGGTTCAGTCTTGAAATCCCAATTGGAAGCGCGCTTTCTACAATGTATGCGAAGTGTGGGAGCTTGGAAGATGGTGACTTGGTTTTTAGAAGAATGCCAACAAGGGATGTAATATCTTGGAATGCAATGATATCTGGGCTTTCTCACAATGGGCGTGGTAACGAGGCATTTCAACTCTTTGAGGAGATGCTATTGGAAGGCACGAAACCGGATGCCATAACATTTGTGAATGTGCTCTCGGCTTGCAGCCACTTTGGGTTGGTAGACAGAGGCCAGTCCTATTTTGATATGATGATTCATGATTTTGGAATAGCGCTGAAGGTAGAGCACTATGCTTGCATGGTAGATGTGCTAAGTCGGGCTGGGAAACTGAGAGAAGCCAAAGAGTTTATAGAATCTGCAGCCATCGATCACGGCATGTGTTTATGGAGAATTCTTCTAAGTGCTTGTCGAAACCATCGAGATTACAAATTGGGGGCCTATGCTGGAGAGAAACTAATGGAGTTGGGATCACGAGAATCGTCGGCTTATGTTCTGTTGTCGAGTATCTACACTGCATTGGGCAGGAAAAAAGATGTCGAACGGGTTCGGAGGATGATGAAACTCCGAGGGGTGAGTAAGGAGCCTGGGTGTAGCTGGATTGAGTTGAAGAGTGGAGTTCATGTGTTTGTCGTTGGGGATGAGTTGCACCCACAGATTGGAGATATACGTTTGGAGATTCGAAGGTTAAGTAAGCACATGAGGGGTGAAGGTTATTTGCCTACATCTGAATTTGCCCCTACAAATTCTAGCACTTTATTACATGATAAGTGCCCCATTGGGGCTATGCATTGATTTATTCCATTCTTCAACCAATGTGGCTTATTCCACCATTTGGACGGAAATTTTCTTTTTTCTTTGCTCATGAAGGTTGAGGAATACTAATACAAGAGAAGTAGAGAACACGGTTTTTTTTCTCCCTTTCCTTTTGTTGCTTAAATTCCAACTTGCTAGGAAAGGGGATGGTTGCTTTACTTTGATAATTGATACAATCTCATTTTTGGTGCAACTCTATACCATAGAAAGCGTGCAAAATTTCATTACCCTAGAGACATCAACTTAAATCTCAATTTTTATGTGTGGGATGTGAGTTAGTCATATTTTTATTTGTCGATGCAATTTTTTTCATTAATTGACGTGGCGATATTTTAAACATCTATCAATATAAAATGACAACTTACATATTACATCATTAGTTGGTATACAAAAATAATGATTTAAATTGGTGTTTCTAACATTTTTTTTTATAAATGCAAAGCTACAAGGTAAAAAAAAAAAAAAAAAAAAAAAAAAAAAACAAAAATGTTGAACGGTTCTGTGGAGCTGCAGCTCCTCAGACATATGGGATGGGCCCATGTCTCTAGAGACCCAAATGGGACCACTAGTGTTTGAGGAGCTAAACGGATCCTCAACAATGCTGTAAAAGAAATAGTTACATAGTCTGAGAAGAAAGATATATCTTTATTTTTGATTGTATGGAATTAAAGCAACTTCAACAAAATTAAATTAAGAAGATATTTTTTGGGTTAATCTCACTGTTGTTCTTGAAATTTTAGTGTAATCTTCATTTTGGTCCCAAAATTTTAAAAATTCTCACTTTATCTCTTAAATTTTAAATTAGTCCCTTTAAAATCTTTTGTAAGAATTTTAATTAAAATCAGGCCTAAAAATAAAGAGCGAAGTGTAGTCACATGGTTTTATCCATTTGCTTTTAACCTTTAAGAACATATTTGCATCAAAGAGAAAATGAAGTAAAGAGTGATTTCATTTCTCATCTAATAATGTATTTACTAACAAAATTAGTAATAAAGATTTCATGGGCCTCACATAACATAAGGAATGGGGAAAGAGAATACCAATTCTTGCATTCTCTTAGTATTGATTCTTTGTCAAATTGAATGAATACTAAATTTATTTATTTATTTTTAATGAATTACTATACATTCAATGTTTATTTAATTGTGTAAAATGACATTTTAGTGATTACATTCATAACATTATTATTCCTAATTTCAGTAAACATAAGAAAGGGAATGTGATTGTTTTTTATTACACCATATAATAGTCAAGTAAATATATGAAAGGAAATGAATGATAACTTTACTTTCCTTCTAATCCTATTACCTTTCTTATTACATTCTTTTACGGTTTAGTAAATGCGCCCTTAGTGTAGTCATGTGAATTTCTATTAAACTCTATTTGTTTATCTGTTTTTAACGTAAGTTCCATTAGAAAAGATTAAGTATGAACAATTTAAAATTGAAAAGATAAAGTGTGAGTTTTTAAAATTCAGGAAGTAAATTAAAAATAAATCTAAAATTTAAGATGCTCCGGTGCTAATAATTCTATTTTTTTTTATAGGTATAACAAAACTATTGATCAAACAACCGATATTTAGAATTGTGCAACAGTGGCATATAGTTTGCCCAGAACGAGAAAGTATAGAGGAAAGCTTATAATCGTTCCTTAACATCCTCTCTCAATCAAACAACATTTAACTTTGGTTGAAATTTTATCCTATTATTCTTATAAACTTACTGCTCGACTCATATTCAAAAGTTAATGCAATCCAATCCCACTATAAGATAAGTTCATTTATATTGTTTTCTTAAATTATCAATAATCTAGTTTTTTATTTTATATAATTTTTCATATATTTATATATTTTATAGGTTCGAAATAATATGTTCACCGGCTTCTTGATCTTATGATATTTATATCTTTTTTCTTCTTTCACAAAGTTGAATAAATTTTATGTGTTGTTTTATTAACATCATATGATTTATTTTTACTTACTTTTTGAATAGAAAAGGACATCTTTTGGGTCGATTTCTTTCCAATTTCCAGATTGTATCTTTTGATACTTTCTCTTTACTAAAAAAAAAAGAAGTGGCATATAGTTATCAATAAATACATTAAATATATACCAGCATAGATGAGTTCTCAATAGTTGTTTCTATAGGTAATTACTTATTAACTATATAAATTTAATATTGTGTCATGATTAGAATTTAATCTCATTAATCAATATATATTTTTTGTCAACTATCAAATTTATTCTAACCATCTAATTAATATTCAATGGTTAAAACAAAATATCCACCTATGAATAAATATTAAAGTGACCATTAAAATCACATCTCTAAATAATTATTGAAAACTATTTAAACACAACTATTAAAAACTCATCCATAATTTGAGATATGCTAAAAAATCTCCGTAAGAGTAGGCACAGTTTGGACAATCATATTCTTAAAAATGTCCATTAAATTTATATATTTTATAAAAACTTGATATGATTTTGAAATTTTAATATGATCTAATGATTTAAAGTTGTGCACCTTAAATTTTTGTATAGTCAATAATTCGAAATTCTTTATAAGAAAGTATGTTATATATTATTAAGCTGTGGCATGAAAGTAAGTAAATATTGAGGAAAAACACAACTCAACTTGAGTAATTTTTTATGATTTAATTTAAGATTAATTACAAAAATTACCCTTAAATTATACATCGTATAACACTTTACATTTTGATATTTAAAATGTAACACTCAATCTCCATTAACAATAAAATGGTAATAAAAAAACCACTTCGTTAGATTTTTATTTGAAAGTGACGTCCAATTTACTATTTTAACAGTATTTTAGTAATTTTATAGTTTAAAATTTAATTTGAATTAAAACTAATTTAAATATTATATTTTTTTACTATAAAAAAACTTCATAAAATTTTTAACTTACATTCAATTAATAATAGATGTATCATGATTAAAAATTTAAATTTAAATTTAAATTAATTTTAAATTCAGATTAAATTTTAAACTATATAACTATGAAAATATTATAAAATAACAAATTAAATGTCAATTTTAATTAAAAAACTTAATGGGTGAGATTTTTTTGTTAATATTTTATTGTTCAAGAGGAACACATGTTATGTTTTAAAAATTAAAAAGTAAAGTGTTATAAGAGATATAACTTATGAGGAGTTTTTATAATTAATTCTTAAATTTAAGGTATACTATAAAATTATTATTTTATGTAATGGATTTGATTAAATTAAATTTAAAAAAAATAATTTTATGACACTAAAAGCACTAATTAGAAAAAAAAAAAAAAAAAAAAAGTATAAGCACTGAAAAAATTAACTAAAAAAAAAAAAAAAAAACTGAAAATTTTCTCTTAAAAAAACAAGCACCGGAACGACATAAAATCGTTGCAGAAAAGAAACGTGAAGACTGAAGTACAAACTCAAACATCGAATCTCACTTCTTCATCGGCGCCACCGCGAAGAATCCACCTCAACCCTCGGTAAGTATGCCCATGCCTGTTTGTTTCCCGAGAAACTACCACTTTTCAGTAATGTCGCCAAATATTCATCACCAATTTCTCTCTCTCTCTCTCTCTGGTTTTTTTTTTTCCTTTCTTTTAATTATCAGCCACCAAACGGCACCATTACTCGAGCGATATTTCTGCGATTGGTAAAGTGATTTTTTTTTCAGGTTTTTGTTGCTTTTTTTTTTTTCTCATCTGAAGGTTATCAATGGGCAAAGAGGGCCAAGCGGCGGCTATGGAAATTGACGATCCGAAATCAAACGCGTCTGATCAGATTGTTCCTAAGTTCTCTATAAACGGTCCGTTTCTCCGATCTGTTTTACTTTTATCTTCCGATTTCAATTTTTTTTAGATTTTTGAATTGACTAATCAATTGTGTTGCGATATTTATTTTTTCTCAATTGTTACATCACTCTTAATTAGCTTGATTGATGTTTTAGATGTTATACGGATTTTTCCGTGTGAAAAATATTACACTTTATTATAATGACGGAATGCTAAGTGTAATTTTGCTTGTGCTTATTTTTTTTTTTTTTTTTTTTTTACTAGTGTTGCAGCTGTTGAAATCTGCTCAGATGCAGCACGGATTGCGGCACGGGGACTACACTCGCTATCGGTAAATGACCTCAAAATTCATACTTGATTTTGGCCAATTTGTCAAATGCAAGCTTCACTTAAGGCTTCTAATCCATATTTTATTTTCAACTGTCACTACCACTATCATTGTTGCTTTTGACAATATCTTTTATCTTTTATTATTATTATTATTATTATTATTATTATTATTATTATTATTATTATTATTATTTGTTATTATTGTAATTGTTGGAATGACTACGAGTGAAATTGATATAATTTGGTGATGGGCCGAATGTCATTTATTTGTAGGAGGTATTGCACAGCTCGGTTAAGGAGGTTATATAAATCATTGAAGCTCACTCATGGCCGTGGGAAATACTCCCGTCGACCGATTACTGAATCTACTGTGACCGAAGTCAGGTGCGTCTTGCTGTTCATATCTTTTGCAAATACGTTGAACTATGTTTCCTTATTGAATGAGGGAATTATTCATACGTTTATCCTGGTCTGAAGGTGTTGGTGAACAGACCAAGATAAGATAAATCTCTAGTCTTGATTTTCTCACTTAAATGAGGTTCCTCAAACGGTTGGTTGAGTTCTGTTTTTGATAAGAAACAAAAAGATTTTTTTTAACACTGGGTAATGACTCTTTGCTTATTAATTCTTTCATGACTTTATTCAGCATGTTTTGTTTGTTCATTTGCTTATATTACGCCCTAAGTATAAAACATAGATGCATTATGCCTTACCAGAAACTATGCTAAATATAAGGATTTTTCTTTGGTGGTTACAAAAGCAATTGACTGTCTTACCAACGAGATAATGACTCTTTGGAATCAGAGGGCGTTTATAATTCTTGAGTTGTTTTCTATTTTATGGTTAACTAACAGTAATTAGATAGCTTGAAATGCTTGGTAATATTCCATGCTTAATGGTTTTTGTTTTCTGGATTTAAATAGGGTTCTTCATCTGGTTCTTTATACGGCAGAGAGAGCTTGGAGCCATGCCATGGAAAAAAGACAGCTTTCTGATGGCCCCAATGCACGCCAGCGAATCTATTTGATTGGTAGGCTGAGGAAGGCAGTAAAGTGGGCTACTCTCTTTTCACAGTTGTGTGTAACTAAGGGAGACTCTAGAACTTCTTTAGAAGCTGAGGTTTGCAGCTATCTTTTTATGTCTTCATATAGTTTAATCGTAGTGGTAGACATAGACATGCACCCATGGCTGAGGCAACTACTTTCCCACCTTAGGTCTTCTTTCACTTTCTCCGCTTCCCAAGGTTAATCTTGCACATTCAAGCTGAAAATGAATTTGGTGAATCCATGAAACAACTGTAGCGTGGAATTCTGATAAGAATGACCTAATATATATGACATCTTGTGAAGCTCCTTTATTAATACTTCATAGAACATTAAAAAAATTAATAATGCAATTTTCATGTTATTTTCCTGCTTGAAGCTATGAGCCAATGACATACCACATGCTTCAAAGCTTGAGTGATGGACTCTCAGAATACAGTTGATAGTTTATATGTATTGCTTCTGTAATTTTTGATGATTTAACTGTGAATATGAATTACTAGGCCTATGCATCCTTTATGAAAGGGAGTTTGTTGTTTGAACAAGATCAGAACTGGGAGACAGCATTGATGAACTTCAAAAGTGCCAGGTACATCCTTATATTGATTCTATTGATATGTGCAACTATTTATTAATGCTGCTTAAATATTGGAAATCTATGGCATAATTTTTTTGTTAATAATGTTAGGGGGTTGATTTGATTTGAATAGGCTAGTTCAATGGATGTTGTGGCTTGCTAACATCTTGATCATATTTTAGGGCTGTTTACGAGGAACTTGGAAAGTATGGAGACTTGGAAAATCAAGTTTTGTGCCGTGAACGTGTTGAGGAACTAGAACCTAGTATCCGTTACTGCTTGCATAAGATTGGCAAGTCAAATTTACAAACCTCTGAACTTTTACAAATCGATGAGATGGAAGGTCCCGCACTTGACCTCTTCAAAGCTAAATTGGAGGTAAGTTTAAATATTTTATTAGTGAGATGTGACCATGCTGTACATAGCATGGTTCTTCATCAAGGAAGTTATTTTATTACTGGGGTCAACTCTACATCACCGCTCTAATATATGAAAGCAAAGGCAATTTAACTTCCTAAAATCAATAAAATGATACTACCCCAGCCTACATGTGGCAGGTTTCTGGATGTGCTTGAAGGGTTTTCTTTCCTTGTATGTTCCTTGTGAAAGCTTGTGCTTATTGTACTCATTTCTTGTATGCTTTTGGTTGTAGGCTGTTATGGCAGAGACAAGATCTCAACAGGCAGCATCAATGACAGAGTTCCATTGGCTTGGTCACAGGTTTCCTATATCTAATGCTAAAACAAGGGTTGCCATTTTAAAAGGTTCGTTATGATTACTTATTTCAACTAATGAAAAATAAAGAATTATTCTTTAGATCAAAGAGATGTTTGCCCCTGAACATAAGAATGAAAACTCTAGCACTACTACCAAGGGGATCGCTTAGTATTGATATTTAGCATCAATACACTATTTATGTGATTTGTCCTGTGTTTTTCTTTCTATTTTTATTTTTTGACCGCTGTAATCTGAAATTCTGAATACATTCTCAACTTTTGCTTGTATCCTACGAACTTTTTCAGCTCAAGAATTGGAGAAAGATTTACATGGTCCAACCGCCGAAACAGTCCCAGGAGAGAAAAGACTTGCCATTTTTGACAAAATTTTTACCGCATATCATGAAGCCAGGAGCTGCATTCGCAGTGACTTGGTATGGTGTTTCTTATATCCTGTTATTTGTCTTTTTATTTTATTGGAAAGTGTGTACTGTTATTTGTATTATGATATATTATTACTATTATTCTTTTGATTTTTATTAAAGATTCTTCCTTATGCACCCCCTATCTGATTAAAAGTTTGTCATGTTAGTCTCTGATGCCTTTTCTTCATCCGACCGCTGTTCCTGATGTAATTGGTATTCTAGGTCAGTGCAGGTAGTTCTGAAAACGTGAAAGACGACTTAAATGGTCTTGATAAAGCTGTTAGTGCAGTACTGGGACTACGAACCATTGAGCGCAACCAGTTGCTGGTTAGCATAGCAAAAAGTAAGCTTACTAGGCAACGTGATGATAAAAATGAGAAAGCTACGAAGCCTGAAGAGCTTGTTCGCTTATATGATCTTCTATTGCAGGTAATTTTTCTCTAACACTTGTCTTTAACATCCTATGTGTTATTTGAGGAGTTTATAATTACTGCTGGACAATTTGAATGACAAACCTTCTTGAACCGATGTTGTTTCTGCAGAATACTGCTGATCTTTCAGATTTAATCAGTTCTGGAAGAGATAGGAAGCCAGAAGAAGTGGCCTTTGCTGAAGAATGTGCGCTTAAAAGTTTGGCCTTCCGAGCAGAGAGGTTTGCGTCCTATGCAATGGCTGTTTGTTGCACTTTGAAAAGACTGAACTAAGTTTAATGGCGTTTCTCCTTTATCTTAATGGCACTAGAACTTTGAATTATATTTTCCTTTCTAGTTAAACTTTCTCATTCAAAGTATATATATATATATATATATATATATATATATATATATATTGATAAGATACGCTGAAATAATTCGCTGTCATTTCTCTTTTAGCATATCAATCTTCATGATTTTTATCCCATTCCTGGTGGACTACCTCTTTGAAAATTATTTTTCGGATATTGTTCCAAGTCTTTTTCCCACGCTACTGGACCATCTCGTGTATCAATCTTCATGCTCCTCCATTTGTCAGTATCTGAGCATTTGAGCTATTTTTATTCAGTGTCCTGTTTCTTAGATTTTCATGATCTTTACGCAGAGATTTTTCTCTTGTTCTTGCAGAGAATTGTATTAAAAAGGTGATTTATGATTTATCAAATGATGCTTCAAAGATATGTGATTTACAGGTGTTCTGCTTCTTGGCAGGTGTTTCTTTTTGGGTAAATCATACAGCCTTGCTGGTATGAGGAAAGAGGCATATGCATTGTACACCCGTGCCCGTTCTCTTGCTGAAGATGCCTTGCAAAAATTCCAGGCTATAGGCACTGGCGATCAGGTGGTGTAATGAGTATAATCATTTTCTGTGACAGTTCTTTATTTATTTATTTATTTTTCTTTTACTTTTTGGAGTTACACTAAAGAAAATGCTTGCCCTCAGCATATTAAAACTGATTTAGCTCATTGAACATCTCGGCATATGTTTTTCTGTAGCTATCACGCGTATTAAACATTTTCCATGGTGTTATATACCATGATATTTTGTTTGGATTCAGTTATTATAATGATGGGTAGAAAAGCATAGTTATTCTATTTTGCTTCTACTTTTCCCTTAACAGGCGATGGTCAAAGAGTTGAAGGTGTTGTGTGAGGAGTGCAGATCCAACATCTGCATAGAACATGCAACAGGGATCATGGAGGAACTTAAGGCTCCTGAAAATCTCTCTCAAAAGATATCTAATATATCGTTAACGGGAGCTGGCAAGAAGGTATTCTTTATCCGTTATTGTCTTTCATTTCTACACGTGATTGTTTTATGTGATCAAAATGCAGAATTTTTCTGTTTCTTTCAAGTTTCTGTGGAAATAAAGATTCATATAGGTCTAATTGAATAACTGTTAGGTTTACGAAACAGATAATTTCAGTAGGAGTCTTAGTAGTACGAAAGATCAGAAACATGGACAAACTATCCTCACTAAACAAAAATATTAAGTACGAAAAACAAAGAATGATCTGTTGAACTTGACTGAATTAGCCCTTGAACTCATTTGAAGAAGTGACCTGTAAAGAAGCCAAAGTCTACTCTAGAAAAATGTTTAACTTTGTATTTATCTACTACTAATTAGGAGGTAAAGAACCCAAAAAAATAGTCGAAGCCTCACTTTCCTATAAAGTAAGCACTCTTCACGGAGATTTAAACCCAAGAATCTATCAGCAAGTGTAGCTGTACGCTGACAACTTCAAAGTGTGGGTCCTCTCTAGGATATTCCGAGACTTCTGACTTGTTTTCCCACTATGATACAACATGTCGTCATGACGATTTTTCTAATTTATTAAAGGTGATTTTTAACATGAGGATATTCTATCCTCTGACTTATCATGACAGTTTCTCTAATCGTCAAAAAGAAGGGCAATCCTCTTCATCGTGTTCTTTTTGGGCTAGGAAAGTCGTATAATTAAAACTTCCAGTTTTCTTTGGCACAAGTGAAACTAAAATTAGTCTTTCACAAGCGCGTTTCGTTTTGGGCTGTGGGTTTTGGTGTCTGAGCTTTTTAAAATTCTCTTCCGGATAAAAAGATAATTATATGTGCTTGCGTGTAGATTTTTCATTTCTTTAGCGCGCTGATTTGCATGTGTTTTAGGTGGAGAAATTCCTCCTTGAGAAACTCAAGATGTACGAGTCTGCTGTTGGCAATTCAACGGTGAAAAATGCACCGAGGATTGAAGCATTCCCTCCGGCCTTTCGAGCAATTCCTCGTAATCCTATTGTCCTGGACCTTGCATACAATTTCATCGATTTTCCATCTCTTGAGAATAGGATGAAGAAAGATAAAAAGGGTTTGATAAGCAGGTTTTGGCGATGAGTTCCCTTTGCGGTTGTTTGACATCATTTTTGCAATATTTAAGGAATTTTGTTAACCCCTTTTAATTCTTTGCATCAGTGGATTTTTATTTATCTTGGATGTATAAAATTTGGGCGTAGCAAGATTTGATACTATCCGCTCATACTCACCAAAAACAAAAAAAGCGTTTTTATTTCTTCCGTAACTTTCAATTTATTATTTCGTTTGGTTACTGTGGATTTTGGTGTAATATAATAAGTTATCACAAAACACGGCATTTTGGTTTTAAATGCACTTTGAGCTATATTAGTTGAATTTTCTGTTATTGTGTAACATTTACTGTTACTTTTGTTAATATGTTATTAAAAAAATTAAAAAAATAATACACATGACATTTTTGTTTTAAATGCTAGTTTAATGCTGAACTTTGAGTAATACCAGTTGAATTTTCTGTTGTGTTATTTTTGTTAATAAAATTTTTTCAGTTTTTGTTTAGTTTAAAAATAAAAAATAAAAAAATATAAAAAAAAAAACTATACTAGTTGAATTGGTATTTGTTAGTACAGTGGGCATCAGAAATAGAAAAGAGAAGAAGCAGAGTACATTTTCTCAATAACGAATCCATCTCAGAGTGTATACGATGTTTCACAGGTTAAAGTCATTTTTAGTCACCAAATCTCATTTTGGTCCTCAAATGTGAAACGTACGGAATAAGTCCTTGATTACCAAATTTTCCAAATTAGATGTTGGGAAATAGTAAAAAATAAACCTATATTCAGAACTTATATTAATAAATAATCAATTCTTTAATGCATAGAAATGAAAGACCTTTTATGTTTTGAATTTTTCATTTTTGAATTTTACTCCTTTTTTTTTCTTCTCTCTTTCCCTCTAGATTTTTTCTCTCTTCTCTCTTTATTTGTATGCTCTTCTCTCTCTCTCATCGCCGGTGGTAGTTTTAAGATTTATTTTGTAAATTTAAGATTTGCCATCAAAATGCATATTGTGTCTCCCCATAAAATCTTAGATTTATAGTGTAAATTTAGGATTTATCATCAGAGTACAATTTTTGTTTCTTTATACATCCAGTATTTACACTGTAAATTCAGAACTTTACTAACATAATATAAACATTTTTTAGTTTTGCTTGCAAATTTATGATTATATCTTACATGAAATTCATAATTTGCCATCATAACACATTGTTATTCATAAATCCTAAATTTACAGTGTAAAACACAATTTTTGGTTCTTCAAGATTTACATGGTAAATCTACCATCAAAACACATAATGTGTTTTTTTTTTCCGTAAATTTTGGATTTACTTTTATTAGATTACATTAACTCTACTAATATAAGATAAGATAAATATTGTCTAGTTCTGCTCATAATAAGATAAATATTGTCTAGTTTTGCTCATAAATCTAGGATTTACCATACAGTAAATTCAGAATTTACAATCAAAACACATATTGTAATCAGAACATAATTTTTGTTGCTTCATAAATTAGGATTTATCATCAATACTCATTGAGTTTATTCGTAAACCCTAAATTTATAGGGGAAATAGTAGAAAATAGGTCAATATGAAAAGCTTAAGAAAGTATATAGGCTAATTTTTAGTTATAGAAATTAATAGGCCATAACTTGTCAAGTTATGGTTCATAACCAGATAAGTTATGGACAAATTTATCAAGTTATGGTTCATAACCAGACAAGTTATGGATAAAAACTGTGAATAACTTGTCAAGTTATGGTTCATAACTAGACAAGTTATGGACGAAAACAATAATTTAGCCTATTTATTAACTTATGTAAATTATTGGTCTATTAATTTTAATTCATCTCAAGTCTTGACCTATTTCTCTCTTTCTCCCAATTTATAGTGTAGAGAACGAGGAAATAGAAAGCCAAAATAAATTTAGGATTATATTTCTTTTTTAAATTAGGGGCATTTTTAGAATGTTAATTTAGTATAAATCTGAATTTATACTTATTAGGTCTATTTACTAACTAATTATAAACCTTAGCCTATTTATTTTTATTGCCCTTTTCATTAAGCTTATTTCCCTCAATCTCCTTAGATCTTTCATACATCTGACAACTAAAATCAACACAAAAAGACAGTTTCCTTGTTCACAGTCGTGTTCTAACATGTAAATAGCTAAACCACACGTGGTACTCACGTGCCCTTTTTGTTGAGAATTGCGATTTTAACGTTTAGATGGATAAGAAAACTAATTTCGTACAAGTTTATAGATGAAGGAGGACTCATTCTTATACATTTTAAAAATTAGAGACGTGAGACTATAGTACGAGAACTCTTTTCTATTGTACAAGGAAGAAAAATCTTGAGATTGATGTCATATTGTTGGGATTTGATGTGTACACGGTGGTTTGGCTTTATGTATCATTTTATATTGACTAACACTCTCAATCTAACACTCAAACCGCCCAATTGTTCTTCTTTTTTATCCAAGTATGTACACAGTGGTGTTTTCTTTAACAGTATAAAACAAAACTACAATTAGGGTTCAAATCAGTAGTTTTGATATAACTTTTGAAATTTAAATTTTTAAGATAGAAAAATACTACAGTAAAATCAAAATTATGAATTTGAACCCATCAAAAACTCATATACTAAACATACCGTAAAGGAGTTTGAGGCCCTTTTGTACAAAAACACTGGAGAGTTCCATGGTTCCTACTGCTATATCTAAGCGAAATTGTAATAGACAATAGATTTATAAAACTAAATTAAGTAAATAGTATATTTTAAAACTATTTGAAGTAAATAACAATTTACTATGTAAATTTTCATTTACGACTGGTAAAAAATAATTTACATGATAACAAATCTTTATTTATGTAAAAGTCTTTTTACCGGTTGTAAAAAGAAAATTTATGTGAAGTTTTTTCTACTAATCATAGAAAAATTATTTATACAGTAAACTACTCTTTAATTCAAATAATTTTAAAATATATTATTTACTTCAATTATTTATTATAAATGTTATTTACTTCGTTCTCCCATATTTAATAGCCCTACAGTTGGGGTAGGTGTCGTTGGGCTTCCAGGCCATAACAGTGCGCATTTAGTAAATTTTAAAAGTTTTTTTTCTTTTTATTTTTTTATTTTTTGAGAATTTGAGCAAACCCTCAAAAGGGTGGTCGACATGATTTTGACGATGCACCCTCAGGTTGCAAACCCGTCGCAACGTTTGTCACGGTTTCATCATGGTGGAAGTCCCGATTCCGTTGCGACCCTAAGCAATTGTGTTTGCAACCTGTGGCTTGCAAATCACAGTATAGGTGGTGTTGGTCGCCACTCATGTTGTTGACCAATGCAGAGGGGGGCGTGGCACCTCCACCTACCTAAGTGGCGACCCTATCACCACCCTTCCATCAGCTATAACAGTGGGTCATTCGTGTTTTCTTTTGAATTTGTTTTGAGTTTCTTTTCATTATGTTTGTAAATATTATTAGTTTAAGAAAAAAATTTGTGATATTTGTGTCTGTTTTTTATTTTCTTGGGAACACGATCTTGGACTATTGATTTTTTATGTAAGGATATTAATGTTCCTCATCCATGAGGAAAAAAAAGGCCTTCCTCATGGTAGCCGTCCACCAAGTATTCCCAACCAAAATATATATATATATATATATATATATATATATATATATGAATCTAGTAAAATAGTTAAGGATAAGACGAGTATTTTGAATAATTTTAGGGACATTTATATTTTTATATCTTATGTTTTAAGTTTATTTAAAATTTATATTTTTAATTTTTAATCTTATCAAATGTATACATTCGAATTAGATTTAATATATAAATTTACACCTTATCTCTGTTAATAATTGACTTTGATATTTAAAATGATTAAACTATATTTAAGAAAAAGGAAACTAAAACTTTTCAATATCACAAAAAATAAAATTTAAAACAAAAAAAAATCATTTCATTGGTATTTTGTATTTTTTTTTTTAGAGAAAACCCAAGTTTATATTTTTTTATTTTTTTATTTTCTTATTTTTTATTCAATTGTATTTTAGGTATTTTTAGAGTTAAAATCGAAAATTGACTATGCTAAAGCATAAATTTAGATATTAAATATAATTCAAAACTATGTATTTAATGAGATAAAAAATTAAAAGCATAATTTTTGAATAAACTTAAAATATATAATATAAAAAGGTAAATACTGATAATTTTGTGTTGTTGGTCAACAAATATTCACATAAGAATTGATGATTTTTTTGTTTATGTAATTTGCAAAACCTGAGAGAGAGACTTCTCTTTTTTATAAAGAAATTGACTCGTTTAGTTTATTGATTTAAGTTTTTAATTTAAGTTGATATGTAATTTTATGTGATAATTTTTTATTATAATAAAAAATTTAGATGTGATTGTTTCTGAGAACTTTTTAATATAATAAAATTTAACTTCTAAACTCAAATCAGTGAAATGAACGATACCAAAAAATAATGCAAACTTTCATTTTGATAAATCATAGGGGTATGTTTGTAATTATGTGCAGCTTTTAGGACGCAATAAAATTAGGGGAAATAGTAGAAAATAGGCCAATATGAAAAGCTTAAGAAAGTAAATAGGCCAATTTTTAGTTATAGAAATTAATAGGCCATAACTCGTCAAGTTATGGTTCATAACCAGATAAGTTATGGACAAACTTGTCAAGTTATGGTTCATAACCGGACAAATTATGGACAATTATGAATAATAACTTGTCAAGTTATGACTCATAACTAGACAAGTTATAGACAAAAATAATAATTTAACCTATTTATTAATTTATATAAACTATTAACCTATTAATTTTAATTCATCTCAAATTTTGACCTATTTTCCTCTTTCTCCCGAAAATTAGTCATTAACACCGCCGTCGCTTTACCACCAGTAAAAAATAAAAGGCCCTTTAAAATTCGCAAAACCCCTTTTTTGGGCGACTCTAGGGTTTTAGAATTCCGACGCAGAAATCAGAATCAGTTGGAAATGGAGAGCGAAAATGGCGTCGCTGAACATGAGACGAAGACGACGAAGAAGCACAAAGGGAAGCACGACAAGCCGAAGCCTTGGGACGAAGACCCAAACATCGATCGCTGGAAGGTCGAGAAGTTCGATCCCTCATGGAACGGGGGCGGAATGCTCGAAGTCTCTTCCTTTTCCACTCTCTTCCCCGAGTATCGAGGTACCTCTTATTCCCAAATTCATGGTCTTTAATCGACTTGTTTGCTGGTTCAACAAAATCGAATTGGAAGCTTTAGCTAGGGATATAGTTAGGGGTCGTTGTTTTTTGAAGCGGGATTTGCAAACAAGACCTATTTTTGCCTTAATAAATCTGTAATTAAATTTTCATTATTTGAGGTCTTATTAATTACATTGCATTTTTCAGAAAAATATTTGCAAGAGGTTTGGCCATCGGTGAAGTCTGCTTTGAAAGAGTATGGCATTTCGTGTGAACTGAATCTGGTAAGAAAAAATTATTATTATACTTTTTTTGTGGAAGTTACTGATTTTTATGAACACGGTCCAGACTTATTAGTTGTTTTTGCATATTGGGTTTAGTGTTGATTGTTAATTCTGTTTTTGAAACGCTGGAAAGTTTATACGTGCATTGATTTTGTGTTTTGTTTGCTTCTTGTTGGCGAGGTTGCGGGTTCCATGACAGTTTCAACTACTAGAAAGACTAGAGATCCTTATATTATCATGAAGGCTAGGGACCTTATTAAGCTTTTATCAAGAAGTGTGCCTGCTCCTCAGGTACAAATTTCCACATCTTCTTTTCTGGGTTTTTTTTTTTCCCTATTTTCTTGTGTAGACTTCTGCATTTTTTTAGCATTGATGTTCTTTTATTTTTTTTATTCATGTGCATTACATTTTTTCCCTATCCAGGCGATAAAAATACTGAATGATGAAATGCAATGTGACATTGTCAAGATTGGGAACCTGGTCCGCAATAAGGTAGCTTACTATTATCAATAGATTGTGTATGTTAATCTTCTTAAAGAGACTTAACAAATCATTTCTTTCTTAATGTTTTTGGACAAAAATCATTGGATTTTCTGATGGCTGATTGCTCTCTTGATTTCGGCTCTGCATGTGGTGATTATGACCCTTTTTTGTCAAAAAGTTTAATGTTAGCTTTTATTTACTGAAATTGTTTCTCATCTCTTTTTATCTTTTCTTACTTTTATGATCATTTCTTGTATCTCCAAAAGGCTAAACTCTATGAGGTTTGCTCTTGAGTTTTTTTCTGCTTTAATGGCCCATAGCTGATTTTTGTACTTGAATTCTAGGTTACCCTTGCCTACTCAAGGGAAAGTAGAAAGCATAAAACATTCATACCAGATGCTCAATTATTTGGAAAAACCATGAAACTTATACTAGACTGAGGCACTAATGAAACTGTACTGAGCAGGAAGAAAAAAAGGATAACTGAATAGGTGCTGCTGTATCAATGCTTGAGTGTTAAAACAAACTTTTTCTGCCTGTTATTAGTTTTTGAATTCAAAAAATCTCGTAAAAATTTAGATATTTCCCACTTTCCTTTGCCATCTTTAGACGAGGCTAGTGAATTTTAAAACGAAAATATTGAGGTTGAGGTTGGACCAATTTTTGCAATGTTTGGTTGAGGTATAGTTCCTTCTCTGAAATGCAAAGATAATTTTATGCAGGAACGATTTGTTAAGCGAAGGCAACATTTGATAGGTCCCAATTCTTCCACTCTAAAGGTACATATGAAATTTTAGCTATTTTCTGAACTATAAAACAGAAGAATATTCTTTTCTTCTTCTGGGCAAGGTATCTCTGAAGAACTATGTTGTTAGATTCATTTTAACTCGTTGGACCGGATACTTATTCTAGGCAATTTGTTGAGCTGCAGGCACTTGAAATACTGACTGGCTGCTATATTCTGGTTCAAGTAATTATTTTTTCCCTTGCAATTATGGTTTTTACCATCACTAGAAGAAATATGGTAGATAGAGTGGCATGTTAATATGTTAGTTTTTTTGTTAATGAATAGGGAAATACCGTTGCCGCTATGGGCTCATTTAAAGGTTTAAAGCAAGTTAGAAGGATAGTGGAAGACTGCATTCAGAATAAAATGCATCCTGTTTACCACATCAAGGTAAATATCTTGGTCTTTATTTTTTTTACTATCTTTTTACTCTGTATACTCACTCACCCTCTGTTTTCTGTATGTAGATTCTAATGATGAAGAAGGAGCTTGAAAAGGATCCTGCTCTTGCAAATGAGAACTGGGATAGGTTTCTTCCAAAATTCAAGAAGTACGGCATCTTCTTCTTTTGTATATGATTTATGAATGCCTGTATTTATTGTTTTAAGCGTACATTCTGCATTTCACTTATATTCTCTCACGACTCTTGAAATATTCAGCCTTTTGTTTTGCTCTTCAGGAAAAATGTTAAGCAAAAGAAAGTTAAGAGTAAGGAGAAGAAACCATATACACCATTCCCTCCTCCTCAACAACCTAGTAAGGTGCGTAGTTGCCAATAATAGATTCTTGAAAGAGTTTCAAGCCATGGTTCTGTTGGATATGTTTTTTCAATGTTAGGTGTAACCACGAAAGGCAATGTTCTGTTAAAAGTAAAAAACTTGATTTGGATACCTGGATTTTAATATCTGAAAGAGGATAGTTCATGAATAGGTCATTTTAATTTCTTTTTGGATGAGCAATTGCACGTCGTGAGCATTCTTGGTAGTTGCTTCATTGTGTTTCTCCCTCTCCCTCTCCCTCTCCCTCTCCCTCTCCCTCTCCATCTCTCTCTCTCTCTCTCTCTCTCTCCAGATTCGTGCTGATCCCTTGTGCCACTGTTTAATTTAGGAGACTTTTACCCCTTTTTATGGTCCAGTTAGGATGATTATTTGGCGGGATATTCCCACTTTGGAAGTCTATTTTTGATTTGGTCGTTTTTTATCTACTCATGCAATATTTGTTCGTCTTTCTGATTGTGCACAGACTTCCATTTGTGTAATACATATTAACCTTTTATCTTCAATGGAGTTGTTTCTTTATTGTAATTGATTAACGTCAATCACTTCTTCATCTTTGAATATACAGATTGATATTCAATTGGAAACTGGAGAATACTTCTTGAGTGACAAAACGAAATCAGCGAAGAAGTGGCAGGAAAAGCAGGAGAAGCAAGCAGAAAAGACTGCTGAAAACAAAAGAAAACGAGAAGCTGCATTTGTTCCTCCTGAGGTCCAAAACTTCGTTTTTTGTCCCAGATGTTAAGTTAGTTACCCTTCTTTTTAAGCACTAACAAGTAACAAGAATTTATAAATTTGGTGTCTGTTTCAGGAGCCTGTAAAGCAGGATAGGAATGTGAAAAATGATGCGGAAGATGTGGCTGCTATGGCCAAGTCTTTAAAGGTAATTTTTTTTTTAAGAAAAACTTTATTGATAAAAATCAATAACAAGGTCAGAGGATAGGGTATCCTAAAAAACCAAGGTAAACAAAAATGGCCTAGAGCTGACCAAAATACAAAAAGAACAAAACACAACTTGAATAATCAGATTCTTCAAATTGTTTTTCCCCCTTAAATTCTGTTAGAAAAAAGCGAAGATGTCATTTTTACTTGTGCTGGTGCTCTTCTGACTGCATCAATGGTTATATAATGCAGAAAAAAGCAAAGGAGTTTGGGAAACAAAAAATGGATGAGACGGTTAATGCCGAAGCATACCTCGCTGAAACTGGAGCAAAACCTCCAAAAAAGAAATCCAAGCATAGGCAGGGTTAAATGTATGTTAAATGTATTAATTTTGAAATGTAGGGAACAAAAGCGGCATGTTATTTTGGTTAGGTGTTGCCTTTACGTTTCACTAACAAAGACATGGTAAAATTCACTTCTCCATGGTCTTGAGATGTTAGGGAACAATGCCATAATCCTTTGAGATACTGTAAATCCTTTATTAATCAAACTGATAAGCAATGAGCACAAGGTGTGCCCAGCATGTAATGCCCCTTATTTGGTAGTTGCATCTGGTATCAAACGATGTACATTATTATTTACAAACCTGGTTTTGCTTCAGTTCTGAATGCAATGCAATGTTCTGCTGACTTTTTTCTGTCGTGAAATTATAAACTATTATTATGCTATTGGTTCATTTTTAATTCCATTTATATGTATGCTATAAAAAGAGTGAAGGTGAAGTACACAGGCCCCCCGCCTTTCATTTCATTGTGATCTCAAGGGCAAAGAACTCCTCTGACGGTCAAATTCTAGTATCCTACCCTCTATAAGATAAAGACACAAAAGTGCTTACGCACAAAAAAGAAAAACTATAAAGGTGCTTTTTAAGTTTATGAAACCAACTTCCCCTCAGTCTTTCGGATGCTCGGTGCCGAACATTATGGGAGAAGGTGGTGTTTTAACACCAAAATCATACCGCCAAGTCGCTTATTTTTGTGGAAGTTCACGTTGAGTTCACAAGATGACAATGCTTTGACAATAGGCCATCGATTTTTCTGAGAAAATACGTACATAATAAAGGTGAGCAGGGCAGTTTGGTCTAGTAGCACCCGGAGTTTTGGGCAGGGCAGGGGCGGGCTTTTGGCGAGGGAAGTTGCGGGTTCAATATTATCAACTTGTATTAAAAAAAGTCTTGAGGTGAATTTTTGGCACCCAAAGTTACCTACTGCCCTCGAATGACTGGTCATAGCAATTGTGAGGCAACCGGTTGTGCTTTTGAATAATTATTTAACAAGTTATACTTGTTCCAAACTTTTCTTATTTCCCCCCGCCCCCGTGTTGAGCATGTGAGGAGCCAAGCTTGGCTTTTTATTGTTGCTTGAAGTTCATTCGGAGTGTGTGTAATACTTCCCTTCAATGGAGTCCCATTAATATTTCATCTGAAAAAAAAAAAAAAAAAAAAAAAAACCAGTTTTCTCTTTCAACCGCCTGTCATGGATGTCTTATGTAGTAACTCGTTTGGACAGTTTCCCAAGCAAAGCAACCATTAAACATTGTTATGTATAGTGTTAATACCACATATTATCTTAAAGGTAATCAAGTAAAAGTACTTTAAGAAGTAGAGAAATTCACTGTGAATTGTGTCTGACAGTTTCTTCAACTCGGGTAAGTGCATCTGTGAGCACATCAATTGTCCAATCCTTCAGATCCTCCTGTGTGAAACATGCAAACATGCATAGTAAGCATAAAAGCAAAGCTATTATTTCTTTAAGGATATGTATATGTGTAATTTTGAGGTAGAAAAATGTTAAGGATATGCATCTGTACATGTACGAAACACATCAAAACTTAAGGGTGTCATGTCAAGATAGTAAAATGTAATTTTGATTTTTTTTATATTCCCAAAAAAATTGTTCTAATCTTATCTTATAATAGCATCCAATTGTTTTCTAAGATAGATAAATGTTCGATCATTTCATTCGCCCAATAGAATAGAAATGAAAAAGAAAAAGGACGAGAAAAACAAATGGAGAAATAATAAGATTTCCTTTTATTATAGCACCTCTCAAGTGCCAGAACAGATATATGTTACAATTGTGTAGACAAAGTCAGCAGGTAGTCCGTAAGCTACATTTAGATTCGTAAACAACTGTGAAGTACACAGCAATCAACAACAAAGAAGCAGCCTATATACTTATTTTCCCTCCTAAAACTTTGGACATGATTCTCTGCCATTGAATTTGGGAAACATTTCAGTTCTTTATGCAGAGTGATTGATATGGAAGAACAGCTTTTCCCTCTAGATGACTTTTTTTTTTTTTTTCAACAACTGTCACCAGTCTTTACAAGATATACAATGCAAATCAAACTAGAGTATGAAGTCGTTAAATTTTTGTGGAAAAACTAACATATAGTAAATATAAGAAAGCAAAGTGTTCGAAGTGCTTGGTCTTTGTATCTTACCTTGCGCAGCGGTTCTCCGGTTCTTAGTCGTGCATTTGGACGAGCTAGTTTGGATTCAAACGGAGTCCTTGGCCTCACTTCCTGAATTTCTTCCCACTCCTCACGTGTAAGCATCCTGACTGTGCCTTGACCCTCAGGAGCATTCTTTATTTGGCGCTCAATCCTCTCTTGTGATCTCGTCTCATCATATTCATACTGCCAGCATGAAAGATCAATACCACTAAACGCTCATAGTGTAGAAAATAACCAAGTCATGATATTACTAACAAGAAGAATGTCTTTTACTGTTGTTCTTGCCCAGCTTCCATACAATTGAACCTTCATCAACAACAACAACAACAACAACAAGCTTTAATCCCAACTTTATATGGATTTCACTTTTTCACACGGCTCTGTTCGAAATTAAACTTTCCTGAAGGCCTAGATCTAGAATGTCTTTCCTAACGACTTCGGTCCACGTGATTCTTGGTCTACCCCTCCCTCTCCTAGTATTAGGTATAAGAATGCCCTCCCAAGCACGAACTAGTGCTTCTAGTGGTCTACGTTGGACATGCCCGAACCACCTCAAGCGGCCTTCGCACACCTTATTTTCTATTGGTGCTACACCTACTTTACTACGAATAACTTCATTCCTTATGCGATCCATTCTCATATGGCCACTCATCCATCTTAACATACGCATTTCTGTCACACTTATCTTAGATATATGATGTCTCTTAATGGCCCAACATTCACTACCATACAACATAGCTGGGCAGATTACAATTCGGTAGAACTTTTCTTTCAACTTAATAGGCATCTTACCATCACATAAAACTCCTGTAACATTCTCCCACTTAACCCACCCTGCCTTAATCCTATGTTGAATATCCTCTTCTATATCTCCTTCGTACTGCACTATAAACCCAAGGTACCTAAACTTCCTAGAAGCCTCAATCTCCACACCATCTAACGAAATTCCATCACTCTGATTACTTAAGTTACTAAACCTATAATGCATGTATTCAGTTTTTGTCCTACTTAACTTAAATCCCTTCGTCTCGAGAGTCTGTTTTCACAGTTCTAACTTACGGTTAACTCTTTTCCCATGTTCATCAACTAAAACTATATCATCTGCAAAAAGCATACACCAAGGAACTTTATCTTGGATTTCTCTTGTCAACTCATCCATCACGATGGTGAAAAGATAAGGACTAAGAGCAGATCCTTGATAAAGGCCGATCCGAATGAAGAACTCTGTCGTGTAGCCTCCAGCAGTACAATTGAACCTTCATACTATAAGAAAAATTCTTGAGTGCGTGGGAGCCACCATTGTGTCTCGTGCAGTTCTCATACAATGCTAAAAGAACACTAGTGGTATTCGACACCACACACTAATGTGGGACCCACAAGAGGTGTCCGGTCTCTATTAGTTGTGATACTCAATATAATAGGTGCCCCTAAGCATTTTTCATAAAAATACCTTATTCATTTCTTCTGCATAACACGATAAACAAACTGTAATAGGAGACTAACTAACAAAAACAAACTCTAGGAATTCCAACAGCAATAAACTCTCTCTTTCAACAATCAAAGGAAAACAAGAATAGAATAAATCATAAATCTGAAATGCGACATCATAAAAAGAAAATGACAGTAGAAACCTTCCATTCACATGACAGTCTGATTGCCATTGATTTCTATTCCATTCAAACCCATATCAAATTCAAACCAACTAAATTCCAAAAACAAGAACACAATTTTAGCCCGTTCTTTGAGGAAATTAATCAAACACAAGGTGAGCATTGCCAACCCACGAAATCAAATACTCCGAAAACCAGATTAAATATATGTATTAGAAGATCACCATCATAAGGAGCTTGGCGGCGACGGCGATGGCGACGAAAGTGAGAGTCATGGGAAGAGTGGCAGTGTCGAGGTACTTTTGGGACTCGGGAACCGGGACAATTATGGCCTCGTTCTTCTTCTTCGTCTTCCTCTTCTTCTCCAGCTCCGCAATCTTCCGCTTCAGCGTCTCGGTGGGGCCACCGAGGCGTCCATGGGATTGGGATGATAGATTACGCGATTGGAATTGGCTTTGAATTGAGACCAACAATCTTTGACAAGCTCTGTTCATGGCTGTGCGCAATAGTTGTATGATTTTCTACACTTCAACGAAGCAAAAGCAAGCACTTTTAGACCACCAAAAAAAAGAGACAACTTCCTCTGCAAAGCCTATGGAAGTTATGCTGTTCTTGACAGTTCAATTCGGCACAAAACGATCAAATCATTTCATTTCAGCCATTAAAATTTGAGGTTATTCTTTTGAACGAAACTAAAAAAAAAATTTAAATTTAAATTACGATTTTATTCAAATTTATATTCTTTTATAAAATTTGAGTTTAAACTCAAATTTAGAGCTAAAATTGAGTTTAAATTTCTCTTTTAAGTCGAGTTCATAAACTTAAATTTAAATTAATAAACAGTATTTTTTTTATTCTTAAAAATATCATAACTTTTTAATTTTAATTTTGATTGAGATAATTTTTTTCTATGCATTCACAATAAAAAGACGAGTAAAATCTCACATATATACCCTATTAAAATTTTTTATCATTATTGAGTTTTTATTAAAATATTATTTAAATATAAATTTAAGTTTTGACCCACCAAAATACAAACTCAAAAAGATGCTCAATTCAAATCATAACTCAAATGTGTACATTTAAACACAAACTCAAGTTATAACTTAAACTCAACTTAAGATCATCACTCAAATAACTCTAACTCAAAAATGTAAAAGAACAACCCCAGAGTTTGAACTGAAGTTTGAACTCGAGTTTGGGACTAAACTCGAGTTCAAGTTTCTCCTTCAACTCAACTTCATAAACTCGAACTAAGTTATTATTATTTTTTCTATTCTAAAAAATACCATAATTTTTTCGTTTTAATTCTGATTGAGATGATTTTTTTCTAAGCATTCACAACGAAAAGACGAATAAAACATCACCCATATACTATATTAAAATTTTTCATCACCATTGAATTTTTATTAAAATATATCTAAATATAAATTTAAGTTTCGATCCACCCAAACACAAACTTAAAAAGATTCTTAATTGAAATCATAACTTAAATGTGTACATCTAAACACAAACTCAAGTTACAACTTTAATTCAAGTTATAACTCAAACTCAACTTAAGATCATCACTCAAGTCACCCTAACTAAAAAATGCAAAAGAACAACCCTTTTGTGATTTGAGTTGAGTTTATAGTTTGGAGTTAGAATCTAGACTAGAAGCGAAATTGAAATCGGAGTTGCGGTGTGTTTGGTAGGGTGAAAAATAAAGAGGAAAGAACATAGAAAAATGATTTTGTAGAGGAAAATATAATTTTAAATTGTTTAGTAGAGAGAAATGAGGAAGGAATGAAAATAAAAATTTATGGGGCCACCAATTTTTAATCTTTTCAACTTTGGAAAGAAAAGAGGAGGAAAGAAATTTGACAAAAAAATTAGATGTAAAATAACAATTTTAACCTTTATCATTCATTATATTTTTATTTGTATTAGGGTATTCATTTCATCATTTGAATTTAGAATTCGAGTTTTGTTACAGTAAAAAATTCTCAGAACAGTCACATCTAACTTTTTTACTACAGTAAAAAGCTCTCACATAAAGTCACATATCAACTCGAATTAAATACTCGAATCAGCGAACTAAACGAGCCCATAAAATGCCTTAAATTTGACATTTTCTTTTCACTTTTCTTTCTTTTCTACGAAACAACATGAGAGATATTTATTTTACTTCTCTTTTCTTCCTCTTTTCTATCAATCCTACCAAACATAGCATTAGTGTTTAAGGCCTAATTCAGTTCGCCGATTTGAGTTTTCAATTCGAGTTAAGATATGACTTTATGTGAGAGCTTTTAACTATTGCAAAAAAAATTAAATATGACTTTTCATGAGAGCTTTTAATTGTAGCAAAAAAGTTAAATATGATTTTTTATGAGATCTTTTAACTATAGTAAAATTAAAATTGAAAACTCAAATCGGAACGAGTGCACATGAGCTATCAAGTTTGATTCTCTATTCAAGTTGTGAGGTATTCATTACAAATTCATTATTCCAACTAGCATCCAATTATCCTCTATTTTATATACGAAAATGGAAGAAAAAAAAATGATAACGACTAATTTTTGTGATAATATCCATTTATTGTTATTTTAAGCATATATTTTTAATATGTCATACGTTAATTGGTTAATACGTTTAACCAATTAATGAAAAAAAATTATGTTATGCATGCTGACGATAAATAACCATCTGTGAAGGAGGTTCACCATGCGAGGAAAAAAAATTTCGGGAGTGTGCATTTCGTAGACTCCACAGCGCAACTCAAATTGGTTGCTTGGCCCAAGTCAACGTTCGGGTAAAAAAACTTGAATTGTAACTTAACTCCCAATTCCAGTTTAATGGCCGAAAGTGGAATTCAACTGCCATTGAATTTCATTAACTCGAACCATTTTCTACAGCGCAATCTCTCTGCACAACTCCAGCTTTTTTTTCTTAGATTCCCTGTGCGCCTTACCGTTACTTTGTTTTTTTTCTCTTTTCACTGACAACTCTCTCCTCTCTATTGATTCCCATCTTCCACACATAGATTTACTGCAAATATTTAGAACGAGTTCTAAACGCATCCATTAACACTATGTTTGATTGGAGGGAGAGTTAGGAGTGGAAGGAGAGAGGCGGAGGAAGAGATGTAGATCCCGTTTATTTTACCGATTCGAGTTTATAATTTGAGTTTTATTATAATAAAAAGCTTTCAGAAACAGTCACATTTAACTTTTTTTAACAATAAAAAGCTCTCACATAAAGTTACATCTCAACTCAAATTAAAATTCAAATCAGCGAACTAAACGGGTTCGTAATTCCTTATTTAGTTGGAAGGAAGAAAGGCGGGCGAGGGGAGATTGAGGGATGCACTCTCCCTCTTAATCTACCAAATTATCCTTCTACTAACAGAAGGATTCATATAATCCACCAATTTTTACTTTTAAAAGACTATTTTATCTTTCAAAAAATTATTAAGAAATTACACAAATAGTCAATATAATAATTAACTAAAGGCCTCGTTCACTTCGCAGATTCGAGTTTTCGATTCGAGCTGAGATGTGACATTTTCTGAGAGCTTTTTACTGTAGGGAAAAATTTTGATGTGACATTTTCTGAGAGCTTTTTACTGTAGAAACCTAAAACTAAAAACTCGAATCGGTGAAGTGAACAAGATATATCATTCTAACTCCTCTCGTTCTTATCAAATAATATAATAATTTATTATAATTTTCTCTATTATTTATACTCCTCATCTCTTCGTATCCTCTGTGCTCTCTATATTTTTTATAAAATGAAGCCTAAGAAAGAAGAATATAAAGTAAAAAAAATAAAAAAAGTGTTTAAATGTTATATTTTCATTGAACATGTATTATATAAATAAAATAATGTGATAGATTCAAGTCCCGTTTATTTTATCGATTTAAGTTTAAAATTTAAGTTTTGTTATCGTAAAAAGTTCTCAGAAATAGTCACATATAATATTTTTATTACAGTAAAAAATACTCATATAAATTACATATCAATTCAAATTAAAAATTTAAATCAGTGAATTAAACGGGCCCTCAATTAATATATAATTTCTGATTTTTTTTTTGAGTTGAGAAATTAGCGAAATTTACCCGCCACTGACAAACCTCGCCTAAACCCTATACAACCGCGTACTTTTCCTCCCAAACTTCACTACTTCCTCACTTTCGCTTCCCCTTTCCCTTTCCCTCGCTCCTATTCAAACTCTCTCTTTACAATTACACCGCCTCTTGTTTGGTTCCCGAGAAACCGAGGGGAAGTACACCCGCACGAAGTCCCCAATCAGCCTTTCCTGGATTCGGAATCAACCACGACGACACGCCAATTTCCCCTGCTTCAAAATCTAGGGTTTTGGGACGAGACGAGATGTCGCGAGAGGACGATGTTGTTTTGCGGGATGTCACCAGCGCTGGCCTCGTCGTGAGCGATCGCATTGGCCGAGAAATGGCGTCTCAGCTCGATCTCGAAGAGGCTCTAGAAGCTTCCAGATACGCCAGTCACCCCTATTCTTCTCATCCCAAAGAGGTGAAGTTTTTCTCTTTTCTTTAGTTTTTCTTTCTAGTCTTTTGGACAAAGGGGAAAAATTTTCGTCACTTTAACGGGAGTTCTTCAGATTTTAGTTTATTTCTTGTGTGGGATAGAGAAAGTAGCTTACTGTCTAGTTGTTTGGGTTAATTTGAGTGAAAAAGTTGTCTGTCCTTATATAATATACTCATACAAACGTAAGTATATGTGTGTGTATGACTAATGTATGTGTATTAAGATTTCTGCAGATGGAGTTGTGTAGTTGTTTTTGGTAGTATTTTCCTCCTTTAGCTGAAGACTCACTAAAATTATTGTGCGCAAATTTAGGGCTTTTATTTCTTGATTGAATGAAGAGATGGTATGGCTTGGTTTAGAAATCTAGTCGGGGAACTTTCTGATTTGCGGAAGAATTTCATTGGAAAGAAATGAATAAAAGAAAAAGTTAATTCGAAATTCAGACTTGTATCTGAGCTGTATAGTAGGAATAAAATGTGGTAGAATAACGCATAGAGCAGACCTGCTTTGGACTCGATAAAGTTCATCTGATTGTTAATCTGAATGATGGTTATGTTTCAGGAAATGAATCATCTTGTTTGTGAGTTAACAGTTATTTTCAGTTCTTTTCACATTAAACTTGTTATGTTTCTCTTCTGAGCAACCGGAAACAATTAATTTAAATTATCTTTTCTTGGTGAGATATTTATCTTCATTGTTTATTTTTCAAAATATACAATTTTGGCTTGTTATTGGGCATGTTAGGTGCTCTTCAAGCAACTGAGTGATCATGCATGCAAACTGTCCTACGTGTAACAGGTAGTAGTTTTTATGGAATAAATCTTTGGTGTTGCAAAATGATTCCAAACGCAAGTTGTTGTATCTCGAGGCACTTTGATTATTCCTTACCTTTTTTTATTTCTCATAGGAGTACTCCGTGCCTAAAAATTTCAAAATGGCTTTCATTCTGTTGCAAAATCAAAAGTTAAAAGTTGCTTTTTCATCTACCTATAACTGATGACAATATGGCACACGGTCTTGTAGATTAAACTCAATTTTTTTGGCCTTTGTTCATCCCTAGTGCTCATTTCATCCTTTCTATTTTCAAGCCGATTTTTTATATGGTACAGTATGATTGTTTAGACATCCTAGTAATTGAGAATGAATTTTGCTCCTCATCAGTCATCACATTGTACTTAATGAACTATTGCAGTGGCCTCCTTTGGTTGAGGTGGCTGATACTTGGGAGTTACCTCCAGTACTTATTGAAAGATACAATGCAGCGGGTGGGGAAGGAACTGCATTATGCGGAATATTTCCAGAAATACGTAGAGCATGGGCATCTGTAGATAATTCCTTGTTTCTCTGGCGTTTTGATAAGTGGTGAGTGTTTTGATTCTATATTTGGTATCTTTATTAAGCAAGTGAATAAGATTTTGTTAGCTTATTGTTTGGCTGCGCATGAGTGCTGACAAGGTGATTGAATGGGCTTTTAGAGAGTTACTAGTGAGGGCAAAAATTGGTATATGTAAGTAGTTTTTAACATAATTATAATGGCACATGTTGTCCACTATTTGTAAAGCGTTTGAAGTTTGGATAGAACTTTTTCCGTTACGAGGCTGCCAATTTCCTAGCATGAAAACGTGGGGCTGGCAATTGATTAAAGTTTCTTATTAAGCTATCGGTATTGAATTCTCTAAACAAGTTTCTATTTTGCTTTGCTTGTGTTGTAATAGAACTTCTTGTCTTATTTGGCGCACTATAAGTCTATGACTTAAACTGGTTCGTCGTGTAATATACTAAATTACTTATATATACATATACATATATATATTATCAGAGCTGAAAGTTTATTGAATACAAGAAATTACAGCAGACCAATCAAGAACAAGGTGTCCTCTGAAAAGCGAAGAAATGAAACATAAAAAATCAAAACAGGTCTCATAGTATCAATGAGCCAAACAATAAAAAATTAAACATCTAATCTAAATAGGTCTCATATGAATGACTGACAAGAACTTTCCAATCTATAAACTACATCAATGACAATCTAAAATCTAATGTAGATTATCCTTTAGACAATGATACACTATATACTAGGATCCAGCATGCATAGTTTTTGACTCTAGTTGACTTGTGTTATTGCTACAAAAAAAAAAAAAAAAAAAAAAAAAATGTTGACCAGCCCTACTTAGAAATAAATCATTAAAATGCTTGTTTCCTTCAATTCTTAAATAATGAATCATACATTGTAGAGATCCCAGGCTGAGGTGGGTTTAAGGGAGAGATTCCAAACTTGAATCATGGGAGCAGCTAGCTTGTATCAAAAAATAAAATAAAAAGATTTATACATTGCAGGTTTTTTCCCACCTCATGTATTTTTCTGTTTCACTGATTGAAAGCTAAGAACTATGTTGGGCAAACTGGTTAGAACAAAATAGGAGGGTTTTCGAAGACCTTAGTTGTTCATAAAATGAAATCTTTGGTTGCTATATGATTGTCTGAGGACTAAGATTTTTCTAACTTCAACTTGTCAAATTTGGTTAGGAATTAGAATCTATCTACTGATGTAGTTTTCTCATTTTGCTTTTGTTAGATCAAGAGGAATCCCCGGCCTCCTTGTTAGTGTTTTTTATATATGTGATTTTTCTAATGAAGTTCTGTGTCTTTTCCCAAAAAAAGAAAAGGATGCTACGAACTATGCTTTCTTTTAGGACAGAAGAATAATAGAGGCCTTAATTAGCTGTCTAGATTATATTTATTTTGTTATCCTTGATGCTGGTTTTATTTTTTATTTTTATTTTTATTTTTTTTTTGTTTTGAAAATAATCTTTTTAGTCTTCTGATAGATTCCCACAGAGAACAGCACAAAAAAGGGAGGAATCTAAGCTGGAATTGTATATTGATAGATGATAACCGGAATACAAAGAAAAGCAAGAAATGCAAGAAAGAAGATAGGTAATGAGCTTTCGAGAGGCTCAAATCTCTCCCCGGTGGATCTTTCTACTTCACTCACGAATTGCCTGCCTATTCCCTCGCAATTCCCCATATTTATTCCCTTACAACCGAATTCCCGTAAGTTCTCACAATTCCCCAAGCTCTCCCACAAGCTAACCAAAATAGGCCTTGCCGTACCAACTAATTTCCCTCTTGCACGTGCTTGTCACGCCTGGCGTAAGTGAATCGGATGGGGGGTTTATCATTACTCCCCTCCCAATGAGTCACCTTGTCCTCAAGGTGAAACGTGGGAAATTGTCCTTGGATTAACTCAAAAGGTTCCCACGTGGCCTCTGCAGGAGTTTGACCTTTCCACTGAATGAGTACCTCTAGGGAGTGTGTTTCTTGGGTTGTCGGTGAGCGCAAACCCAGTACTTTCTCCGGCTCGATCAACAGCTCGAATTCTTCCGTGAGACGAGGAGGTAGCGCGGAGATCACCGATGCGGGGCCCACTGCGCGACGGAGCTGGGACACATGGAACACAGGGTGAAGAGAGGAAGACTCGGGCAGCTGAAGTCTGTAAGCGACTGCGCCGACTCGTGCAAGGACTGTGAACGGTCCGTAAAACCGGGGGGCGAGCTTCTCATTAGGACGGCGAGCTAAGGACTTGAGGCGATAGGGCCGGATCTTCAAGTAAACGAAGTCTCCCACTTCGAACTGCTCATCCCGGCGGTGCTTGTCAGCCTGGTGTTTCATTTTCTGTTGTGCCCGCAACAGTTGCTGGTGTAACTCTTCCAGGACCGCGTCGCGGTCCCGCAGCTGCTGGTCCACCGCCGAGAAAGGAGTGGTTCCTAACTCATAACGCAACAACCGGGGAGGGTCCCGACCATAAACAGCCTGGAAGGGTGTGGTCCGTGTGGCCGTGTGGTACGACGTATTGTACCAGTATTCTGCCCATGGCAGCCAACGGGCCCACTGCCGCGGCCGGGTGGAGGCAAAACAGCGGAGGTACGTCTCCACGGAACGGTTTACTACCTCGGTCTGTCCGTCTGTTTGAGGATGGTAGGCCGTGCTGTGCTTGAGCACCGTCCCCTGAAGCCGGAACAGCTCGGTCCAAAACTTGCTCATGAACACTTTGTCCCTGTCGGAGATAATGGAAGAAGGTATGCCATGGAGACGGACCACCTCCTTCACAAAGAGTGCTGCGACCGACTGGGCCGTGAAGGGGTGTCGGAGGCCCACAAAGTGGGCATACTTGCTCAGCCGGGTTCACGACGACTAAGATAGCATCAACCCCGCCCGGAGCGAGGAAGCCCTTCGATGAAATCCATTGAGACATCCTCCCAAACACGGACCGAATAGGCAAGGGTGCAAAGAAACCCGGGGGCCAGTGTGGTGTTTTTGTTCGTTGGCATACCGTGCATTGTGCCACATAACGCAGGATATCCCGTTTCATCCCTGGCCAATAGAAGCGACCCCTGTACCCTCTTAAGTGTCTTTAAATAGCCGAGTGGCCCCCGACCACACCGTCATGTAGCTCCTGAGGATAGTCCCACCGGTGAAGAGCGTGGCACCACGAGTCGGTGATGATACAATAAGCGGCCACGCACCAAACTATAGCCCGCAGGTCCAGCCGCCTTGTTTGAGGCTGGCTATCACGGCACGCAGACTTCTCATCCTGTAGCACTTGGCGTCGAGGTCCTCTAAGATTGGGGAGTACGGAGCCGCCAGGATCGCTAAGGAGGGAATTGGTTCCGTCGAGACAAGGCGTCTGCCGCCTTTGTTGTCCAAACCCGCTTGTAGTGGATGTCAAGTCATAGCCCATGAGTTTGGTGAGCCACTTTGGTACCTGCGGAGAGATTTCGCTGTTCAAGTAAATATTTAAGGTCTGTTGATCAGTGCGACCACAAACGGCGCCTGCGAGGTACGGTTTATTTCGCGGATGGGCCAACACGATCGCCATCAATTCGCGCCATAAGCGGATTTCAAGCGAGTTCGGTGAGGACAGTGTCTGGCTGAAGTATGCGTAGGGGCGGCTGTTTTGCATCAACACGCTTTGCCATGGCCGGACGCATCCGGGCCCACTACGGTCAACAAATCGAAAGTAAAATTGTGCGCCGTATCAGTACCGCGAGCCATGGCTCGCTGAGGCGTGAGAAGGCTTCCAGTCACAAGGCCCCAATGGAACTGCCGCCAGAGTTGAGTGAGCGTCAAGCCAAAGTGCCATAACCGCCCAAACCGGGTGGTAGTAGCCTGTTAACTGAAAACCTCTTAGCTCACAAGAAGGTCGAGGCGTTGGCCACTGGAGCATGGCTGATATTTTGGCGTCGTCCGCTGCCACCCCGTCGGCCGAAATAATATGACCAAGGTACTCCAATTTGGACTGACCAAATTCGCACTTCTTCTCATTGGCACATAATCGGTGTTCCCCCAAAATGTCCAATACTTTCCGCAAATGGATGACGTGTTCGGCCATGGTCCGGCTGTAAACTAAGATGTCGTCAAAAAAGACGAGTACAAACTGCCGCAAGTGCTCTTTGAAGATCTCGTTCATGAGAGCCTGGAAGGTTGCCGGCGCGTTGGTAAGCCCGAAGGGCATCACCAAAAATTGTGAGGGCCGTCCGCGATTTTAAAAGCGGTCTTGGGAATGTCCTCTTGCTTGACTCGGATTTGATGATAACCCGACTTAAGATCTAGCTTGAGAAGACCGTGGCCCCCCGCAGCTCGTCCAACCGACTCATTGATCATCGGGATCGGAAATTTGTCCGCACCGCTTGCCTTGTTCAAGGCGCGGTAATCCACGCAAAACCTCCGGTGCCGTCTTTCTTTTTAACTAACAAGACCGGGCTCGGTAGGGGCTAATCTTTGGTGAATGATTCTGCCCAAGAGCATATCACGACCAATCGTTCAATCTCGGTTTTTTGAATCTGCGGGTACACTGTAGGGGCGGACGTTGATTGGGCAGTTCCCGGATGGAGTGTGATCGCATGATCACGTCCGCGGCAGGGGAGCCCTTGTGGCCACTCAAAAACACTCGGTGTTCTTTGCACCACTTCAAGAGAGGCTGGGGCTAACTGCGTGCTGCCCCCCACCGCCCACCGAGATGCTACCTAGTTCCAGCAGTACACCTTCCTCCTGCTCACGGAAGGCCTTAACCATGGCCTTAAGAGATGCCCGAGAGTGACATAAGCTGGGATCCCCCTGAAGAGTCACCGCGACCCCCCTAATCGAAACTTCATCGTCAATGTCTTCCGGTTCACTGCATACCACCCAGCGATTCAAGCCCTTTGCATGCCCAAGATGACATCAGCCTTTGCCTAGCTCCAACGGCAAGAAATCCTCCATAATCTCCATGTTCCGGAGGGTAAGTACAACTCCTTTGCACACTCCCTCGCCTTTTATGGTAACCCCGTGCCCATCAATACTCCGTAACAATTAGTTCTCACCTTGAATGCCCAATTCCCGACCGTGGTCGCCGAGATGAAGTTATGGGTAGCCCCACGGTCTACCATCACCACTACCTCCCTGCAGACCAATCCGTCCCTTAACCTTCATGGTTTTGGGGTGGTCAACCCAACTACTGAGTTAATTAGCAGTTCCACGGTCTCTGTACTTCCTCCGTTCCCCCTTCTGTTCTTCCTTCTCCCCTCATCCCATTCTCCTACTTCTATCCCGTCGTTAACCATGAGAATGTGAAGTTCCTTGTTCTTGCGGCGATGGCGAGCAGTATTTTTCGTCTAGCGGAAAGCGAGTCCCTTATCTCTCTTAGCCCGCCACTCTGCATCGGTCATACGTTTAAAAGGCAATGGTTGTGGATGGGTTACACCGGTGGTCGTGGCCCTTGGGCTGAGCCTTTGGGATTGAAGGGAGCTGGCGGTTGAATTCGACGAAGGACTCCCGTCGACGTCCGTCCCCATGGTCTGCCACCGCCGCCCGACTTGGTCGTAACATCTTTGTTTACATCTTGACCAGTGGGCATACTCCATGATCCGGGTCAACCCATTTGGGTTAGCCAAAGCGGACCTCCGCCCGAACTTCGGTTTCGGCCCGTTGATAAAAGTGCTTTCCATCACTTTTTTGGAACTTGATCAACGGAGAAGCCAAAAGTTCAAATTTCCTTCGGTACTCTCGTACCGATCCCTCCTGACGAAGAGCCAAAAATTTCTCGCAGATGGATCCTTCCTGAGTCAAGCGGAATCGATCCAACACGTGTACCTTCAGTTCCTGCCAGCTACGGATGGGTCTCCGTCCATCAGCCCACTGAAACCAGGCTAGGGCCTCCCCGTCCATACAGATCGCCGCCGCCTGCAGTTTCTCCGGCTCCGTCAGCCGGTTGATCGCGAAATAACGTTCCGCACGAAACAGCCAGCCCTCCGGATTCTCTCCGTCAAACATGGGCATCTCCATCCGGCGCGCACGCGGTTCGCCCCGATCCCATTCGGGGCGCTCGATTACGGTGGGCCCACCGGATCGACTCTCCTCTCCCGCGGTAAACGCCGCTCCCTGATTCGAAGACTCCGGGTATGGAAATTTTCCTTTATTTCCCCCGTTTCCTCCCACCCGCGACGGATCCTCTAACTTCTGAAGCGCCTGCTCCACTCGATCGAGCACCGACATCCGCGTCACGATGGCATCCAAGTTCCTCTCCAACACCGCAAGGCGTTGTCGATCTCCTCGGAGCTCCCGCAGCTCCCGCTGGTACTCCCCGGGATCTACTTCCTCCGCCGGTGCCTGTGGTTCCTCGATCCGGTCCTCCGCCGCCTCTCCTCGGGGTGCGATCCTTCTATTCACCATCGCTCGATGACTTGCTCTGATACCAAATGATAGATTCCCACAGAGAACAACACAAAAAAGGGAGGAATCTAAGCTGGAATTGTATATTGATAGATGATAACCGGAATACAAAGAAAAGCAAGAAATGCAAGAAAGAAGATAGGTAATGAGCTTTCGAGAGGCTCAAATCTCTCCCCGGTGGATCTTTCTACTTCACTCACGAATTGCCTGCCTATTCCCTCGCAATTCCCCATATTTATTCCCTTACAACCGAATTCCCGTAAGTTCTCACAATTCCCCAAGCTCTCCCACAAGCTAACCAAAATAGGCCTTGCCGTACCAACTAATTTCCCTCTTGCACGTGCTTGTCACGCCTGGCGTAAGTGAATCGGATGGGGGGTTTATCATCTTCAAGTATAATTCAATGATTAGTAATCTTACCTTTGTTATCATAGTTTAGGACCTTATTAGATTTCCTAAGAATGTTCTTTGTAGATTTCTTTGTTCATGAGGAAGTCAATTGTGAGAGGATTATATTTTCTTACGTGTTCTATAATGGGCATTATAATGCTTGTTGTATTAGTTTTACTTGCTTCTTTCTCTGTGTGTAAACATAAATGTACGTGTTGTTGTCAAAATGTTCAACTATTTAGATATTCATATTACAAAACTATACGTATGGTGCTCGTTATAGGAAAACAATGCAGGATAGGATCAATACACAATCAAACAGTTTGTTGTTTGCCAATGAGTTATGACTTTCTCAATGTTGATTTAAAACTCTGGTCTCTACATTCTTTTTGTTCATTGTTTGACATTCTTTCTTGATCAGGGATGGTCAATGTGCAGAATACAGTGGAGAAGAGCAAGCTATTTGTGCTGTTGGTCTTGCAAAATCAAAACCTGGTGTCTTTGTTGAAGCGATCCAGTATCTGTTAATTTTGGCAACACCTGTTGAGGTAGTAACAAATCCCTGGTCTTTTTGTTTGCTTCCCGTAATATGTACTTTGAAAATGTTTCTTTGGAAGACAATTATTGGACAAATGTTATTTTCTTTTAATTGTTGAAATAAATGAAACTTGGAGTGATACAATTGTTGATATAAGTGAAAATAAGATTTTTGATAAAATCATTTTGGTATCCTCTGTTATATCGAAACATCTCGAAAGTACATATCTTTTTGTTTAGTATTAAATAGGTACCTTTCTGTTTTAGAAAACATGTTGTGAGTACCTTAAGGCTGTTTTTTGAGATATAAAATGACCCTTCTGGCCTTCAAATTAATTAATTAGAAACTAAAAATTTTAAAATTTTACAGAAATATTTTAAAAGCACTTTTTAAAATTCATATTTTAAAAACTTAAAAACTGTAGAAATTGTGTTTTTTTTTTAAAATTTTTTTTTTTAAACTCTTAACATCTTTTTAGAATTTTTTAAAAAATATTTCTAATTGATTAAATAGAAGGGTAGAAAGGACATTTTCTCCTCGTTCACTTTGCAAATTCGAGTTGAGATGTGATATTTTTTGAGAGTTTTTCACTGTAGCAGAAAAAGTTAGATATGACATTTTCTGAGAGCTTTTTACTGTAGAAACCTAAAACTGAAAACTCGAATTGGTGAAATGAACGAGGCCAATGTCCCAAAAAGGGTCTTAGGGTACCCACAATCTCGAAGGTACTTATTTAATATTATTAAAAAGACATGATACCTTTGAGATGCTTCGATACAACAAAGGGTACCAAATTGATTATATCCCTAAGATTTTTAAGAGCATTGAACCGTGGGCCCAAGTGCAAACCCTTACAATATGGGTGGCATGTGACAGGGCCTCTTCAAGGAGGAGTACCTAACATCCCATTTTATTGCAACCTTTTAGTAACAACTAATATGTGAATTGAGTTTTCATTCAGTAAAATTCAACCTTATAAACTGGATTTGATAACGTTCACAAATTGAAAAGTAACACTTCATTTGTCACATAACATTGAAAAGTTGGGTAAGGTATTAGTAACTATTTCATGTATATTATTGGTAAAGAATCTCATTATCCTTTTCTTGTTGTCAGTTAGTTCTTGTAGGAGTATGCTGCTCTGGTGGAGGTGATAATGCAGATCCATATGCAGAGGTCTCGCTGCAGCCTTTGCCAGAATATACAGTACCATCAGATGGAGTCACCATGACTTGTATTGCATGTACTAACGCAGGTCGCATTTTCTTGGCTGGCCGTGATGGCCACATTTATGAACTTCATTACTCAACTGGTTCAGGCTGGCAAAGGCGTTGCCGGAAAGTTTGCCTGACTTCTGGGTTTAGCAGTGTCATATCAAGGTAATTATGTAATATAGTACTTGATCCTTTCCGTGGTAATAAGATATTGAGCTTCCAAACTGTGAGTATTCACGATTTAAAGTTTGAACCGGGTAGTTTTCAAAAGCAATTTAAGGGTAAATTACTTTGTTGTTATCTAATTTCATAATTTGCACATAATCATCCTCATTGTAGTTTAGAATTTGCTGTTTTTTCATTTATACTGTGCATTGATGCAAACACTTATTTTGCAGATGGGTTGTGCCCAATGTGTTTAAGTTTGGAGCTGTTGACCCCATCATTGAATTAGTTGTTGATAATGAAAGAAACATATTATATGCACGAACTGAAGAAATGAAACTTCAGGTTTTTGTTGTGGGCCCTAATGGTGATGGACCATTGAAGAAGGTGGCAGAAGAAAGGAATGTTATCAATCAGAGGGACACTCATTACGGGGGTAGACAATCAACTGGACAAAGGACCCCAAATCAGTCAGCAAAGCCATCTATTGTTTGTATATCACCTTTGTCCATGCTGGAATCAAAATGTCTACACCTTGTTGCTGTTTTATCAGATGGCAGAAGGATGTATCTCACGACTTCTTCATCAGGTGGACATTTAGGTGGTTTTAATACGAACCATTATAAACCTAGTTGTCTAAAAGTTGTTGCTACCAGGCCCTCTCCTCCCTTGGGTGTCAGCAGTGGGCTTGCCTTTGGAGCTATGTCTCTTGTTGGTAGAACTCAGAATGAAGATCTCTCACTGAAGGTTGAGACAGCATATTATTCTGCTGGAACTCTTGTACTTTCTGATTCATCTCCACCAACCATGTCTTCTCTTCTTGTTGTAAGTCGGGATTCGAGCACACAGTCCTTGGTCTCAGGTACATCAGGGACGAGTTCAAGAAGTACTCGGGCATTAAGGGAATCTGTTTCTTCTTTATCAGTTGAAGGGCGGATGCTATTTGTGGCAGATGTTTTACCAAATCCTGATACTGCAACAACAGTGCACTCCCTATATTCAGAAATTGAATTTACTGGAATTGAAAGTTCATGGGAATCCTCTGAAAAGGCATCCCTAAAACTCTGGGCTAGAGGGGACCTTATGACCCAACATATACTGCCAAGGAGGAGACTTGTTGTTTTTAGTACCATAGGCATGATGGAAATTGTGTATAACAGGCCTGTGGATATTTTGAGAAGATTGTTTGAATCTAGTTCACCGAGATCAATTTTTGAAGATTTCTTTAATCGTTTTGGAGCTGGTGAGGCAGCTGCAATGTGTTTGATGCTGTCAGCCAGAATAATGTATTCTGAAAATCTTATAAGCAATGCTGTTGCTGAAAAAGCGGCTGAAGCGTTTGAGGATCCAAGACTTGTTGGAATGCCACAACTTGAGGGAAGTAATGCATTGTCAAACACTAGGACAGCTTCTGGGGGATTTAGTATGGGCCAGGTTGTTCAGGAGGCTGAGCCTGTGTTTTCAGGTGCTTATGAAGGGCTTTGCTTGTGTTCTTCAAGGCTACTTTTCCCTGTGTGGGAACTTCCCGTGATGGCTGTAAAAGGAGGTTCTGCAGATGCTTTGTCTGAGACTGGACTTGTCTCATGTAGATTGTCTATTCAGGCTATGCAAGTACTGGAAAACAAACTTCGTTCTTTAGAGAAGTTCTTGAGTTCTAGAAGGAGTCAGAGAAGGGGACTCTATGGCTGTGTTGCTGGACTGGGAGACTTGACTGGTTCAATTCTTTATGGGATTGGTTCCGAAATAGGTGCTGGTGACCGGAGTATGGTGAGAAACTTATTTGGTGCTTACTCTCGGAGTGCCGAGTCTAGTGGCAGTGGTGCGTCTAATAAAAGGCAGAGGTTACCATATAGTCCTGCAGAGCTGGCTGCTATGGAGGTAAGTCAAAATTGTCGTCGTGTTGTAGTCTACAAAAGGTCATTAGACCAATATTTTTCATTCCTTTTTGCGACTTGGTTTCTTGTTCCACAGGTGAGGGCAATGGAATGCATCAGGCAATTGCTTCTTAGATCCAGTGAAGCCCTGTTTCTTCTCCAACTTCTTTCTCAGCATCATGTTACTCGCTTGGTTCAGGGTTTTGACACTAATCTACGACAAACATTTGTCCAATTAACATTTCATCAGCTAGTTTGTTCCGAAGAGGGTGACCGCATTGCTACACTGCTTATATCTGCTCTGGTGGAGGTAATGTGAGATCAAACCAGTGTTCTCTGAGATCCACTAAATGGGATCCTAAAAATGCAAGCGAAATTTCTTTATTCCCCTTGTTTACAAGCTTGTTTTATATGAGATCATTATTCTTTATTCCAAATTTTCCTTACGGGAACTTGGTTTATTTTTTTCTCAGTGTTATACCAGTGCTGATGGCATGGGGACTGTTGATGATATAAGTGCGAGACTACGAGAGGGTTGTCCTAGCTATTACAAGGAGTCTGATTACAAGTTTTTCCTCGCTGTGGAGTGCCTTGAAAGAGCTGCTGTAACTCCTGATCCTGAGGAGAAGGAGAATCTTGCTAGAGAGGCCTTCAATCTCTTAAGTAAAGTTCCAGAGTCTGCCGATTTACAAACTGTCTGCAAACGGTTTGAGGATTTAAGGTCAGTTGCTTATGTCAAGTGGAGGGCTATTCCAATGAATTTGGTTGCCAATTCTTAATTTGGTCAACGTGTCTAAAACTTAAATGACAATTCCATTACAGGTTCTATGAAGCTGTTGTTCACTTACCTCTACAAAAGGCACAGGCTCTTGATCCAGCAGGTGATGCTTTTAATGACCAAGTTGATGCAGCAGATCGAGAGCATGCACTTGGTCAGCGTGAAATTTGTTATGAGATAGTCATTAATGCATTACGTTCTTTGAAGGGTGCTCCTTCACGTGGAGAATTTGGGTCTCCACTTAGACCTGCAGCTCCAAGATTGGCCCTTGATCAGGCCTCTCGGAACAAATATATATGCCAGATTGTTCAGCTTGGTGTCAAATCACCTGATAGATTATTTCACGAGTACTTGTACCGGGCAATGATTGATTTAGGCCTCGAAAATGAGTTATTGGAGTACGGTGGTCCTGATTTGGTGCCTTTCCTACAAAGTGCTGGGCGTGAACCAATTCAAGAGGTTTTTTTCCCCTTAATTTTTTATTTATTCCGATTTAAAATTTTCACTATCAAGTTTGTTGTTCAAAAAATCAAATTCTACATTCCATTTCTACCAATTCTTGGCACTTTTTCTTAAGAGTTATTTAACACTCTGCATTTTGTTTTTTTTTTTTTTCTTTCGTTATTGTTGTTTTTCACCCTCCATGTCTCATTGCAGGTTCGAGCTGTTTCTGCTGTGTCATCAGGGGCTTCTGGAATGCGTCGACTGGGAGCACCTATATTACCCAATCAACCCAAGTACTTTGACCTTTTGGCACGGTATTATGTCGTGAAGCGGCAGCACCTTCTTGCAGCTCATATATTATTGAGGCTGGCTGAAAGGCGCTCAACTGATGCGGGGGATATTCCTACTTTAGAGCAAAGGTAGATTCCCCAACATTCTTCTTCTTGGCTACTTTTTTATGTTTTCTTGAAGTATCTGGTTACCAGAAATCTATGGATTTTGCGTATCTGAAACATTGATACGTCTTTCCAACTGTATTAAACTTCTTAGGTGCCTATTTGTCGTTGGGTTGGGTTGTGTTTCGTTTTGCATGGTAGAAATGTATTAATTGTAAATCAACATTTTGGCATGGACTCATGGTTGCTAGCTCAAACATGCAAAACATTGTATTTTGTTGCCCTTCTAAAATATGAATATGCTTGTTGATCAGATTTAGTCCTATGCATAAGCGACACTTGAGTTTGTAAGCACGCATATATAGAGATATTCTGGTTCTCTCTTCTTTCATATGTATCTTTTTTAGACAAATCTTAGGTTCATTCATTTAAAAAATGAAGCTCAGGTTCGTTCTTTTTGCTCAAGAAAATGTCTGCTTTCTACAAAAACCCAAAACTCTTTAGCCTCAATTCCACAAGATTTTATTCATCTAGCCAATTGTTCTCTAATGCTTCTTTTGTGTCGTCAATTTCAGATGTCACTACCTAAGTAATGCAGTTTTACAGGCCAAGAATGCAAGTACCAGTGATGGCCGGGTTAGCTCTCCAAGGGGTGCTGTTGAAAATGGACTACTGGATTTACTAGAAGGGAAACTTGCCGTTCTTCGTTTTCAGGTCAAGATCAAAGAAGAATTGGAGGCTATAGCTTCCAGGCTAGAAACTTCTTCAGGTGCTTCTGACGCTGTCCAAAACGGAACAGACCCTGAAAGCACGTCAGTGGATGATGCAAATGTTGCAAATAATGCACGCGAAAAGGCCAAAGAGCTATCTTTAGATTTGAAGAGTATAACTCAGCTATATAATGACTATGCTGTTCCATTTGAGCTTTGGGAGGTAAAGTTCTTTGAGAAAACATATTTAGTAACCTGAATTCCTTAATGGTGTTGTGCATTTATCTGTCTCTACTCTCCCTCTTTTTATACTATTACCCATACATATTATCCATACAATATATGCACGCGCACATTATTTATATATGCTAATAATCTTTTCTGAGTTTATATGTTTGTGTATTGTTATACGTGTAAATCTATTTATGGTTGAAAGGGGTCGGTTTGATCATTTTTTTATTTATGCTGCTTAATAGATATAGTAAAATCTCCTCGGCCATTGATTCAGTTTCTTTATTTTTGTGTTTATATGAATGAAATTATAACTGTGAAAATGTACTATATGTGAAACCTTGACATGGTATAAAAACGGTCAGCAACTTAGAATTACGGTAGGGGTTGCTACAAGCCTGCAAGTTATACTTCCGTTCTTTGCTGAGTCATTGCTTTCATTTTGTTGCAATCAGATTTGTCTGGAAATGCTATATTTCGCAAATTATTCTGGCGATGCTGATAGCAGCATCATAAGAGAAACCTGTGCTAGACTTGTTGATCAAGCACTTTCGAGGGGTGGCATTGCCGAGGCTTGTTCTGTACTGAAGAGAGTTGGTTCCCACCTTTATCCTGGAGATGGAGCTGGTTTACCCTTAGACACTTTGTGTCTTCACCTGGAAAAGGCTGCACTGGTACATGTTGCATGCATATGAACATTTCTTTCTAAGTGATAATATTTACTCTAAAAATCAGTTTAGATGAATGGTTCTGTGTATAAATTGTTTATTTATCTGATTTTCTTTGCATCTTCTTATAGGAGAGATTGGAGTTGGGGGTTGAATCTGTCGGAGATGAAGATGTCCCGAGGGCTCTTCTTGCAGCTTGCAAGGGTGCAACTGAACCTGTATTGAACACTTACGATCAATTGTTGTCAAGCGGAGCTATTTTTCCATCAGCCAAGCTCAGATTACGCCTTCTCAGATCAGTACTAACAGTACTTCGAGAGTGGGCAATGTCAGTATTCGCTCAAAGAATGGGTACTAGTGCAACTGGAGCTTCCTTAATTTTAGGTGGAACGTTTTCACTGGAGCAAACAGCAGTTATTAATCAAGGGATCCGTGATAAGATCACAAGTGCAGCAAACAGGTGAACTTGTTATCTGTCTTGTTTGTCGTAGTTACATAGGATATAAAACATCTTAGGATTTGTCCGTACATGGTCATGAAATAGATAAGGTGGGTTGGCGATGCATGCATTGTAATAAAAGTTACTATAGTCTTATGCCATAACGTTAAAACATTAGTCCCGAGTCATATCATAATGTTGTCTTTTCCTCTTTTTGACGGCGATAAGTTTAAACTTGCACAAGAATTGGCACAGTAAAACTTATACAAAATGTCTAACCAACTTTTCTTGTAGTTTGAGATATTCTTCGAGTATTGTGTCTAAACAATGTTAGAGGTCACCTATAGCGCTAAGCACCACTTGCTCATGGAAAGTGGCTTCCAAGGCATGGGTCAACTTTCTATTAGTTGTGATGCTTAGCAGTAGCAACAGTAGTACCTCCAAGCATTTTTCATTGTATCTAGAAAGTTGACTTGCACAAGCTGTTCTCAATTGCTAGTAGCGTCATAGAATAGGTGTCTCAAAAACATATTTTGATTTAGATGGTCTTCGTGTTGCATAAGATTAAAATTAAAAAAAAAATTAAAAAAAAAAAAAGAAAAAGCAGCAGGTTTTAAACCACTCTCAGCATTAGCTTTCGGAGCATCGTTATAATCTATAGATGCCTTGTAATCTGGTTCTAGGTCTGATTTTGTGGTCATTGAATGTGGCAGATACATGACTGAGGTGCGGAGGTTGCCCCTTCCACAGAGTCAGACGGAGGCTGTTTACCGAGGCTTTCGAGAACTTGAAGAGTCACTAATTAGCCCTTTTTCTTTTGACCGTTATTAATTGTTTCTTTGTTCCCTGTTTGATGCATCATGTACAATTTTTTTTTCTTTTTTTTTTGTTGGTTGCTTGTAAATTTTCAAATAAAAAAAATATAATCTATTATTGAATGTATTTTTTTTTAAAATATTAATCCAATGCTTCTTTTTTTGTCAAAAAAACAAATAAGAATCACATAGTTACTAGTGGCGCGCATTTCCATTTGTGTCGGCTATTACCACATGTGGCGCGCATTTACATCGGTGTAGCATTACAATTTTTCAATGGTTTATCACTGATAAATCGTTAATTTGTTGATTGAACTGTGAAGAGTCACATCATGCACGTTTTGGAAGAATTCTGGGATTAGGCATGAGAACTGATATTCATTGGTATATGAGAGAAGGAAATAGCAGAAATTAGAGGTGTAATTATAATAAATAGCAAAAATTAGTAATGAATTTAGTAAATATCAGAAAACTTGGAATCAGTAATTTAACACCAAACAAAATATCAATTATACCCTCATTACTAGGTTTAGATACTTTCATGGTGGGAGGAGAGAGAGGCGTGAGATGTTGTTGCCCTTTGGCCTGGGCTCGGGATGCCGCCTCTGTTGCAAGGAGCTCTCCACGTCCGGTGGTATGAGCAGAGCGAAGAGACAGAAAGCGAGAAGAGAGAGAGAGTGGGAGATAGTGTGAGGGTGGAGAGAGAGAGAGAGCGTGCGTACGATACAAAGGGAGAGAGGGGATTAGGGTTTCATATTGGCATTGGGTGAAATTGAATATAAGGGTAAGATGGAGAAAACAATAATTTTTTTTATAAGATTCTGCTATTAGCTTTCTAATTAAAATAATTATGCTATTTATTACTTTAAATTTATGAAATCTGCCATATACTACAAATTTCCTTGATTATATGTGTTAAAGTGGTAGAAGTTCTAAACAAGAGACTTAAATAGACGTGTATTTACAATTCAATGCCAAAGGATGAAAAAAAAAAAAAAAGCGTCAAATAGAAAGTAAAAAGAGAGGAAACAAAAAAAAGGGAAAATCATGAATAAGCAGACATGTCAACTAATTCTCATATATATATATATATATATATATATACACACACACACACACACACTAATAGATAAATATATATAGAGTTGAGGCGTTTTATATGTCACTACTATTAAATATTAAAATTTAAATAAATAATAAATATTTGATTATATTTCATACTTTTAAGATATTATTTTCAACACATGCGTTGATTATCAGCTAGTTGGAGAAAGTGGTGGGCCCGTCACTATTAGTTGAATTGTCAAGTTTGTCTTTATTTTCCTTTTCTTTTCTCTTTTCTAGGCAGGGCTTTTGGGTCTTTCACATAGAGGTCATTGCATGTTGACTCAACTAGCCGAAGGAGAAGTGACGGGGTCCACCACTGCACAACCGTCACTCTTACTAAGCGCTCATCACTTGTGCGTGCTTCTCACTCGCGAATTTGGGCTGTCAAAATTTTTTATCAAAAGGTTTCAAAGCATTTTCAGTTTATTTTTTAAATTTTCATTGTTTATTATATTTATTTATTATTTTGAATGATTTGAAGTTTAATTTTATCTATTTCATCATTATTTTGTGTCAAATTTTTAATATTACTCAAATAAAAATGTCATAAATAATATAATAAAATTTAAAAAAATTACGCTAAAGTAAAATAAAATCACATAATTAAATAAAAAAATTAAACAAAACAAAATAGAATTAATTTAAAGCACAATAAAATTATTTTTTATCTCTCTTTGCTTAAGGTTTTCCCCCGTTATTATTTCCATATCTTTTACGTCACCTTTTTTACTTTTTTTTTTTTTTAAATAATTTGTGTTAACCATTATTTTAAATTAATCACGTGCGCGGTTTAAGACTAAAACTAAACAAAGACTAAAAAAGAAAATAATTAAAAAAGAAAAAGGTGTTTATTTGTGGTCCAATTTTATCCATTTTAATATTATTTTGAGCTAGATTTTTAAAGTCTCTCAAATGAAAATAGTATAAATAATTTGAATGAAAAATAAAATTAAATAAAAACACACTAAAATAAAATAAAGTTGCACCTTCTTAAATAAATTAAAGTAGAAATTACTTCGGTGGTCGGATCAAAATTATTAATGGCTTAATAGGCGCATGAAGAGCGTGCAGAGCCAATAGCTCGGCCGTTTTACTAATGTAGTCACTAACGATAATATATTAATTATTACTATTCTTTTATCCTTTCTTTTTTCATCTTTTTTAATTTTCGATGATTCGTATAACCATTATTTTAAATGAGTTACGCGCCTGAAGACGCGGTCTACTTTATATTTAAAAATTTTATTACATTTTCATGTAATTCTTTTTACTTTTACATACACATATTTTCCTATCAGAATCAAAAAATTGAGTTCCCACAAGCAAACAACACTAATGTAAATTTTTAACTTCCAAAATTATTATTATTATTATTATTTGAAATTTTACAGTTAAGAGAAACAAAAGAAAAAAAAAACAAAAGCTATAATACATTGTAAAAAAGTTTTATTTAGAATATTATATAGATATATCTATATGTATATATAAACTAATTTTATACTATTAAAAATTTTAATTTTTTGTATAATACAAGAGTATTTCGCAGAAACGCGCGAACTATTAGCTAATTAGTAACTAATAAAGAAAACAAGTTCTCGGTCTTTAGGTCCCAAAGTAAGTTTTATCAAAAGAATATTCAAAGTAGGATATGAGCTGAGAAGATAAAAATGACGTTGGATCTTTTACTTTTAATTAATTCTTCAAAATTCGTATGAAAAAGAAGGAGGAGAGAAAAAACAACCCATTTCTCACTTAATCACGAAACTTTGTTTATTTATTTTTTTTAAAGATCCACGAGTCAAATGATATTTTACAAAATCCTTATCCAAAGTGCTTATAGCCGAAATGTTAAAAGTGCTTATCCCTATTAATTTTGGCCAACTCTACCCCACCACGCACCGTCCATTTCGTCAAATCAAGAAAATAGGACATAAAAAATGCATATTTTCCTCCACTTCTTTTAGAGGAAATAATGGTTGCCCCATTTTGTAATTATCTTATAATCTTTATCCTAGGTAGTTATTATCATTAATTGGCGTATTATTATTCTGCTTTTCTCCAATTTCTTTCGAACATAAAAGAAAATTTCAATATTATCATTTTTCAAGGAAAAAAATGGATAGGTGAAGACAGAAAGACAAAGTAGGTGCATGTCTTAATCAAACTAATATGGCTTCTAGTTGATAGTGATAGTAGTTCAACCATTATTAATCTCATCAACTGCTAGTTGTTATGGTTGGTTTAACCATCTAGTCCAAATCAAATCTTAGTCTATTTAGATTTCTAAGTATCATTAATACCTTGAATCCTAGATTATTATTATTACTATTATTATCTACTTTTTAATTTGAAAATAAGTACGGACAAGTTATTTTTTTGCGCTCATTTTAATTGACAATCAAAACGATCATGAAAGAAAACATGTTTTGGTTTTTGATGCCTTTAGTTTCCAAATACAAGACAGGAAGCCACTGGCACGTCCCAAGGTAACATAATGGGTTCATTATTCTTTCTCTCTCTTGCGCTCAACTTAAATTTGTAGAGAAAATGTCAGTGTAACTCTTTTACATTAATTATTTAATACATAAATTCTACTAATATGATATGTAATTATTTAAATAGAAAATCAAATAACAGAGTTCATATGTCAAATAATAAATATAGAAAATAATATAAAAATGATGTTAACATTTCTCTAAATATGTATATAGCTTTGCGTTTAATTATAACGGTGAATAAAGAATACAACAGAATCCCTTTTCCACAATTTTTATACATCTGCTCATCCCCTCTTTTCATAGTTTGGTTATATATATATATATATATATATATATATTATGTATGTATATTATATTATTATATTAAAAGTGAGAGTTTCCTCTTAGTAAGAAAAGGACTAGACCGACCTCTATTACATCAACCTAGTCTCAGCTAACCACTTAGTGTGGTGTCTAGTGGAAATGGAGTATTATGGTGGGTTTATGGTCACGGGTTTGAGTTCGGGTTATCTCATTTAGGTAAAAAATGTGAAGATTAGTTTCTTACCAACTTAGTACTCAATTTAAAATGTTTGGGAGAACACCTCATATACTTTTACCGTTAACATATTTAGTGGGATTGCGGTGACGCGCTCGTCATCTAAAGAGTAAAGTCTGTTTGTAAGACTTTTAATGAACATTTCTATAAACGTCTGAATGCCTCTTTCGTAATGTTCAGAAAATGTGCTAACACTAATCGCTCTATTCTCAAACTTTTCTTCGAGCAAAAAAATAACCTAGTCCCAGCTAAAAAAGCAAAATTACAGGAGCCTCTTTTTAACCTTTGAGAATCTCAAGGTATTTTCATCTTTGGAGGTTTTAAACTATATGGTGACTATTAATCTATTCCCTCTTCATCCTCTTTCCTTCTTACTTTTTTTCCCCGCCAAGTTAAAAAAAAATAAGAGGAGAAGCTAAAGAACTAGTTGTTTGTTCTAAACTTTTTTTTTTTTTTTTAAAAGGCATCTTCTTATTTCCTTTTGGACCATGGGCAGCTGAATTGGCTATGGAATGGGCAAATTATGAAAATTTATTTTTTAATTCACAATTTTTAGTCGTTTGACTTTGAAATTATGTTATCTACGTGGAAGGGCAGACAATAATTTGATTCCTTCTTAGCCTTTAATGACAAAAAAAAAAAAAAAAAAAAAAAAAAATCTCATGGTTTATTTTATTAAAGGAACTAGTCAATAGTACATAATAGATGTCAAGTAGTCATGTGCATCTACTCCTACATATCCAAATATTCCACTTATGTTGCAACATTATCTTGCATATTTGATAATTCTTTTTCAATATAATCTCTCCATCGTACTTTAGAGTAAAAAAATATTGCAAGATCACTAAAGTTTAGAAATAAAATGTTTTATTAAAGACATTGCAAAGTGGAAGCCCAAAAAAGAGTACTTTTTATTTTTCGTAGTCCTTGGCGACAAGACCGTCACCACTGGCGTCGCCGCTGGCAAGAAGCCATTTGGGTGCCCTCCAAATGGCCTTGGTAGACTTGCCTATCTAACCAACTAGCTGATGGTAGGTCCTACGGTGATTCAGATAAGTCTAGTTCTGGGTGTTTAGTTAAGACTCAACGACAATGAAATAACGAGTCCGTTTGTTTCAGTTTCCGTTTTCGTTTTTCACGTTTTTCGAGGAAAAAATTTGAAAACGAAAAATGAAAACGTGTTTGGGAGGAATCCATACTAAAACCAAAAACAAAAACGTTTTTGGATTTTTCTGAAAAACTCAAGAAAAATGAAAACGGATTTTTTCCGTTTTCATTTCCTTGTTTTCTTTTTCACACGTTTTTCGTTTTCAATTCCTAACTAATATATATATTATTATATTAATATATTTATTTAATATATTAATATATTATTATACATATATTATATTAATATTGGTCGTTTTCACATGTTATATTAATATATTTATTTAATACATTATTATTTAATATATTTAATATTATTATTTATTTAACGTATTTAATAGTATTATTTATTTAATATATTTAATAATATTATTTATTTAATATATTATTATTTAATATATTTAATATTATTATTATTTATTATATTTAATATTATTATTTATTTAATTTATTATTTATTTAATATATTATTATTTAATATATTTAATATTATTATTTATTTAATATATTTAATAATATTATTATTTTTTAAGTATTATTACATGTTTTTAAAAATTAAACCACCAAACACAATCTCGTTTTTTTTAAAACCGAAAACAATCTCGAAGAATAAAAGCGCCAAACGCATTTTCAAAAATGATTTTAAAATGAAAATAAAAACGTTTTCATTTTCATTTTCATACAAAAAACAAAAACATTTTGGAACCAATTCCAAATGCACCCAACATGTTCTCAAAACAACTTTTAGAAGGGTATTATTAGGACTACTTCCTGTAGGTCTTTGGTACCGATAAAATTATTTTCTGATTATTATATCTGATTAAAATTATATTACATTAAAATAATATAGAATAGACAGATTTTGTTATAGATCTAACGACTGAAAAATAGAGAATTATTGAACTCCTGATAAGAGATTGGATTTTTTTTCCTCTCTCTTGTTAGTTGTGGTCAATAGGTCAAAAGACTACGTTGAAACAAATATTACGTTTAAAACTCATTTTAAAATAATTTTATTTTTTGTATAAAAATAAAAATGAAAATGTTTTCAATCTCAGACAGAAATCGTTTTTGAAAATGCGTTTAGTAGTTTTATCAAGAGATTATTTTTAGTATAAAAAAATTCATTAATCTCTCTCTGTGTGCTCGAGAGAGGAGAAAACATAAATAAAAAATGAAAAACAACTAAAAGTCATTTTTCATTTCTCTCTCATTTTATACTAAACTAAAAAATCGTTTTCATTTCTGTTTTTTGTCTTTAATTGTGTCAAACATCGTTTCTTTCCCGTTTTCATTTTTTTTTCCAAAAAACGTGAAAAATAAAAACAAAACTAATTCCAAACACAACCATAGTTTTCACTAGTTTGGTGCATTTTTTAAATAATTCAAAATATGAGGTATACCTTTGTCATTTAACTCTAATAAATTACAAACGTAATGGAAAAAGAAACCTAAATTTTGTTGGAAAAAATATGTACCACGCTATCACTTTCCCATGATAAATAATGTGTCTAAAAAATATGTTGCATTTATATATTTTAAGAATTGTTCTTACTTTGTCATAAAATGTCTATATTTTAAGGATTTTTCGCACCTCACGTCCTCAAAAATATATATATATATATATATTTTTTGACAAAAGGCATTCAAAAGTTTTTTTTCCCTTTTTTTAAGCGTAAATTGTTATCTTTTGTTCATAAATAATTTTGTTAATTAATGACAAAAAATAACTGATCATAAATAGGAAAACGCAAGGCACACACAAATATTATTAAGAAAATTGGGCATCTATTTTATTATATTTTAGGTAAATTGGTTCTAAATTAAATGCATCCATTACAGTTGTCTACTTAAAATCCACACCAATGCATCTAGTTGGACAGCTAATTTTTCGTTACAGTTTTTTTATTTTTAAATAGTCGTAATATGGAACCAATTTACTTAAAAAGTAATTGAATGGATGGGCAATTTCCTTGATAATATTTTATGAATTTCTCGTGTTTTTCCATTTGTGGTCAGTCATTTTTTTTTTGTCATTAATTAACAAAATTAACTTTATGATAGAGCATATTAACATTATTTATTGGCAAAAAATAACAATTTATACTTTAAAAAAAACTTTTGCGGACAACTTATTAATTTATTATCAGTTGTAAACAATCGAATAAACAAGTAATTAACTGATTATTAGTATAAATAATTTATTATAAGATGTAAACAATAAAGTAGACAACTTATTAACTGATAAAAGCCTATCCTTTATTTTATGTCCGGTAGATCAAATGAACAAACCTATTATACGCCTACTTATAAGAGCAATGAGAGCCCCCCTAGAATCACCTATTTTTTATGTTGCCACTACTATTTAGACGTTTTATGTTATTAACCTGTCAATATATCTGTAAATTAAATTAAAAACTTTCAAAAAAAAAAAAATGATTAAATTCCTTGCCATAAAAAAAAAAAAATTGGTCTCGTCTAATTCATCTTTGAGTGGACAGCGAACTCAACTGTGAGAGAGCCCGATTAAATTCAACAAGATTAAGTAGAGCTGCTCATAGAAGAGAGTATAAATCTAAATAAAAAGGATAATTTTATCTTATTATAGTCCAATTAAAATTTCTCTTCGTTAGCAGCATCTGAGATTACTCGTGCATAAACAAATCGTACCATGGAGAAACAAACGCCAAGACAATAACACTAGAAAGAAAGAAAAAAAAAAAAAAAAAAAAAAAAAAAAAGGAAAGTTCTTAAATTTGATAAATTAATTTTTGTAAATTTCTCATTTTTGTCATACCTTTTTTTTTCCCCCTCGGATGATAGAAATTCATTCCAATTTTGGAAAAAATCTTTACCTTTCACTTTCTTCTTCGAATTGTCCAAAAACCTTAGAATGCTCTGATTCTAGTTAGATGAGAAGATCTGAAACTAGCTTTAATTTTAGGGCCTGTTTACTTAGCTGTTTCGAGTTTTTAATTTGAATTGAGATGTGATTTTATGTGATAACTTTTTATTGTAATAAAAAAGTTAGATTTGACTATTTTTAAGAGTTTTTTCTGTAATAAAATTTAAATTCTAAATTCAAATTGATAAAATAAACGAGACCTTAAAATCTTATTTCTATCCTTCAATTCTTCTTCAGAGAAATACAATTTCGAGTCCAAGATTTTGACATGGCGAAAGAGTTTCAATTTAGCAAGGTATTGCCAATTGCAATCAAATTGATTATGGTTATTAAAATTTGGACGTAAATATCTTTATGCAAGTCACATAAGCTCTTATGAATGATGAATATTGGAATTTTAGATAACTATAAAGCAAGTTATATCGTGTGTATAAGTGTGTTTCTCCGTAAATTTTGACAATCATTATCAATTTGAGGGCGAATACAACACTTAACTAATTTCAAAATGACTAGCACAAGAATCGAGAAGATCTTAACTAATTTCAAAATGACTATGTCAACTAATGAGATACTCTAAAATTAATTATTCTTTTTAAAGTGACTACTAGACTTATTATTGATAACTTAAAATTGTTGCACAAGAATCGAGAAGAATGTAGCTATGACGTTTAAAAGGATGCCTTGACACATTTAAAAGTTATTTTTGTTGGAGTGACTAATAAAATTGTTATTGATAAAAAAAAAATTTGTTAAAAACATTGTCCGTGTTTAGAATTGATCCCGTTTTTATTTTTTACATTTTTTAAAAAGAAAAAATGAAAATGTTTCTAAAACGACGTTTAGCGCAATAAAGATAAAAAACAGAAATAAAAACGATTTTTTAGTTTAGTGTAAAATGAGATAAAAATGAAAAATGACTTTTAGTCATTTTTTATTTTTATTTTCGTTTTCTCCTCTCTCGAGTAGAGAGAGAGGGAGAGAAATATTAATAGGTTTTTTTATAATGAAAATAATTTCTTAATAAAACTACAAAATACATTTTTAAAAAAAAATTTTGTCTGAGATTGAAAACGTTTTAATTTTCATTTTCATACAAAAAATAAAATAATTTTAGAACGAATTTCAAATGCGCCCATTAACTCTGATGAAGTATTATAACCGTAAAAATTTTACATTCTAAGAAAAATCAAAACTAGAAAAAGATTATGTAAAAAATGTATATGTGTGCGAAAAATAAGCATACTTAGAAGAGGAAAAATGTTATCTAAATCCGTCGAATTGAGTTCTCTCATAATGAGTTTGGATAACATTTTTCCTCTTCTAAGTATGTTACCTACTAGATGGGGTGCAATAGGTAAATTAGGTCAAATAAGTTTAATTATTTACTCGGGCCAATTTTAAAAGCAATTATATGAATTTTCTATTATAAGAACCCAATTTTTAAAATGTATATTCTTTTAAAAGCAATTTAAATACCATATCTTCAAAAAAAAAAAAAAAAAAAAAAAAAAAAAACCAACTTCCAAAAAATTCTCTCCTCTCTAATACACCTTCAGGCGCTCCCAAATGAGAGAGAGTCTGCTCTGAGAAGAGATTATGAGCCTGTTCTTTTATCATTTTTGAGTTAGGTGATTTGAGTGTAAATTTTGAGTTGAGTTTAAGTTATAATTTGAGTTAAAGTTATAGCTTGAGTTTGTGTTTAATTGTGTACATTTGAGTTATAGTTTGAGATAAGAATCTTTTTGAGTTTGTGTTTGAGTGAGGCAAAACTTAAATTTGTATTTAGATATGGCCCCACTCATTTCATCAATTCGAGTTTAGAATTTGAGTTTTGTTACAGTAAAAAGCTCTCAGAAACAGTCACATCTAATTTTTTTGTTACAGTAAAAAGCTCTCACATAAAATCATATCTCAACTCGAATTACAGACTTGAATCAGCGAACTAAACGGATTCTAGTATTTTAATAAAAACTCAATGTCGATGGAAAATTTTAATAGGGTATATAGGTGAGGTTTTATACATCTTTTTATTGTAATACATAGAAAAAAATCATCTCAATCAGAATTAAAACGAAAAAGTTATATCATTTTTAAGAATATAAAAAATACTATTTATTAATTTGAGTTTAAATTTCTAAACTCGAGTTAAAAGGAAAATTTAAACAAAATTTTTATTTTTAAACTTGAGTTTAAACTTAAAAGAATATAAATTTAAATAAAATTGTAATTTGAGTTGTTTTTTTTTTGAGTTTGTAACTCAAGGAAAAGACTGTATAAAGCTAATTAAAGAGGGTACTTTCGTCTTTTCAACGTTAAAATTTACAATTCTCTCTGTTAGCAGCTTCCGAGATCACTCGTGCACAGACAAACTGTACCGCGGAGAAACTAACGCCACCCCGGAGCCACAGACCAAATTAACCAAAAGAAGAACACCAAAAAGAAGGAAAAAAAAAAAAAACAGAAAAAGAAAAAGGAAGTTCTGAAAATCTGTGTAGTTAATTTTCATAAATTTCTCAATCCCGTCAGATCTGATTTTTCCCTCTCAAAATAGAAATTCATTCCAATTTTGGGAAAAATCTCTTCTGACTTTTCACGTTTCTCCGAATTGCCAAAAACCCTAGGCAGAAGTTATGCTCCGATTCTAGCCGGACGAGAAGATCCGAAACCAGCTTTGATTTCGGAGTCTTTCTTTCTGCTTCTTCTTCTTCGGAGAAATTTTGGTTTCGATTTCCGAGGTTCTGACATGGCGGACGCGCTGTCCGTGATTCCGGCGGCGGTTCTCCGCAATCTATCGGACAAGCTCTACGAGAAGCGCAAGAATGCAGCTCTTGAGGTAACAACTTTTTTCAATTCATATGTATGTGAATTTGTATCTATATGTTTTGTTGGTTTGGTTTTGATTTGGTGTACTAGGGTTTTGAGTTGGTTTTGTGGATCTTCGATTGAATTATACTCGTAGGTTGAGGGAATTGTGAAGAACCTTGCGACGAACGGGGATCATGATAAGATAACGGCGGTTATCAATTTGCTAACTAATGAATTCACTTATTCGCCGCAAGCGAATCACAGGAAGGTATGGAAATGGGAGTGATTGGAATTGGAGATATATTGGGACTCTTTGATTCTGATCAATTGATGATTTACTTGGATCTTTATATGGTTTGTTTAATCATGTTTTTGTGTGAGCATTGATATTTTGTTTTGCCGATTCTTTGCAGGGAGGATTGATTGGATTAGCAGCTGCCACAGTTGGGTTGACTTCAGAGGCTGCTCAACATCTAGAAGTAAGAACTGAAAATGAATTGATGGTGATGATTTTTTTTTTCCTAGTTTTCTTTGTCAAGTGTAATTCTTGGTTATGGTTGCTTTATAATGAATCATGATTCAAGTGTTGGTAGAAACATATACGATTAAGCTTTCCGCAGCAGTGAGGTTTAGAACCCATAACCTGGCTGCAAAGTAGATTGTTTGCAACTTGTGTTGATTCACCAGGACGAGCACCCGTGACTCGAAATGATTAATGAGAGTGGTTAGCTTCCAATTTACAGATGATCTCATTTTGCATCTTCTAGTAGGTTGAATATGGAAATGATGATAGAATTTCCTTTTAATGTAATCAATTTGAATTTGTGTAGTTTTTAGTTATGTCTGAGTTACTGAATTCATAGTTCGTTTCATTAAATAACCTGCACTGCAATTAGCGAGGTGGGTAGGATGAAATAGATGAATGAACGTTGTTCATTTGTCAAGTAACTTCACAGGGTTGACGATTTGTCAAGTAATTTCACGGGGGGTTAGGACATACCACTTTCTGATTCCTTTTAGAAGGTTCTTTGACCAAGAAGGTGCTTTATGTGGATGTTGTTTTGTCTGTTATTTGTAATGGTGCTGTGTTATAGTGGATTGCTTTTCACTTCCTTTTGTGTTGATGTATTTCATCTAGAACTGACGAACTACTGCTCTAGATGCTAATGTTTACCTTTTATGTTTGCTGCAAGAGTTGTATTGTCCCCTATATCATTTGGGAGGCCTTATGTTCAACTAATCATGTAGTTCCTATATAGAAAAAATGAACTGATTTGATTACTTAACTGATTTCATTACTGCTCTAGATGCTAATGTTTACCTTTTATGTTTGCTGCAAGAGTTGTAGTTCTTATATTTTCTTGTGCTTCTGGTGTGTGTCAGCAAATTGTGCCTCCTGTGCTTAATTCTTTTTCTGACCAAGACAGCAGGGTTCGTTATTATGCTTGTGAAGCACTGTATAACATAGCGAAGGTGAGTGGTGTTGCTATTCGTTTTTCCACAAATTAATATGACATTCCCATATTTATGCTGGGCATGATACGTATTTTTGGTGATGCACAGGTTGTAAGAGGGGATTTTATCATATTCTTTAATCAGATTTTTGATGCTTTATGCAAGCTTTCAGCTGATTCTGATGCAAACGTACAAAGTGCTGCACATCTTTTAGATCGGCTAGTGAAGGTAATTTTGTCCAGAAACCCTTGCTTCACACATTTCATTTCAAATATCAGATTGTTCCTTCATTACCTTAAGTTGTCTTCTTGTTTGACATTTCTTTCTTACATAAATTTGTTACATGTTATGGAACAGGATATTGTTACTGAAAGTGATCAATTCAGGTAGGTGGTCTGTCATGTCAGATTTATAAATGTCTGCATTAGGGGTCAAAGTTTTTGATTGAGTTTCATTGTTTTGTGGTGTTATTTTTCTTCAGTATTGAAGAATTTATACCATTGTTGAGGGAGCGCATGAATGTCCTGAATCCCTATGTCCGTCAGTTTTTGGTAGGATGGATCACTGTACTGGACAGTGTTCCAGACATTGATATGCTGGGGTTTCTTCCTGATTTCCTAGATGGTAATTGATTTGTGTGATAAACTGTTCACTTTTTCCGCTTTTTCTCTAAATGTATATGGCCTTACAATGCCCAGTTAATTTCAGGTTTGTTTAATATGCTAAGTGATTCTAGCCATGAAATACGTCAACAAGCTGATTCAGCTCTTTCAGAGTTTCTCCAAGAAATCAAGAACTCCCCAGTAAGACTTACGCTAAAATTAAAATATATGGCTCTGTTGAAAATAAAAGCATCTTTATTTCAAGTGTTTTGACATGAAACAAATTATCTTGTTCATTTGTAATTTCTGACTCGAACAGTGCTACTCTTGAAGTCTGTAGATTACGGTCGCATGGCTGAAATTCTTGTGCAGAGGGCTGCTTCTCCCGATGAATTTACTAGGTTAACTGCCATCACATGGGTATGTTACTCTAGATGAGATCTCTCTTTGAATATGTTATCCTAGCTAGCTTAATGAAGAACACCTTTTTGATCGACAAAAAGATACTTTTATATAAGTTGTTGACGTGCTGCTGGATTGTGCAGATAAGTGAATTTGTAAAACTTGGTGGAGATCAGCTGGTTCCTTACTATGCTGATATTTTAGGAGCCATTTTACCATGCATATCTGATAAAGAAGAGAAGATCAGAGTGGTTGGTTTGTTTATATTTTCGTGTTTTATTTTTTGTTTTAATTTGGGTTGTTGTGTTCTCTCAGCTATCTATGCTGAGAACCTTGTTCATGGATTTTATTTATTTTTTTTAAAGACTTGCAACAGCAGAAGTTTATTTATTTCTACAGGTTGCTCGTGAAACTAATGAAGAGCTTCGTGGAATCAAGGCTGATCCAGCTGAAGTGTTTAACGTGGGATCTATCCTCTCTATTGCAAGGAGGTTCAGTTTTTTTAACCTTTGGAACATGCAGTTTGAAATGTTTTACTTTTTTGGGCTGGCACTTTTGCTCCTTTAGGAGCTATAGGGATGTGATGTTCTCTTCTCTTTTATTTTGTCTTCATTGAGCTCCCTTCTTTAGGTTTGATACATTAAGTGGTATTTTCTTAAATCAATTTCCAGTCTACAATACTTTGTGGTAATTGCTGGATATTTTGACTGATCAGCCAATTATCTAGTCAATGGGAAGCTACTAAAATAGAAGCATTGCACTGGATATCAACCCTTTTGAACAGACATCGCGCTGAGGTAATAGGCTTTTTCATACCCGACTTATTCTTCCTCAGCCTAACAAAAAAGAAGGGGGGAACAAAAGTAGGAACCTGTTTTCAAATTGTAGTTATATCTAGTTACTTACCTGTTTTGCATACATGTTCTATTGAATTTGCATACATGTTTGTTACTCAATAGAGTTTTCCAAGTGAAATTTCATTCTCAATTTCATTTTCAAGATGACTTTTGATCTCCCCAAAGGCCTGTGTGAACTAACGTAATATAGATATATTTTTCCATGCTTCTGGTAATCTCTCCCATTACATGATCCGTCCTCCATCTGAATTTCCCATAACTGCTGACAGTTATACTTGGTAGTCTATAAAGTCAGTAGAAAGAAATTAGAGGATTTTCTTGGAGACGGAATGTCTGTTCTAACTTGGTTTATTGTACTTGGAGACAACATATTATGATTTCCAGTTCAATGTGTTAGTTTTCAAAATAATGTGGCATAGGAAAGGCTGGCTTGATGTTCTTCACCTTTACACCAAAGCCATTGGAAAAGTTCCTATTATGTGATATGTAGTATTAAGAGCTCTCTGAGTTGTTACGTGAATTTTTTGTTTGTTTGCTCCTTGCTTAGCTCAGTAGCATCAAATACTAATTCTCTAATTGAAACAGGTCTTGACTTTTCTGGAGGACATATTTGATACACTTCTGACGCCACTTTCAGATTCGTCTGATGAGGTAAACTTTTAACATAGTTGTACATTTTTGTCTCTGCTGGCCTTGCGTTTTAATTGCTTTTATCATTTTTAAATTTCATTGCGAATTTATTTTTGGAAATGTATGACTACCACAATCTTATGCTTCCATGTACCTTTACTTTTAACGAGCTCCTATAGTAACCTATTTATTAGTATATAATGTTTCGACCTTGTAGTTGAGGTTATCAAACTCTACTGCAGCAGCAGCTAGCATGAGTGCTTATATTAGCTAGCACCCACTTTTCGTGTGACCCTATATCATCAAACTGCACTATAAGAGTTTGATCAGGGGAAGGAATCAGAGAATGATCTTTTTTTTTTTTGGTCAATTGGGGATTGCCTGCAAGTAGGTATAAGTTTAAAGGGGTAAACCATAATTTACCGCAAAAGGTGAGGGACGACAAATAACACGAGTAAAGTATCCGCTAACAAAGCAGAATTGGCTGTTTAGCTATTGACAGTCATTTGAAATTTTGTTATGGTACTGCCCTTCTGGTTTTCTGAACCCGTTTACATTCTGGGATGCTTCTTCAGGTTGTGCTCCTGGTTCTCGAGGTTCATGCATGCATAGCAAAAGACCCACAACACTTCCGTCATCTTGTTGTTTTCCTGATGCATAATTTCAGGGCAGATAATTCTCTACTGGAGAAGTGAGTTTCTTCCCCCCTCCCAACTCTCTCTCTCTCTCTCTCTCTCTCTCACTCACTCACACACACACGTGCTGGTGGTTAATGCATGCCACATTTCTTATTTTGATTGTTTTGTTTCTTATTATCTCAGGCGTGGTGCTTTGATAATCCGCCGACTTTGTGTACTTTTAGATGCTGAAAAGCTCTACCGGGAGTTTTCTACGATATTAGAAGTGGAATCCGATCTGGATTTTGCATCTGTTATGGTTCAGGTTGTCTTTTCTGAACTTCAAGTGCACGAGTGCACTAATAGAATGACGTTGAGGTTGGGGCTTTTTATAGTTAACAAAGTGAAGCAAGGCTTTTGTATTTAATAGTTTTGCGATTTCTTTTTATTTTTCAGGCTTTGAACTTGATTTTACTTACATCATCCGAATTATCTGAACTTCGAGATCTTTTGAAAAAGTCACTCGTGAACCCCGCTGGGAAGGACTTATTTGTTTCGTTGTATGCTTCATGGTGCCACTCACCCATGGCGATCATAAGTCTCTGCTTATTAGCTCAGGTAAGTGTTTAGAATTTCATTGTACTAACTGCCGTCATCTCTCTCTTTTTTGTGCTGCATGCCCTTTTGTTTATTGGTTTAGTTTTTATATTTCAATAGAATGTGTTCTCATTTCTTATCTTGACAGACATACCAGCATGCAAGTGCTGTAATCCAGTCTCTGGTGGAGGAGGATATTAATGTGAAATTTTTGGTCCAGCTGGATAAATTGATTCGCTTGCTGGAGACTCCAACTTTTGCGTATCTAAGATTGCAGGTTATCATTTAAAATTATTTCATTGTTACGCCTTTATATTATGTTAACATGGTATACTCGGCAGTTCCTCGTTTACTTGGGAGAAAACTACTCTACTATATGATAATTAGATAAATTTGTTCCAGGATTCTGAACCATCCAAAATATTTTTTTAGTCACTGAGTCATATTTGATTTATGAATTGTCTTATAGTTCTCTGCTGCTCCTGCTTTTGATCTTCAGGATCATGATCATAAGAATGCTAACTTAAGTTGATTGCTTGACAGAATTTGATTGAGGTCTTGTTATTGAATGTAAGCTTTGGTCATTGTGAAATAACTATAGGGTGAATTTGAAATTTTCATTCTCTTGGAGTGGTTGGTTTCCGCTATTTCTATTAGTTCTGTCACTGATACAAGTAGAATCACTCGGATGTATTTTTAAATTTGCAAATTGCTTGGTAGTTTCGACTTGTATTAGTCTGCCAATAGCTGTAAACCATTACAGAATGGGAGGTTTAATTCTCTGTTTTTTGTTTTTTTGTTTTTTTCTATCGTGATATTTTGTTGTATATGTTTTACCTGAACTGTTTCCAGAATTTTCACATAATCATTCTGTTGTTTTTGCAGCTTCTTGAACCTGGAAGATATATATGGTTGTTGAAAGCCTTGTATGGTCTTTTGATGTTGCTTCCCCAGGTACATCTTAAGAGTTCTGCTTTTATCCATTTTTAGTTTTTTATTTCCTTTATTATGGTGATCCAAATTACTGAGACATAGGTTTCTTCCTTGAGATTGTCAGTCAAATGGACTATAATAACAGTTTTCTACGTCTCCATCAAACAAAAGACCAGAAATTCAGAATAAAAATAGTAAAGCCCAAAAAGCTTCACAAGAGATACTAAAACATTATTTAGGTGGTGCCATTCAAAGCATTTTCAGTCTTTGTCGACATGTAATTTATTGTTGGCCCTTCTGTGAAGCAAGGGCATAGTGAATGCAGAAAAGCCAAAGGGATAACTCCAAATCACAGATCATAAATAAAATAAAATATAAGTCCGTCAAAACTCATCTCACACTTTACTGCCATAGAACTCTCAGTAGTTCTGGTAAATAGGTTTTGACTTTACAGCTATTCACTCCTTTGGTAAATCTGCAAAAATGCTAATCTTTGTCCCCTACAGAAAAACAGAATAAAATGAAAGAAACTGTGTATCGGTTCTGAGGCTTTACTTGAAATTAGCCATACATTTGATGAAACAGTTATTATTTTGATAGTTTAATGAACCATTCACGGCGTTTAGATAACCAGTCTACCTGATTCAGAATATTTTTCTCCACTTTAGCCTACTGAAAAAAAGAACAGGGGCTGTTGTTGTTACTGGTTAAAAGTAATAGGTAATGGTGCATGCGTTTGGTAGTGTTTTTGCTTCTTTTTCTTTTCTTTCTTTCTTTCTTTTTTTTTTTTTTTTTTTTTTTTTTTTTTTTTTTTGTTGCTTTTAGTCAGTAGGAGAAGAAAAGTGAAAGCTTTGGCTTTTTAGTAATTATTTGGAACTACATTTTTAAACAGCTTAATGGGTCAAGACAATTTTTAATTTCTAATAAAGCAGTAAAATGTTGAAATGAAGTTTATATAGCCTTATTAAAACTTTGGTACAAGTTTCAAAGTTTATTCAGATGTGTTGTCTTTAGAAGCCTCATTTTGTGGCTTTGACTATAAGCTCCTCTGAAAAGCCGAAGCACTTCTTACTGATCATCCAAACACTTCTAAAAGCAGTTTTTAGACCCAATAAGCCAAAAACACCTTTTGAAAAGCTCTCCCAGACAAGCCCTATATCCTTTTAAGATGCTTTTCCGCTCCCTCCCTGCTATAATGAATTCTAATTTCCGTTATTTTCTGGCTTGATTGCAGCAAAGTGCAGCATTCAAGATACTAAGGACTCGTCTAAAAGCTGTACCCTCATACACATTTAGTAGTGAGCAACTCAAGCGAACCTCTTCCGGGAATCCCTACCAGATTATTCATCACATTTCAGGTGGATCAAATATAAGCCAAGATGGAGACATACACGAGGATGAGAAGAATTTACATAATGGAATTAAATTCACGTTAAGATTACAACAGTTTGAGCAAATGCAGCACTTACATCGTATGCATGCTAAAGCACAGGCACAAGCTCAAAGCACTTCCTCGTCTCCAGCGTCACCAAAGGTTGGTGAAGCTTAGTCTTTTTCTATCATGGCTATTGTTTGGATTTATTGTCAATTCAGAATTATATCTTAGGTGTTGAGCATATCCAGGGAACAATGGATGAAGTTTCTGGTTTTCATTTTCGGGTGCCTCTTAGGTTCTCCAAGTATGTTCTTTGGATGCAATTGGCTGTTCTAATAGCTTTTGCTGTCTGTCTATTAGGATTTAGTCTCCTTTTTTTTTTTTCCCCACTTTGAAATATGGGCCCTTGCTGGTGAAAGTCCTTCAGATGACAGTTTCCTTATTTCCTTATGGTTTTGCCTGCCCTTTGTGCAAAACATAAATAAATAAATAATTTAAAGACACATCACACAAGGAAGGGAAGTAAAGGGGAGAGGTCATGATAGAGGGGCTATGCAGCTGGTTATGCAAGTAATAATACCGCAATAATATCTCTAAATCGAAAGTTCATAGGTTTAGAAGCTCATAAGGTTTGTGTTTGAAAAAGTCCCGTTCATACTGCAGATTTTGATATAGGGACTTCTGATTTTCTAGCATTCTTTATATTGCTATTATCATCATTATTTGCATCAATATCATGATATTCTTGTTTCTTCATATAGTTTATCGTTTTTAGACTAACCGGTGTAGGCTAACAGGAACAGGTGGTAAATAGATAGCAGACTAACTCCACTAGAAAACTAGAAGCTAGTCTAGAAATAAGGAGACTCCTGAATAAATTGTTTCTAATATTCTTATACCAAAGATAAAAATCATAAAGTGTCATAGACTATAGAATTTGCGTCGGGTTGTTTATGTTGTTGCCTGTTATACATGCAGGACGTGGAAAGACCTGAAGAATCCATGAGACCTACTCCAGCAGAGATGGGTAGGCCTCCTTCGAGATCGTCGAGGAGAGGACCCCCGGGACAGTTGCAACTATAACAGTGGCGGTGCTGCTTCTGGAGCACCTACTTGAAACAGCTAATTATACAGTGATCTGGGCATATACAAGCAGCCATGAATGGGATCTTGTGTAATTGTAAAATTGTATATCATAGTAGTTTGTTATGTGGAACTTATGGTGGTTGGGATGTTGAAAATTGAGTTTTTGAATTGGAGATGGGCTCAGCCTTGGCTGAGCTATTCTTTTGACTTTGTAAACGGGATATGCTCCCACGTGGTTCTGTTATTTTTTTGTTGAAAACCATGTGGGCTAGAGGGATATATTTTATTTAGAAGATGCAGTTTGTTATTTTTCATGTTTATTATCTGTTACAGCCGATGTTCATATAATAAGCAATCAGTTAAATTCATGCATACGATGATCTTGTGAAGAAGAAAAGCTTGTGTATTTACAATGTCTCGACAGAAAATGTTAGTTAACGTGCTTTAATAATGTGTAACGATCGATTTTCAAGTAGTTTTATAATATAAGCTACGTTTCAGTAATGCTACATGCTAGAGGAAATTTATTGTTTGTGAAATATGAAGGGATTTCTACTAGCATTGGCCTTTACATTTTTGTTTTCCTTTTTATTTTACTTCCATCTTTAAAACTCTTCATTTAAAGAAGCTATTTTTGTGTGTTTCTCAATATTAGATTTGATTAAAATCACGAAAAAGTATGTGACTTAACATGATTTAAATCTCATGGTTTAAAATAGAATTGAGTAGAGCATTTCTTATATCCTTCCGTAAAAATCTAATCTGATTGTTCAAATGTACGACATTAATTAGCAAGTTTTACCTACTATGCACTCCTGTTATTATTATTATTATTATTATTATTTGTTTCTATTGCATGTTTATCGTTGTTTTTGTGTATTCTCAATGTTTATGATGCCCACGTGAAACACGGTTTGCTTAGGTGGTTAAGGTTGGCTTCTTTTCACTTTCCAAATTGCATGCTGGAAGCATGGAGGTGCGTTTATTTCGTTGATTTAAGTTTTTAATTTGAGTTGAGATGTGATTTTATGTGAGCTTTTTACTGTAGTAAAAAAATTAAATGTGACCGTCTCTGAGAGTTTTTTACTGTAACAAAATTTAAATTTTAAACTCAAATCGGTAAAATAAACAGGACCTGAAAGTGTCCACTTGTACTTTTCTCAATATCTATTGGAAAAATAGTGCATACGATGATTTCCCTTCGGGAAAATTTTTATTCATTTTGATCTGAAAATCTTTATTTATTTATTTATTTGCATATTTAGTATTTTGACCTTTTTAATTGTAGTTGTCAACCAGTGCTACAGGAACCGGACAAGAAATACAGGCTAGAAGAGAATTTCTATCGAAATCTATATAAAATTTACATAAATCTACATTCAATGTTTTGCTTGTGAATTACATACATAACCAAAAGGCAAAAACCCATTATTCTTTCCCCTCAAGTAATCTCAAAATCTGATAACTACAACCCTAAAGCTGAAATACAGAGCAACATCCAAGATGGGAAATATAAAGTGAAGATGGGAAATATAAAGTGAAGATGGATGATCCCTAGATATCTAGTAACGTTCACAAAGCATAGATCTTCTCAAGGTCAGAGTTATACTCTTCAAGATCTGATACATTTGCAGAGTATGACCACGAAAAGGACTTGCTTCCGCTAGCCCTTTTGATGCGCCTCTGCGAGTCGCGGTGGAAGCCACAATGTTGTCGGAAAACAAAGTAGCACATGCTTGCTAGAGTGCCAATAAGAATGGGCACTCCCACGGATGTTATGACAGCCGCCATCCATGAATCATGCTTTCCGACAACCTCAAAAGCTATAGAGAGAAAAGCCCCACAAGTGCAAGCGCAGGCTATCCACATTAATTTGTTAACCACCGAAACAACCTGCTTCTGAGCCCTTGTATCCCAAGCCACCAAAGTGATCTGAACGACAACAACTGATAGAGAAATGAAGAGAGATATGGCATTTAAAAGGTAGAACACTTGGAAACCAACGTGGTTGGCGATTTTGGCCTTTCCTACTTCTGGACCAGTAGGTACATATTGCCCAGGCAAGTTGAAAATAGCCAAGAAGGCTATTGAAGCGAAAAGAACAGCGACGACAGTCACAGAATTGGTCGTGTTTTGTACTGCTTCTCTGTGTAGCTTCTTTAGTTCTTTTGCAATGCCAGAAACTCGTCGGCGTGTTTTTTCACTCTGTATGAGTTGCGACTGAACCTCGTGCTTAATGTCACTGACAGTTCTCTTGAGTTCCATTGCTTCATCCAATTGGCCGATAAATCTGGCATGTTTGGCACCAGCTTCAGCTAGAGCTTCCTTAATTTCCAAAGTAGATTCTCCATATTCTAGTTTATCAGCCAAATCCATCGCAGTCTCTTGATGACTATTTATGGCGTTGACATCAATTGACGTATAGCTTAACAAAACGCTCACAATCTGAAGAAAGGAGAATAAATATCAGCATAAGGCAAAAAAAAATAATAATAATAATAAAGTAAGTGCTCTTAAACTCAGTTGGCACATAGAAGAGCCAACTTTTAATGGTTTCATTCTTCGGATCTTTCCCAATACAATGTTTTACAGGTATTAAACAATCAAAAAGGGATTCTCAGTATGTTAAATTCGAAAGCACATTCGAGACACTCAATCCCATCAAACCAAACAACGAGAAGATAGGCAAGTAATCCGCATGACAGAATAAGTTGATTATCCACTGGAAAAAGCAACTACTCTTGGTCCAGTTCATAAATTGAAATTTTGTATAGGAATAGCAGACTTAGCAATTTCATAATAGCAAAACTATCAAAGATGTTCAACAAATGCAAGGAAGCAAATAGAACATGATCCCTTTGAGGATTAAAAACCAAAATTATACTTTTGCATCATAAATAGAGACATAAGTGTGAGTGAAAATGTACCTGTGAACGGCCTTTTCTCGTGGCTATATGCACAGCTGTGTTACCCTTCTTGTCACGTTCATTCAGTATTGAGATATCAGCACTCAATATCTCCTCTACTACCAAAGGACACTGACCTTTTACAGCCATATGGAGGGCAGTCTGACCTTTCTTATCTTTGACGCATACGATTTCTGGATCGCGTTCTATAAGCGTCTTTACAATGTGGAGGAGGCCATATCTACCAGTGGTATGCAATGCAGTTTTTCCATTTTTCCTCACTATCCTCATTGAGCTGACATCAGCATCCAAGATTGCATTGACTACCTCCAAGTGATCTTGAACGGCGGCCGAATAAAGGGGGCTGGTGTTCGTCGAGTCACAACATCTACAAAGCTCTGGCCAAACACTCAAGAGCGCCTTCACGATACCTGAATAAACAAGATAATCAATCCCATATCTTCCCGAAGCAACCCCCTTATCATCAACTTTACTAGCCATTTTTATTTTTTCAACCAGAAAAAAAAAAACGTATACGGTAATCTAAAAACCTTTTAAGTTATTTACATCCTTCTATTGTGTCAGAATTTCAAAGAAATATAGACGTTTGAAAATCATCATTCTTCATAAGCACATGACAGAAATACCAGCCTATGACTGGAATCTGGATGACTAATGACTCAAAACATATATAGCATAGAATCTTCTACCTCATAATCTTTGCTGTAAGAGATTTCCATTCTGGAGCACTAATAGCAATATCCATTATTTTTTCACTGGATTACCTTTAGTTTTAGTTCAATGAATACGATTCACCATAAAATTACATGAATCAATTCATTTAAGTACTACAAGATGATGATGCCTTGCAACAAAATTATCAAACTACACAGAGAAAGTAATGGTCATGTTTAGTCATCTCGTGAGTAAAACAATTCTCATAAGTACCTTTTATTCTCCTAATCAAGTGTTCAACTAATTTCAGCCAAAACTATTTTACGTCACCCAAATAAACTGAACTTAGCTATATTACACCGTAGCCTTCTTACAATTATTACAGAAAATGAAATAATCTAACCCACAAAAATATACAACAAACCAAACAAAACCAATTTTCAAAAGGGACCAAAACCCATTTCAGAAATCAGAAAAATTGAAGCAGAATTTTCACCCAAAAGCAGTGTCAGAGTTAAATAGCAATAAAATAAGTATTAAATACCGAAATATATCATCTAATCCACAAATATATAATAATAAACCAAACCAAACCAATTCTCATAAAAGGACCACAACCCATTTCAGAAATCAGAAAACTGAATCAGAATTTTCATTTTTCACCCCAAAGCACAATTTACACTTACCCAAGTTGCCACTCTTAGCGGCGACATGAAAAGCGTCCATGTCGGACTTGGACCTGATCTTCACCGTCTGAACATCGCAGAACTTGAGCAAGTAGCAGAAAACCTCCTCCAGATTATTCTTTGCGGCCATGTACAGGGCAGTATCCCCTGCGTCGTTCTGCACCGCCATCAGATCAGACACCGTCGACCCATCCGACGGCTCCTCCTTCACCAGCTTCTTCAGCGCATCGAGGTCGCCCGATCGGACGGCCGTGAAGAAAGCTTGATGGGTGATGAACCTCAGAGACTTCGAGTCCATCATTTTAGAGAGAGAAACTCACTCCTTCCTTACAATCACTATCTGCAGAATTCATCAATAGAAATTGGACCAACAAGTAAACTAAAATCCCCCTTTCTTCTTGTTTGAGTGGAAAAGAAAAATACCCAGATGGGAAATTGGAATCAAAAGCTTGTAATAAGAGTAAAAAGCTATGAAACAGAAATGAAAAATGGGTTTTTTGGGCCGGTCTTTTCAGTTGGCAACAGCCAAATGGGCAATTATTATTATTATAAAGAAAGAAAGAAAAGATGAGCAGAAAAGAATGGACAAAAATGGAGTATTTGGCTTTTCCCCTTTGATCATATAGCTAAGTGGGGTCCCGTGGATGGGAAAACCATGTGAAGATTATAAATACAACTTTTTTTTTTTTTTTTTTTTTTTTTTTTTTTTTTTTTCAGTTTTTGAGATTCTTTTATTTTATTTATCTATTTATTTCGTAACCTACATAGATATTAAATCACTTATTTAGATTCTATTATTTTCTCTTTTAATATTATGTATTATTCTCCATAACTCATATCTTAATTTTACATGTAATCTATAATCGTGTTTGGAATTGATTCTGATTTTATTTTTCACGTTTTTTGAGAAAGAAAAAATAAAAACGTTTTTAAAATGACGTTTGGTGCAATAAAGACAAAAAATAAAAATGAAAACGATTTTTTGATTTAGTGTAAAATGAGAGAGAAATTAAAAACGACTTTTAGTCATTTTTCATTTTTTATTTTTGTTTTCTCCTCTCTCGAGCAGAGAGTGAGAAAGAGAGATATTAATGGGTTTTTTTAACACTGAAAATAATCTCTTGATAAAACTACCAAATGCATTTTCAAAAATAATTTCTATCTGAGATTGAAAACATTTTCATTTTCATTTTGACACAAAAAATAAAATTATTTTGGAACGAATTCCAAACGCGCCTTATGTAATTTATGTCTTCTCTTATAACCTCTAATTATGATCCTTAGGCTATAAATAGAGAAACTATTTACCTATATAAACACTTCTTACTAGCAAGAATACAAAGCTTCATTGTCTCTTATATTTCTCTTATGCTCTCTTGTTCTTTTAGTTTCTTACAATTGTAGTTTTTACTATTATTTTATAATACGTTATCATTACGAGTTCTATCTTAATCTCTTTCAGGAGACGTTTAGTTCATGAATTGAAATCATGAGATTAGAATAATTTTTAATTTACGTGTATTTTTTATGAGAAAAAATACTGTAATTAATCACAAACTATAATTCGAATCGGGGTACCGAATACCCCAACCAAACAACTCATTAGTGTTTCTAACTCCTTTATTTCCACGTGTTTTTGTTTCTGAAGGTAGTTCATTTATTCTATTGATCATACATGTTGCATTCATGTTCTCCTTCTACGTTTCTTTACTCTCGTTTTCTTTCTTCTCATATGTATATGTTTATATATTATATATCTACTTTAATAATACAACAGATTTACATGTACATATTTATTTAGCCTTTAGAATTTTTCCTGAGTACTATTTTATTGCAATCAGTTATATATATCATTCAATTTTTGTCAGCATGTATCTGGTTATATATTTGTAGAATTACTATGATTATTCTCACCATTACTTAGATGTGAAGTTTTTCCGTTGGCATTTTTTATAAGTGTGTTTGGTTATTAACCTGTTCATATTATTTATGTCTATAAGTATAACATTGCCTCACCAGTCTCATTATATTATTTTTCATGTTATTATGCTCTATTGTTGTGCCCGTTTGATTTACTTAATTCACATGCATTATATTTTCTTTCATTGTTATAATTATTGTTGTACCCGTTTATCACTTTATATCCTAATATTTGATATTCTTATATTTTAAACCTTTGATTGATTTAAATTATTCCCTGAATAGGGTTTGGAAGAAGATGCCTCAACAAAGTTGACCTCTACAATAGTCGACCCCTTGATCATTCGCTCGAACTTTTGGAGTTCTTGCATCGACTCTGTCAGGGTTATATTATGTCTAGTGCTCAAATTGAACGTTGCCCTAAACGGAATATACTCCTTCGACAAAGTTTCAAAGATCATGGTCAATTGAGACTCAGCATAGATGTCGGCCCCATTGGTCTGAACTTCAGCCAAATAGCCCATCACCTTCAGCATATGTTCCTTTATGGAAGACCCAGCCTTCTGTCTGCAGTTAATAAGGTTGCTAAGGGATTCCCGACGTTTTTCAGTGGCTTGGCCACCGAACATGTCCTTAAGATTATCCATAATCTGACGAGCAGTTATGTAATCTTCATGTTGTGCTTGTAGCACAATGGACATGCTCGCCATCATATAACAGCGAGCCATATCGTCAGAGTCCTTCCAGCGTTGATACGCTACGAAAACCTCATTAGGAGCATCAACAGGTGGCTCCGGAGGACAAGGTGTGTTTAGTACGAAATTCAGTTTCTCAAAGGTTAGGACGATCTTTAGGTTCCTTTTCCAATTGGTAAAATTCTCGCCAGTTAAGTTGTGTTTATTAAGTATCGATGATAATGCGCTAGAAGACATTTTGATTTACAATAAACATCCATATATCTAGTATAAGTAAACTTGCATAAACATTTAGTAATCAAACATATATACATGTTATAATGCAGCAAATATGTTTGTGTGTCAAAACCTTGAAAAAATCACAACCTCACAACAATAATTCCCAACTCAAAATTTTGTAAGTCTCCTAGGGGAGATCATGCAAAATTTAATTGGGAACACGGATCCCCTACGATCAATATATACCATCCGGATCAATCTCTGTCTAGCATATATTGATAATCGTTTTCTTTGGCCATTAATTTAATTATCAGAGCTCCTAGGGGAGATTAATAATTAAATTAATCTTGAGTGTATAACCATCGTTTCAACTATTTGATCCATATTTTACAATTGTCACCTAGGGGTGTACAACCATAAAAATATGCTCAAATAAATTATCCTCTCGGAGATCCATACCGGTACATAATGAATCCCTTTCTAGGGGTCGGTATCACCATGTGTTACCTGCGAACCAACGATGGAGGCCATGGGTCTTTCCTTCAAAAACCCTCACCCACTCAATCTTTTGGAAAACAAGGTTTTATGTTAAGAAATATGCATGAACAATTTTAATGAGCGGCACTCCTATTCTATATGACATGTTATCACATATATAGCAAATCATATTATATGCAATCATACAAAGCAATTAAGCTAGGCAACAAGCACAATAATAATAACCGTAATATTATGGTTCCATCCTAGAGAAAAGAAAGAAATTAAAGATTACAAAGAATAATCGAAACATATAGGGCTGGCAATACGGGTTACGATACGACGACACGACACGAACACGACTCGATTTTTTACGGGTTAGTGTCAAAAATATCAACCCCAGGTCAATTTAGTGTCAACCCGAAATTGACCCGTCTGAAAAGGGTCGGGTTAGTGTTAACCCGTATGACACTAAATTAACCCGTTTAGTTAATTTATTAATTTTATACTATTTTTTTTAATTTTAGACCTTTTAGTAATTTAGTCTCATAAGAGAAAAAACCCTAATCCTCCCTCACACCCACACACGCACACACACACTTTTCATATATTCCCTAATCTTATTCACTTTGAAATATTGCATATATGTACTTATATTGTCTAAGCATTTTTTTTAATCTTATGTAGGAATTTGATGATCTTGTTGATGATAACTTCTCTGATGTTCCCCAAAAATCTCAATTAGAGCTTTACTTGGATGAGCCTAGGGTAAATAGGAATGCACCTTTAGATATTCTTGCATTTTGGAAGTCAAATCAATTCCGCTATCCTATTCTTGCCATGATGGCTCGTGACATCTTAAGCATCCCGGTATCAACAGTTGCATCAAAGGCAGCATTTAGTAATGGTGGTCGTGTGTTGGATCAATTTTGAAGCTCACTTAAGAGTGAAACTGTTGAAGCACTTCTCTGTACTAAAGACTGGTTATTTGAAAATGAAGGTAAAGTATTTTACACTTATCTTTTGAATCAGTTTAGTTAATTTTATTATAGCTATTTCTAAAATTATTTTTTTAAATCTTGTTGGATGTTAACTTAGGTGATCATGATAAGGCATTTCTTGAGGATTTGAATGAGATGACAAAGGATGTAGTTTCTCTTAGCTTGAATGATAATGCTCAAGCTTCAAACTCAGTTGCTCTTAACTCTTGAACACTTAGAAGATAATTTTAGCTTTATTATTTAGTTGGAGTTGATTATCCGATTGAACTTTGTTATTTTATTGGACTTTGGTATGTAGTTAGACGTTATTTTGAAGACATATTTGATTCATGTTGTTTTTAATGTAATTTAGTGTTTTTAATGTAATTTTAGTGCTTCAAATTGTTTTAAAAAGTGACATATCAATTAGGGGTTCGGGTCGATTTCGGGTCAAGAATGCAGGTGAATTTCGAGTCCTAATTCACGGGTTATGACGGGTCGTGTTAGTGTCAATCCGTGTCTGGACGGGTCGTGTTAGTGTTAGTGTTTTTTTAACCCGTCGTGTCACAGGTCGTGTTAGTGTTGGGAGTTTTTTTTTAAAAAAAAATTTCAACCCGACACTAACACCACCCGTCGACACGATTTGCCAGCCCTAGAAACATATATCGATTCTTCATCTTGAATCTTCCCGGTTGTCCTTAAATTCTTCATCACAATCAAATTCCGGTTATCATAAAATTATTTTTCATGTTTTCTTGAAAAAATCTCAAAAGACTGCAAAATCATATACTATCTCGTTAGGTCCGGTCGACCGGTGACAGAGTAGTTATACTCTACCGGTCGACCGGCTTACACTAACCGGTCGACCGGTGCGGTCGACCAGTACCTGTGCGACAGTAACCCAGATTTTCAGAAATCAAAGCAGTTTTTCAATTTATTCAAAAAACACAAAACAATTTTATAAACCAAGGAAAAATTAAATACCTTCATATCCTTCATCTTCAAGATCCATCTTCAATATCCTCCAAGAATTTTACATAAAAATTCCTATACCATTTTCCAGTTTACAAAATTTCTACTAAAGAAAATAAAATAAACCCTAACGGCGATGATAGGCCGCATATCTAATTACATTGCAAAGAACAAATTCCTATACAACCATTCTAAACTCTAAGGAACCATAACCGGTAAAAATTAAATAATCATTGATAATTTATAAATGTCAACCAATAATAATTATTTAATCATTCATTCACCATATATTCATGATAACAACATAATATAGAAACCCTAGAGTGCCATCTCTCTAAAATATTAATTCAAGCATAAAAGAGATATTTTTTTAGATCACAAATCTATGTACATAGCATAATCATGAACAAATAACCATGGCTCTGATACCAATTTGTTGGAAAATAATGGCATCGAGTGCGCAGCGGAATTTAAAAAATTTTAATCAACGTCAAAGCCAAACAAGAACATGTTCATGATGCTATATAACATAAATACTAAAGATCTAAATCATACCTTTTAAGATTTCCAGAAACTGCACGTCTGACAGATCTAAGTGTTCCAAACAGCAACCGAAAGAGCCTCAACCAACTGGTCTTCTTTGCTATTCTCGTTTCCACGATCGGTGTGCGGGTGGGCACACGTCGTTTAATCTCCTCTTGGTATTCTTGATCTCCTTCCAATCACAAGAGAGCCAAAGAAAAATTGTTCTTGATAATTAAACAATTTTTCCTCTTGGAATCTCTTATTAATAGCCTCCAAAAAGTCTCTCAAGTGATCTAATGAGTAATGTGACTTAATAGGCTATTTATAGTGTTTAGGAAGTTATACTTCCGTAACAATTAGGTTTCACAAAGTTCTAATCACATCCAGAGTCGATTTTGCCACGTCAACATGCATTTTACGTTGCAACCGGTCGACCGGTGACAGAGACGTTATAGCTCACCGGTCGACCTGTCTTCACTGACCGGTCGACCGGTCTGCACTAACGAAAATTGTTTTCTTAGTTTTTCAATACGGGAAACTTGCAAAGAGCCCCAGTTTTGATTCAAGCAACCCAATAGAGAAATTGCCTGATCAAAACAGTCATATAATAGTCTTCCCATATTAAACAACTCTTAAAACAATAATTCAACCAATTTATCTAGAATCAATTTATCAATTAATTCACCCGATAAATTACTCATGAATTAACTTTGAACCTCTTTTACGGAAATAACACAAGTTACCAATATGTAGGAAATACACCGTATCGTTACAGGAAATTATGTGAGCTAGCAAAGGGACCCGATGGACATATATAAATCAAGCTCCTATAATCACAACGCTACTTATAAACCAACAAATCCGTCTCATGATTATAAAACTCTAGCGCTATTCCACTAAAAGCCTAGAGTTGCACTCTCGATTTATATAACATATTTACAAAGCTCTGATTAGCTCTAGTCCATGACTCAATAAATTAGTATATCATCCCCATAGGATATCCATAATCGACTTGAGGTCAAGTTTCGTTTTACCTTCCCGATTACATTTATCTTATGTTCCATTATCATACCATTAGAAAAATACTATTCATACGATTACAAACAGTAAACCATTAGATAACACATAGTAGTCTAATGGCCGAGCGCTCGTATTTTTCAATCCACTGATAATGCATAAGAGGATATCATTGACTCTTTATAGGAGCTATGGATTCCACTATCTATGAATAACAAATCTACACATACACGAGTCATACCCCCAATGCACCGGCAAGCGTACCTTTACATAATGTCAGGATGTCTCTCTTTAGTACATCAAAGGATACAAGTCAAGTATACGGGTTCATCATCCATCTCAGGATTAAGATGACAACATATAATTCGTCAAAAGTGAATTGTTTTATTCAAACAGAATTATTAATTAAAACAATTCATCTTTGGTTCGATCCAATATAGATTTCACCAGCAGAAACTATATCAATGTCTCTACCCATGGAGTCCCACCTCTGACGACTAAGACAAGCCGTCTCCGTTAGGAAGTAGACAACATAACAATCTTAACATGAATAAGGCGCCCAACTTTATTCCCTCGATTGTGGATCATAAGATTTAGACTATCATCTTTAGATTCTTGTCTTCCGCATGTTCTTCACATTACATGCATGATCTAAAGATTTAGAATGACAGTCTCAGACTTTCTGTTTGCTTATCATACATTCAACTATTATGAACATAAAGAGGACAATACATAGATATATGAAATAAATAAATCTTTATTAATAGTCAAAATGTCTCAAAGAAAATTGTTACATTTATTCCTAAGGGCATAAACGCTAACATGTTCGGTGTTCTCAAGACGTATAAAATGAAGCTAAACCCTTAGAAGTGTGCCTTCGGCGTCGCTTCAGGGAAGTTCTTAGGTTTCATGGTGAGCAGTCGAGGAATCGAGGCCAATCCACAAAAGATTCAGGCCCTCCTCAATATGGCATCACCAAGAAAACCAAAGGAGGTCCAGAAGTTGATAGGCTGTGTGGCCGCACTGAATAGGTTTATCTCTAAATCCACAGATAAGTGCATTCCATTCTTCGACACCCTGAGAGGAAGCAAGCCGTTTCTATGGATGGAGGAGTGCGAACAAGTGTTCCAACAACTGAAGGAGCACCTTAGGAAACCCCCTATGCTGTCCAAGCCTATGACTGGGGAAGTACTGAGCCTTTACCTGGCGGTCTTAGAGCACGCCGTTAGTTCAGTGTTAATCCGCGAAGAGAAGAAGGTGCAACTGCCTGTGTATTACGCCAGCAAGCGCCTCTTCGACGCAGAGACGAGGTATCCCCAGATGGAAAAGCTCGCCCTCGCGCTAGTTGTGATAGCAAGGAAGTTACGGCACTACTTTCAGGCCCATAGCATTCAGGTCTTGACCAATCACCCCCTCAGGCAGGTGCTACAAAAGCCCGATGCCTCTGGTCGACTCCTTAAATGGTCAATAGAGCTCAGCCAGTTCGACATCGACTACAGACTACAGACCGCTATCAAAGGTCAAGCCTTAGCCGACTTCGTGGCGGAGTTCATGGGCTTACCAGCCGAGGTCGAGGGAGCCGTCCAACCCCCACACTGGAAGCTCTACGTCGACGACAGTTCCAACGATAATGACAGTGGCGCGAGACTGGTGTTACACACACTGGAAGGACACAAGGTCACCTCGACCATCAGGTTCGAGTTCCCCGCGTCCAACAACAAAGCGGAGTATGAGGCACTGCTCGCTGGGCTCCGATTAGCGGAGCACTTAAAAGTTGAAAACCTCGACATCTTTAGTGATTCACAACTCATTGTGAATCAAGTAAAGGGCCAGTACCAGACTAGGGATGAAAAGATGGCGGCGTATCTGAAGAAGGTTAAGGAAGCCCTGGAAAAATTCACTACTTTTGACATACGGCAGGTACCAAGGGTAGAAAATAACAACGTCGATGCAGTCGCTAGACTGGCGACGTCGAGGGACGCCGATCTTTTGAACCTGGTGCCTCGAGAGGTTTTGAAAGGCCCATCCATAGAGAAGCGGCCTGAAGTCACACCAGTGGAACTCCAACCCAGCTGGATGGATCCAATCATCAGGTACTTGGTCAATGACGAACTTCTTGAGGATAGACAGCATGCCAAAAAGATGAAGTACCAAGCGGCGAGATACACGATGCACGACAACCTCCTCTACCGCAGGGGGTACTTGACGCCGTTGCTCAGGTGCCTCGGCGCAGAAGAGGCAAAGAGGGTCCTATCAGACGTGCATGACGGGGTCTGTGGGAACCACGCGGGAGGACAATCCCTAGCCTACAAAATATTACGACAAGGTTACTATTGGCCTAGCCTTAAAAAAGATGCGGCAGAGTACGCGAAGAGATGAAAAAGTTGCCAGAGGTATGCCCCCACCCCGCGACTGCACTCAGAGGACTTAACGTCCATACTATCCCCCTGGCCTTTCGCTAAGTGGGGGATCGACCTCATCGGCCCTCTGCACAAGACCCCAGGAGGGTATAAGTTCGCGATAGTCGCCGTCGACTACTTCACGATGTGGGTCGAAGCCGAGCCATTGAGGATCATCTCAGAGGTAAAATGCACGAATTTCATATGGAACAACATCATGTGCAGGTTTGGTGTCCCGCACTTTCTTGTGTCTGACAACGGGAAGCAGTTCAATAACGACAACACCAACTGATTTTGCGAGCTCCTGGGGATCCACAAGAATTTCTCCTCGGTCGTCTACCCCCAGTCCAACAGGCAGGTCAAGGCAGTTAATAAGATTATCAAGGTCATCATCAAACGACGCCTCGATGCCTACAAAGGGAAATGGGCCGACGAGTTGCCGAAAGTGTTATGGGCCTATCAGACAACTAGCAGAACTACGACGAGAGAAACCCCATTTTCAATGGTCTACGGGTTCGAAGCAGTCCTGCTAGTGGAGGTGTCCATTCCGACCGACCGGGTAACCCGGTTCGAGGAGGATAAGAACGCCGATGTGATGAACCTGGAGCTCGACCTCTTGGAAGAACGGCACACGGACGCACAGCTAAGGTTCGTCGCATACCAGGCAAGGGCAACCAGGTACTACAACAAGAAGGTCAGGCCGAAGCGCTTCAGAGTCGGGGACCTAGTTTTGCGAGTTGTAACCCCCAACACAAAGCCCAAGAACTCCTGAGCCTTGGGCCCTACCTGGGAAGGTTGCTACAGAATAAAGGAAGTTGTGGCAAATGGGTCGTACCGACTGGCAGAGCCCGACAGTCGAAGCATCAAGCACACATGGAATGCGGACCAATTGAAGGTCTACTACCAGAAACTACGACAAGCGTCGGCCTAATAGACCAGAGTCCTCTACTTGTATTCGTTCATTTCCTCGTTTTGGCAGGCTAAAAAGCCAGGCTTGTAACCCATACATGAATAAATAAATGACGGTACTTCGACTAATTCTTTTTGCCTTGCAACTTTTGGCCACCCTAAAAAAAATTGTTGATACGTCGACCAAAAATTGTCGATACGTCGACCAAAAATTGCCAATACGTCGACCAAAGTTGTCGATACGTCGATGCTCCCAAAACGAGTGCAAGCCTTTGATACGGGCCCCTACGAACCCACAAAAATGGCGGGGCCCTGGCCCAACCTTACTTCATCTACTAACAGATGTTCTACGTTTTACAAATTCTATTATCTACAATGATGCGCCACAGCCGACTTCAAAAACTCAACTCTGGTGATGGGGTATTAAGGCAGTCGAGCCTACACTTAGGAAATTTTTCACAGCAAAAATCAAAAAGGCAATCGAGCTTATACTTAGTAGATTTCCACACAACACAATAAATGGAATAAGCACAAGTGCATATAAGGAAAAGTAAAGCTTGTCTCGACCTTATGGCCGTTACAAAACATTAAATAAATATTGTCTGGACCTTATGACCCTACTCAAAAAATAAACTAAACAAAAACACAAAATCCCCGTCACTCAGCGCCTCCGTCCTTGCCAGCCCGCTTCTCGATGCTTTCCTCTGGTGCTCCCTCGGCGTCGCCTGCTCCCCGTTCAGCCTCCTCGTGAGTTTGATCCTCTCTTCCGGCCACCTGGTAAGGCTCGACGACTTTGACGTCCTCGTTGTCAGGTTCGTCGAGGAAAGCGATGTCGACGTCCGGATGCTTTCTCAGGAAGCGATCGAGGATCTGCTCCCCGACAGACTTCATGAGGGACAGTTGGAGTTCCTCAAATTCAGCCGAGTCCTGATAGTCATTGAGCCTCTGGTTTACCAGCTCCTTGAACGCCTCAGATGACTTGAATTGCTCCACACGTCCTTCAACTATTTGCTCAAGCTTCGGCGACGTCTTGAAGAGCTCTAGCCGGGAGTCGACCAGGCGGCCAAACTCCGCGGAAGCCACGAAGTCTCGAATCGCCCACGACGCCACCTCTTTCTCCCGCCTCTGACACTCGACGAATGAGAGGTATTCCTCCACGGCCTTGGAGCGTCCCTCCAGAACGCCTTCGTCGAAGCTGGCGGCCTTCTCGGTGGAGATACTCTGACCAAGGGACAACACCTTCGCCTTCTCGACCGTGAGGCTCAAGGAGAGCTCGTCCCGGGCAGACCAAAGAGTCTTTAGCTCCTGCTCGACGTCCTTTGAGGCGGTCTCCCTACGCATCAACTCCTCCAGCTCGACGTAGTTCTGGAGGGCCAGCTCAAGGGCCTATATGCCAAGGAAAAGAGGGAACTGGCTCAATTCATGGGGACAAAGTCCAGAAGAAGGAAGCAGAAACCAGAGAGTAATAAAGAACATACCGAAATCTGGCGCGTCACGGTGAGACGCTGGTGGTCGAGGATGTTAGCGTTTATGCCCTTAGGAATAAATGTAACAATTTTCTTCGAGACATTTTGACTATTAATAAAGATTTGTTTATTTCATATATCTATGTATTGTCCTCTTTATGTTCATAATAGTTGAATGTATGATAAGCAAACAAAAAGCCTGAGACTGTCATTCTAAATCTTTAGATCATGCATGTAATGTGAAGAACATGCGGAAGACAAGAATCTAAAGATGATAGTCTAAATCTTATGATCCACAATCGAGGGAATAAAGTTGGGCGCTTTATTCATGTTAAGATTGTTATGTTGTCTACTTCCTAACGGAGACGGCTTGTCTTGGTCGTCGGAGGTGGGACTCCATGGGTAGAGACATTGATATAGTTTCTAATGGTGAAATCTATATTGGATCGGACCAAAGATGAATTGTTTTAATTAATAATTTGTTTGAATAAAACAATTCACTTTTGATTTAATTATATGTTGTCATCTTAATCCCGAGATGGATGATGAACCCGTATACTTGACTTGTATCCTTTGATGTACTAAAGGGGGACATCCCGACATTATGTAAAGGTACGCTTGCCGGTACATTGGGGTATGACTCGTGTATCGAGATTCGTTATTCATAGATAGTGGAATCCATAGCTCCTATAAAGAGTCAATGATATCCTCTTATGCATTATCGTGGATTGGAAAATACGAGCGCTCGGCCATTAGACTACTCTGTGTTATCTAATGGTTTCTCGTTTTGTAATAGTATGAATAGTGTTTTTCCAATGGTTTGATAATGGAACATAAGATAAATGTAATCGGGAAGGTAAAACAGAACTTGACCTCAAGTCGATTATGGATATCCTATGGGGATGATATACTAATATATTGAGTCATGGACTAGAGCTAATTAGAGCTTTGTAAATACACTATATGAATCGAGAGTGCAGCTCTAGGCTTTTAGTGGAATAGCGCTAGAGTTTTATAATCATGAGACGGACTTGTTGGTTTACAAGTAGCGTTTGTGATTATAGGAGCTTGATTTATATATGTCCATCGGGTCCCTTTGCTAGCTCACTTAATTTCGTAACGACACGGTGTATTTCCTACATATTGGTAACTTGTGTTATTTCCGTAAAAGAGGTTCAAAGTTAATTCATGAGTGATTTATCGGGTGAATTAATTGATAAATTAATTCTAGATAAATTGGTTGAATTATTGTTTTAAGAGTTGTTTAATATGGGAAGACTATTATATGACTGTTTTGATCAGGCAATTTCTCTATTGGGTTGCTTGAATCAAAACTGAGGCTCTATGCAAGTTTTCCCATGTTGAAAAACTAGAAAAACAACTTTCATCAGTGCAGACAGTTGACGGTGGGTAGACCGGTCACTGGTCGACCGGTGGGTCGACCGGTGGGTAGACCGGTTTGTGAAGGACCGGTCGACCGTGAGTTATAACGTCTGCATCTCCGGTCGGCCGGTTGTAACGCCGTAACGCTGCGGCCGATGTGGCAAAATCGGACTGAAAAGCGATTAAATCTTAGGGGAAACCTAATTGTTACGAAAGTATGACTTCCTAAATAGTATAAATAGCCTATTAAGTCTCATTACTCATTAGATCACTTGAGAGACTTTTTGGAGGCTATTGATAAGAGATTCCAAGAGGAAAAATTGTTTAATTATCAAGAACAATTTTTCTTTGGCTCTCTTGTGATTGGAAGGAGATTAAGAATACCAAGAGGAGATTAAACGAAGTGTGCCCACCCGCACACCGATCGTGGAAACGAGAATAGCAAAGAAGACCAGTTGGTTGAGGCTCTTCGATTCTTTGTTTTGAAGGCTCTTCCGACGTCTTTGTTTCTCGAAATCTTAAAAGGTATGATTTAGATCTTTAGTATTTATGTTATATAGCATCATGAACATGTTCTTGTTTGGCTTTGACGTTGATTAAAATTTTTTTAAATTCCGTTCTTTTCGATGCCATTATTTTTCCAACAATTGGTATCGTAACCATGGTTATTTGTTCATGATTATGCTATGTACATAGATTTGTGATCTAAAAATATCTTTTATGCTTGAATTGATATTTTAGAGAGATGGCACTCTAGGGTTTCTATATTATGTTGTTGTCATGAATATATGGTGAATGAATGATTAAATAATTATTATTGGTTTTCATTTATGAATTGTCAATGATTATTTATTATTTAATTTTTTTCCGGTTATGGTTCCTTAGAGTTTAGAATGGTTGTATAGGAATTTGTTCTTTGCAATGTAATTAGATATGCGGCCTATCATCGCCGTTAGGGTTTATTTTATTTTCTCTAGTAGAAATTTTGTAAACCGGAAAACGGTATAGGAATTTTTATGTAAAATTCTTGGAGGAGATTGAAGATGAATTTTCAAGATGAAGGAGATGAAGGTATCTAATTTTTCCTTGGTTTATAAAATTGTTTTGTGTTTTTGAATAAATTGAAAATCGCTTTGATTTCGAAAATCTGGGGTTCTCGTCGAAGACGGGCACCGGTCGACCTCACCTCACCGGTCGACCGGTTGGTGTAAGGCGGTGACCGCAGAGTATAACTACTCTGTCTCCGGTCGACCGGACCTAACGGGACAAAGATACGATTTTGCGCTTTTTTGAGATTTTTTCAAGAAAACATGAAAAATAATTTTATGATAACGGAATTAGATTGTGATAAAGAATTCAAGGACAACGGGAAGATTCAAGATGAAGAATCGATATATGTTTCGATTATTCTTTGTAATCTTTAATTTCTTTTTTTCTCTAGGATGGAACCATAATGTTACGGTTATTATTATTATTATGCTTGTTGCCTAGCTTAATTGCTTTGTATGATTGCATATAATATGATTTGCTATATATGTGATAACATGTCATATAGAATAGGAGTGCCGCTCATTAAAATTGTTCATGCATATTTCTTAACATAAAACCTTGTTTTCCAAAATATTGAGTGGGTGAGGGTTTTTTGAAGAAAAGACCCATGGCCTCCATCGTTGGTCCGCAGGTAACACATGGTGATACCGACCCCTAGGAAGGGATTCATTATGTACCGGTGTGGATCTCCGAGAGGATAATTTATTTGAGCATATTTTATGGTTGTACACCCCTAGGTGACAATTGTAATATATGGATCAAATAGTTGAAACGATGGTTATACACTCAAGATTAATTTAATTATTAATCTCCCTAGGAGCTCGATAATTAAATTAATGGCTAAAAGAAAACGATTATCAATATATCTTGGGATGAGATTGATCCGGATGGTATATATTGATCGGAGGGGATCCGTGTTCCCAATTAAATTTTACATGATCTCCCCTAGGAGACTTACAAAATTTTGTGTTGGGAATTATCGTTGTAAGGTTGTGATTTTTTCAAGGTTTTGACACACAAACATATTTGTTGCATTTTAACATGTATATATGTTTGATTACTAAATGTTTATGCAAGTTTGCTTATACTAGATATATGAATGTTTATTGTAGATCAAAATGTCTTCTAGCGCATTATCATCGATACTTAATAAACACAACTTAATCAAGAGAATTTTACCGATTGGAAAAGGAACCTAAAGATCGCCCCTAACCTTTGAGAAACTAAATTTCAGATTGAACACACCTTGTCCTCCGGAGCCACCGTTGATGCTCCTAATGAGGTCTTCGTAGCGTATCAACGCCGGAAGGACTCACGACGATATGGCTTCATTGTTATATGATGGCGAGCATGTCCACCGTGCTACAAGCACAACATGAAGATTACATAATCGCTCGCCGATTATGGATAATCTTGAGGACATGTTCGGTGGCCAAGCCATCGAAAACGCGGGGAAGAAGCCCTTAGCAACCTCATTAAATCGCAGCATGTAAGGTTGGGTCTTCCATGAAGGAACATATGTCAAGGTGATGGGCTATTTGGTCAAGTTCAGACCAATGGGGCCGACATCGATGCTGAGTCTCAACTGACCATGATCTTTGAGACTTTGTCGAAGGAATATATTCCGTTTAGGGCAACGTTCAATTTGAGCGCTAGACAGAATATAACCCTGACAGAGTTGATGCAAGAACTCCAAAAGTTCGAGCGGATGATCAAGGGGTCGACTATAGTGGAAGCCAATTTTGCTGAGGCATCTTCTTCCAAACCCCCTTCAGGGAATGGAAAGAAGAAGCAAGTAGCTAAGAAGGAGAGTTCTTCAGTTCCGCCAAACAAGGGCAAGAACAAGAAGAAGAGGAACCCGAACAAGCTTAAATGCTTTCATTACTGTGGGAAGGTGGGGCACATGAAGAAGAATTGCAAAGACTACCTAGCCGTTAAAGGCAAAGGAGGTGAGTGTGATCTTTTGATTGTGGAAGCATGTCTAGTTGAGGAATCCAAAGTGACAACTGGGTCATAGATTCTGGAGCAACTAATCATGTATGTGTTTTCTGTTAGGGGGTTCAAGCAAACGAGAAGTCTTCTAAATGAAAGCTTCACGTTAAGGATGGGCGATGGAACATTGGTGTTGGTCAAGCAATGGGAGAGGCGTCCATCTTTATTTTGATAGTTATAGGAGTTTATTTTTTGCGAGACTGTTTTTATGTTCCTCAATTTAAGAGGAATCTTATTTCATTGCTTGTTTATTTAAGGATTCTTATTCAGTTTCTTTTAATAATAAAGTTGTGATTCAGTAAAAACAAGTCTTTTATCCGTGATGGATGGATGCAAAATAATCTATATTTTATCAAACCAAAGATGGACTCATCGCTAAACACTTTGAAGTTGTTAATAACTCTAAAAGGCTTAAAACTTCTCACTCTAATGAGACATATCTTTGGCATTTGCGACTTGGTCACATTAGCCTTAACAGGGATCTGAGAGGTTGGTAAAGGATGGACCTTTAAGTTCTTTAAAGGTTGAGTCCTTACCCCAATGTGAATCTTGTTTGGAGGGCAAAATGACCAAAAGACCATTTAGGTCTAAAGGCAATAGGGTGAAGGTGTTCTTGAACTTGTGCATAGTGATGTTTGTGGTCCCATGAACATCAAGGCAAGAGGAGGGTATGAGTATTACGTCACTTTTATTGACGATTACTCAAGATATGGTTATGTGTACCTATTGCATCACAAAAGCGAAACTTTTGATAAATTCGGGGGAGTTTCGGGTGAAGTGGAAAAGCAACTGGGTAAACCCATAAAGGCACTTCGATCCGATCGAGGTGGAGAATACCTCTCGATGAGTTCACCGGATATTTATTAGAGAATGGGATTTTATCCCATTTGATCGCACCGCACTCCATGTGAGAATGGTGTAGCCGAGAGAAGAAATAGAACCTTGTTGGACATGGTACGGTCCATGATGAGTTATTCGACATTGCCTATATCTTTCGGGGATATGCTTTACAACCGCATGTTATCTTCTAAACAACGTGTCAACAAAGTCGGTTCCTAAAACTCCTCACGAGTTGTGGGACGGGCAGGAAGACATCCTTGAACCATATTCGTGATATGGGGATGTCCCGCACATGTCCTGGACAAGGAAGCGAACAAGTTGGAAGCACGCTCGTATATATGCATTTTTGTAGGTTATCCGAGAGGGGCGAAAGGGGTTATTTCTATAATCCCAAGGAAAATAAAGTCGTGGTTTCAACGAATGCAACATTCCTTGAGGAAAGTTACATGAACGACTTTAAACCTCGTGAGCAAATTAGTGCTTGAGGAAATGTCGAGTGACTTAGTCATACCAACTGTTCTTTAGGAAACCGATCCAATCGTAGTAGAAGAGGAAACCCAACAACAATCTAAGGGGCTTGGTGAGTGGGAGGATCGGACATGAACCCGAGAGATTTATGGCTAATGGGGAAACCTTTTGGCGTAATCTCGGAACATGACAGAGATCCTTATACTTACAAAGAAGCTATGGAGGATGTTGATGCAAACCCGGATGAAGCCATGAAAGTTTCGAGATGAAATCTATGGATTTTAATCTAGTCCGGGAACTTGTAGATCTTCCCGATGGGATTAAGCCCATTGGGTGTAAATGGGTCTACAAGAGAAAGAGAAATGCGAAGGAAAGGTCGAAACCTATAAGGCTAGACTGGTAGCTAAGGGATACACGCAAAAGGAAGGAATCGACTACGAGGAAACCTTTTTCGCCTGTAGCCATGCTTAAGTCCATCCGCATTCTCTTATCCATTGCGGCCGCTTTCTCGACTACGAGATCTGGCAAATGGATGTCAAGACGGCGTTCTTGAATGGCCATCTTGAGGAGAGTATCTACATGGTACAACCAGAAGGCTTTGGGGCTAAGGGTCAAGAGGGAAAAGTTTGCAAGTTGTTGAAATCCATTTATGGATTAAAACAAGCTTCCCGTTCTTGGAACAAAAGATTTGACCAAGTGGTCAAGACTTTTGGATTTCAACAGAATATGGATGAACCTTGTGTTTATAAACATATTCAAGATGGAAAAGTGGTTTTTCATTGTTATATGTTGATGATATTCTACTTATTGGCAATGATGTAGGGGCTTTATCATCGGTCAAAGTTTGGCTTACCAAGCAGTTTGACATGAAGGACTTAGGAGAAGCTAATTATGTTCTAGGCATTCGAATCTTAAGAGATCGAAAGAACAAAATGATAGCTCTCTCTCGGGCTTCATACATAGATAAAATTCTCGAGAAGTATGCAATGCGAATTCCAAGAAAGGTGGGCAACCATCTAGGGTCCGGAATTACTCTTTTCAAGCAATGATTGTCCCAAGACATCTCGAAGAAAGAGAATACATGGCGAAGGTGCCTTATGCTTTGCGGTCGGGAGCCTCATGTATGCAATGCTTTGTACTCGACCGGACATTTGCCATGCGGTTGGGATTGTAAGTCGATTTTGATCGAATCCAGGACCTAACCTTTGGTTGCGGTCAAGCATATATTCAAGTATCTTAGGAGAACTAGAAATTATATATCTTTGGTATATTCCGGGAGGATTTAACACCTCTAGGATATCTGATTGATTTTCAATCTTGTTTGGATTCTAGGAAATCGACTTTGGGTTTGTCTTTACTCACGGGAGGTTGTTCATCGTTTGGAGGAGTGTCAAGCAAACTTGCACTCGACTCAACGATGGAAGCGAGTATGTGGAGCTAGTGATGCTTCGAAAAGAAGCGGTGTGGCTCGCAAATTTTTGATGGATCTTGAAGTTGTTCTGGTGTGGATAAGCCATTGAGACTATCTTTTGTGATAATGATGCGGCAATAGCAAACACCAAAGAACCAAGATATCGAAAATGAGTAAGCACATAGACAGGAAGTATCATGTGATAAGAAGCTTTATTGAAGAAGGGCATGTGGAAATATGCAAAATCACGTCGAGAGGACAATATGGTGACCCGTTCACGAAGGCCCTGCCCGGCTAAGGTCTTCGAGAAGCATGTCGAGGCTATGGGGATGCGTAGCATGTCACATTTACTCACTTAAGTGCAAGTGGGAGATTGTTAGCGTTTATGCCCTTAGGAATAAATGTAACAATTTTCTTGAGACATTTTGACTATTAATAAAGATTTGTTTATTTCATATATCTATGTATTGTCCTCTTTATGTTCATAATAGTTGAATGTATGATAAGCAAACAAAAAGTCTCGAGATCTGTCATTCTAAATCTTTAGATCATGCATGTAATGTGAAGAACATGCGGAAGACAAGAATCTAAAGATGATAGTCTAAATCTTATGATCCACAATCGAGGGAATAAAGTTGGGCGCTTTATTCATGTTAAGATTGTTATGTTGTCTACTTCCTAACGGAGACGGCTTGTCTTGGTCGTCGGAGGTGGGACTCCATGGGTAGAGACATTGATATAGTTTCTAATGGTGAAATCTATATTGGATCGGACCAAAGATGAATTGTTTTAATTAATAATTACGTTTGAATAAAACAATTCACTTTTGATTTAATTATATGTTGTCATCTTAATCCCGAGATGGATGATGAACCCGTATACTTGACTTGTATCCTTTGATGTACTAAAGGGGACATCCCGACATTATGTAAAGGTACGCTTGCCGGTACATTGGGGGTATGACTCGTGTGTGTCGTGAGATTCGTTATTCATAGATAGTGGAATCCATAGCTCCTATAAAGAGTCAATGATATCCTCTTATGCATTATCGTGGATTGGAAAATACGAGCGCTCGGCCATTAGACTACTCTGTGTTATCTAATGGTTTTTGTTTTGTAATAGTATGAATAGTGTTTTTCCAATGGTTTGATAATGGAACATAAGATAAATGTAATCGGGAAGGTAAAGCAGAACTTGACCTCAAGTCGATTATGGATATCCTATGGGGATGATATACTAATATATTGAGTCATGGACTAGAGCTAATTAGAGCTTTGTAAATACACTATATGAATCGAGAGAGCGACTCTAGGCTTTTAGTGGAATAGCGCTAGAGTTTTATAATCATGAGAGACGGACTTGTTGGTTTACAAGTAGCGTTGTGATTATAGGAGCTTGATTTATATATGTCCATCGGGTCCCTTTGCTAGCTCACTTAATTTTCTGTAACGATACGGTGTATTTCCTACATATTGGTAACTTGTGTTATTTCCGTAAAAGAGGTTCAAAGTTAATTCATGAGTGATTTATCGGGTGAATTAATTGATAAATTAATTCTAGATAAATTGGTTGAATTATTGTTTTAAGAGTTGTTTAATATGGGAAGACTATTATATGATTGTTTTTGATCGGGGCAATTTCTCTATTGGGTTGCTTGAATCAAAACCGAGGCTCTATGCAAGTTTTCCCATGTTGAAAAACTAGAAAACAACTTTCATCGATGCTTGACAGGTTGACGGTGGGTAGACCGGTCTGGTCGATCGTTCCGGTCCGATCGACCGGTGGGTAGACCGATTTGTGAAGGACCGGTCGGCCGGTGAGTTATAACGTCTCCGTCTCCGGTCGACCGGGTTGTAACGCCGTAACGCGTCTCGATGTGGCAAAATCGACTCTGAGTGCGATTAAATCTTTGGGAAACCTAATTGTTACGAAAGTATGACTTCCTAAATAGTATAAATAGCCTATTAAGTCTCATTACTCATTAGATCACTTGAGAGACTTTTTGGAGGCTATTGATAAGAGATTCCAAGAGGAAAAATTGTTTAATTATCAAGAACAATTTTTCTTTGGCTCTCTTGTGATTGGAAGGAGATTAAGAATACCAAGAGGAGATTAAACGAAGTGTGCCCACCCACACACCGATCGTGGAAACGAGAATAGCAAAGAAGACCCGGTTGGTTGAGGCTCTTAGGTTCTTTTTTTGGAACGCTTTGATCCATCGGACGTCTTTGTTTCTGAAATCTTAAAAGGTATGATTTAGATCTTTAGTATTTATGTTATATAGCATCATGAACATGTTCTTGTTTGGCTTTGACGTTGATTAAAATTTTTAAATTCCTGCGCTTTTCGATGCCATTATTTTTCCAGAGAGGATGCTCCTCTTCGCAAGGATATTCCAAGACTCCTCCTCGAAGTGCGAGTAGATGGCCTGGATCGGCAGGCCTAAACCCGTGAGAGGTAAAGGCGTATTAGAGGCATTGTGGAAGTAGCGGGGAACGGCGTCGTCACGAGGTCGGGGTCGTGTTTTGGCTGACATCACCAGTGGCCCCGACAAAGTAGGGGCCACCTCGACGTCCTTCCCCTTTTCTGGATGCCGAGCCTGTTGGGAGGACGACCCCTTGACCCCCGTGGCTTGCTCGGTTCCTCGACCTGTGGCCTCCTTGCCAGAGGGTCGATCACAAGCATCCCCCGGGGGAGTGAATCAGTGACCCGGGGGGCAAGGGCGACCTGAGTAGGGGGCGGCCCAGACGGTTCTGACGCCCCGTCTCTCTCCTTCCTCTTCCTCTGCCTGACGGAAAGATTGTACTTCATCTTGGGGGGACGCCTACACAGAAAGTAAGGAGTCAATTCGAGGACCCCTCGATCGCACCCTTAGGCTTTGATAAAGGAGTTATTAAAGGAAAAGGCAAAAACTTACAGCCTAGGAGATTTGTGGGAGGCTCGACTGGCACTCGTGGCGTGTCAAGGAGCACGAACAGGCCGTACTTTTCCCGGTTCTTGGCAGTGTTAAGAACCGACGCCCGACGGTCGTCTTCGGGTAGAGCTCGAATCTGCTCGACGCGGGCTAGACAGGCGGAGTCGAGTCGCGGTCAAGGGATTGATTCACCTGCAAGGAGAGGCAACGTGTTAGAAAGCTCGATAGGAAAATTGGGTCCTATCGTGCTGGGGCATATGTAATAAGGAACCCACAATATTTGCTGAAGACTGTTTGAGTCCCAAGAGGGTAAGGGCTGTCGAGAGGGTGGGAGTTAAAATTGCCCCCCAGAAAGAAGAATTGGGGCTTCCACCCATGGGCGCTGGTGGTCTTCTCGACCACCAAGGGAGGAACTGGAGGTTTGGACTTTGCGGAGGCCAAATAAAAAAATCCCCTCTGGTCTGGAGAGGCCTTCAGGGAGTAGCAGTAAAGAAACTCGTCGACAGTTAGGTCAACACTCAGAAATTTCCTCCACAAGATGATCATGGAGTTTATTGTCACCCAACAATTGGGTGACAGTTGAGCAGGGGAAATTTTGTGAATGGCGTAGAGGCCCTTCACGAAGGGGTGGAATGGAATGGTTTCTCTGAAGGTAAGAGCCCGGGTATAAACAGTCATGTGGCGGGCTGGGGGGTTATGAGCACGGTCGTTGGGGGTCGGGATGATCAAGTAAAAGGTCAAAGGGTCAATCCCGGCGTCGTTGAAAGCCTTCAGCGCAGCTCGGGGCTTTAGCTTGGATGGGTTGACATCCGTGGCGAGACCCAAGAGGCCGCTGGTCGACGCGACTCCATACCCCCGGCCCTCCGAAGGGCCGGCTCGCTCCCCCACATCCTTGTCGTCAAGGAGAATCAGCTCGTCCGACTGGGAAATTAAGGTCGACTTTTCGGGAAACTCCTCGACTTCGCGAAGAAGGGAGTCATCGCTTTCCACCGAGGGCGAGCTCGGTGTTGCCACCTCGGCTGGGTCGTCCCTCACCCGGGATGTGGAGACCTCTCGACCCCTAGCTTGTTTTGGAGACATATTTCTGAAAACAAATGAAAGGAGAGGTTAGTTCTTAATGGTCGAGAGGTCCGGATGTCGTGCAAAGAAGCACGAAGAACATGTCCCTAAGCTGGGACTTGGGAAACCGAGCTTAGCCCAGGGTCAAGACGATAAAGAATTAGGCGACGGCCCGTGGTGGCCTCAGCCAAGGGCATACGGCCGACCGCGGCGGGTGAGGACATTTCTTCCTCCCCCCTTTTTTCGCGCACACAACGACGCACAGACAATGACAGATAGAAAAGAGAGTGGGAACTCACCGATTGATCGGAAAATGGAAGCCTGGAAATGGAAGGAGAAGGAAGCACATGAAAGCAAGGCGTCTGGTGAAAATCCGGCAGAGTAACGGCGCTCAAGAGATTGTGCCGAGTCAATGCCATCTCAGGGGTTTAAATAGGCGCCCGGGAACCCCCAAATCTCAGCCGTAGAAGTTCATACGTTTCCATCCAACGGTGGAAGCGGAGGGGCATGATTTGACGGTCGGGGAAAGGCAACAAAGGGACATTTCATCGGACGGTCGCGGTTCATCCAATAGTGCCACGTGGCGTCCGAGAAGCGGAAGCGTGACAGTCGACATGATCGACGTGACTGTCCCACTGCCCGAGAAACCAACCGCAATGATCGCTGTACCGACAAGCAGTCGTCACTGCCCCCAGAAGAGATCTTCCACGTGGCATCCTCGACGTTGGGTAGCCGGAGAAGCCGCACCGCGACATCCCAGTCTAGGGGGTAATTGTTACACCATGGTCAATGAGTCGACCATTATTTCGTATGACAGGCGCCGAGGACTCCCCGTGGGAGTCAGTTGTTGGCGTCGAGGGAAGAACCCTGACAAGGCATCCTTAGCGTCGAGAGATATCACACGACAGAAGACGTCGAGGAGGTAGCCCCGATGTCTTATGACCAAGGCGTCGAGCAAACTCGCAGGTCAACTTGTCAAGGGTCTTGTCAACTCGAGGAGGGAAATGCTGACCCGACAGCAACTGCAGGAGTCAGGAAATCAGACGGCAATCAGGTAGGATCAACTGCCTGATTTTTAGAATTTTCATCATGAGAACTCACCTATCCTCACGCAGATCGAGGGCAGAATATGGCTTCCTCCTTGGAAACTGGGAATATGTAACTACATGTGAAGGCCTATAAGTAGAGCCAAAGAAAACAGAGAGAGGGTTAGACACCATTTGTATTACAGAGAGAAAACTTGTATTCATCCGAAAAATATAGTGTATACACAAGTGGATTAGGCACAATATTATTGCCGAACCACTATAAAAACTTATTGTCTCTCTTGCATTATTTTGGAGATTATTTCTTGATTCAGCGGTTTGTACAACAGTGAGTGTTTCTGAGAGGAAATTACGAGTTGTCGGAAAAACACCGTCAACAAAACACATTTACAATATAAAACATTGATGTTGTTTCAATCCTTACTTTTTTTTAAAGCAAGATAGGAATGTTAAAAAACAAAACTTAGTGAATATAATTTTTAAAGAAATTGAAAAACTTTTATCATACATAGTGTAAATTAAATGATATAGAAAAAAATATATTACTTTGTCCTTATGCGTTTTTTAAAATGTTCTATTGCTTTTGATTCAGAGTTGATATTGTGGAATATTATTTAAATATGTATTTACAATAGTAAAAATTATTTTTTATATTTAACATGTTTTATCTTGTGCTTGATTTTTTTATGATTGGTATATGTTGATTAATTGTGGTTGGGTATGATATCTGTGACGATGGTGTTGGTTGAGGACTGAAATGAAAAAAAAATTGATATGTATTTAAAACATTAAATTTTTTTTTTAGACATATATGATATAAATTAATAAATCTGTCTTGCCTTTGTGAATCCATTGATGCATAGTCACTGTTTTATTCTCTCTCTATTTTGTATTGTGCAAAATATAATCCCTTTATTTACAGTAGGATCCAAGTAGCTATACGCAACCAAAGGAAACAAATGGACCACATAAGAAGATGGGCACTCACTGAGCTTGGGAAAAATATTGGACCCACGCCAGCAGTTAGAAAGGTAAGCAAGAGAGAGAGGGGCAAAAACAGACACACGTGTTGGACCATCTTCAAGGTCAAGATATTGAATTAACACGTGGTGGCGTGATTACATAATCAAGAGGGTAAAACCGGAAAATAAAAAATCAAATGAAGGAATAACAAAAGGTAAAACAGAAAAGACACTGTTTATTACGTTGTACCGTGAACCATGAATCTTTCATTTCTTTTAGTATATGTATAATGTCTATGGGTAATACAAAAACTCAAACTCAAACTCAAATATTAATGAGATTATTCTTTTATAATAAAATTTTTAAAAAAATTTAAATTTAAGTTATAATTTTATTTAAGTTTATTTTTTTTATAAAATTTAAGTTTAAATTCGAGTTTAAATTTGAGTTTAACTCGAATTTGAGATTAAATTTGAGTTTAAATTTTTTTAACTCAAATTTATAAACTTGAACTCAAATTAATAAATAATATTTTTTTTATTATTAAAAATTTCAAAATTTTTTTTATTTTAATTTTAATTGAGATGATTTTTTATATCCTACTAAAATTTTTCATTAACATTAAGTTTTTATTAAAATACTATCTAATATAAATTTAAAATTTAACTTATTTAAATATAAACAAAAAAAAAATTCTCAATTTAAATTATAATTTAAATGTGTATATTTAAACATAAATTTAAATTATAACTTTAACTTAAATTATAACTAAAACTAAACTCGAGATGACCACTCAAATTAGTTCAAGCCTCGTTCATTTCACGGATTTAAGTTTTTGATTCGAGCTGAGATATGATATTTTCTGAGAGTTTTTTACTATAATAAAAAATTTTAATATAACATTTTCTAAAAACTTTTTACTGTAGAAATTTAAAACTAAAAACTCGAATCGGTGAAGTGAACGAGGCCTCAATATATTTCCGAGGTGGTCTTCAACTCGGACCAGTTCCCAGCTCTCCAGTGGTAGTGGGCCCCACAATTTGCTCTCAACTCCCTAACTTCTCTTCTTTTCCTCTCTCCTCCTTTCCGGTCTTCCTTTCCGATTCCCGCCGGAATTCGGATGGCGGAGAAACAGCTGATCGTCGCCGTCGAAGGCACCGCCGCCATGGGCCCCTACTGGCCCACCGTTCTCTCCGATTACCTCGAGAAGATCGTCAGGTTTATTATTCGATCCTTGTCCTCTTCTCAATGCTTTTTCGAAACTCAATTTCTTCTTTTGATAAATTTTCTAGAAACAAAATTGTTTGTTTGTTAGGAGTTGGGGCCCTTTTCTTTAATTTCATTTCCGTGGCTTGAGCTATTTTGTCTTTTGATTGGTGATTCTGGTTCAGATTTGTCGCTGTGAGGAAAACTCTTCCTCTGCTTGTACATTTCTACTTTTCTTAATAAAGTTTTGTTTCCTTTCATTGTTTGTTTGTTTGGTTGGTTGGTTTGATAAGTTACTGGAATTTGGAAAGAAAATTCAGAATTTTGATGTTGTTGTCGAGTGAAAAAGGGGCTGATCAGTGTTAATTTGTTCTGATAACTGTTTCGTGGCTTTGGAATTCGATTTGATTCTAGTTTTTTTTTTTTTTTTTTTTTTTTTTTTTTTTTTTTTTTTTTTTTTTGAGATTTGAAGATGCTGCTTCTGGTTTTGGAATTTATTCTTGGATCATAGAGTTTTAATCCAGTTTTTAATTTGTTTAGCAAATAATGAACCTTAGAAGTTTCTTGAGAAGCACAATCTCCTTTTCCAAAACCCTAATTTTGAATATAACCAATACAACAATGTCATGTTTTTGATGGAGTTTGATCTAGTTTCAATGGAGGATTAAATTTACTCATCATAACTGTTGTCATATTATTAGGCATGACTCATTGGGAGTAATCAGTAAGTTGTGTGTATGGACAGTTTCAATGATGTTGAAAGCAGTTTATCGAAATTGAAATTTTGCAATTGCTAGTTGTTAGCGTCAATTTATTTCCTAATTCAAGCTAGAAGACGTGATGGTGAATAGCCGGAATCTGTTTCATTTTGACTAGATATGGGAATCATGATTATACTTGCAAAATCCGTATTAATTTCCTTCCATGTATTGTGCGCCCGGTGCGGGAATTAATTAACTATTTATTGGCTGTTCTTGAAAGGAAAAAAGATGTTTGCTGCTGTAGGATCAAGAATTGTAATTGTTATTAGTTGGACCTTCATAGTACAATACCGGATTGATATGCCACATTTTCTTTTGTGGCAAAGCAACCTGACCATGGTTTTGCCACTACAATCAAAATTTCTTTATGCTACATCATTCGAGTTAGTCATTCTCTAAATACGGGTGTACGAATTTTAAAAATATGAGCTTCAAATGATGAAATCCATATAGGACGGTGGTTTTTAGATGGCATTGCAGCTATCTTAAAATAGTGATGCATAACTGACAACCTTGAAAAGTTTAACTTTTGATATGGTAACTTAGCTTGGTTATATTTCTTATGTGTAATAGACACAATAAGTTAGTGGCAAGGGGCAGTTCTCTTTTAAGGTTTCTAACTTGAGTTCTCACTTTTCAGTTTGCTTACTTTACTAGTTTGATTTTTTTCCCCTGCTAAATTACAAATTCATTCATGTGTATGTGTTTTGACCAGAATTAAGGATATAGTTTTGTGATTGTGTAGTTGCAAGACGTATAGGTTAATATTACTACGTGTGGGAAAATGTAATCTTCATACAGGTGTATTAGATAGTTGACTAGGAAAATCCCCTAATATGAGGGATTTGAGATAAGGTAGATTCTTGATTTACCGCTAGGGATTGATTGTAACAGCTAGGGGTTAATTGTACATATATGTAACCTTCTATGTAGAATACGAATCAATTGAGAAGAGCAATTTTTCAAACTTTTTTTTTCCTCTAATTTTCCACATGGTATCAGAGCTTTAGGCTCGTTTTTTGGGAAATTTATCTCTCTCGGCCTTCCTTGCTGAGCTTGGTTCTGCCTTCACGGTCTTTATTGCCGTTCTTCTCTGTCTTTTTTCCCTAGCCTTAATGGCCATCTTCAGAGAGCCTTCATTGCTCAAATTGTCAGGGTCTTCATTGCCCAGACAGTTGTTGTTCATTTCCTAGCACCTTTGATCTAGGGATTTTACCGCTGCCTGACATCTTCGCCATTGTTCGCGCACCATCATCAGAAGGGCTCAAATAGTCACCGCCATCTGCTAAAGCTCAGATCGTCCCCACCCCAGATCGCACTGCCATCTCTCCAGTTTGAATCATCGTCGGCATCTCCTATGGTTCGAGTTGCTACCATCTTATGCTCCGGTTCCGATCATTGCAATTGCCACCCTATGGTAGGATTCCAATCATTGCAATCGCCACCCTCTGCTAGGATTCCAATCATTGCAATCGCCGTCATCTGTTCAAAATGAGCTGTTACTCTCAAGTCACACGCCTCGGACGAAGAAGGAGAAGTCTAAAATTGTTTGAATGACAAATACAGGATCTGTTGGCCTTTATTGCCATTTTTTGGGAGAGCTTTTATTACCATTGACAACTCTTAACCTTCATTGTTGTTGCAACCACACGTCGAAAACAACTGAATATGTTGGAGAACTCTTAGGTACTTGCTCATTGGTACATTCAGGTAAGTTTCCCATTTCCATTGGATTAAATGTCTCGGATGCAACCGTTACCAATTCCTGGATTCTAGACTCAGGTGCCATTGATCACATGACCCATTCATCACAAAAATTTTGCACCTATAACCCGTGTCCAAGCAGTAGGAAAATTACCACAGTTGATGGATCATTAACCACTGTTGCAGGTATAGGAGATGTTAAAATTAGTCCCACAATTACACTTAGAAATGTGCTTTATGTGCCAAAACTGTCTACTAATCTCATCTCTATACAAAAGCTTACTCAAGATTTGTCTTGCAATGTGGTTTTTTTACCCTACTTACTATGGATTTCAAGACCAGGAGTTAGGGACTGAAGAAATTCTGAATCTCTTATTAATTGTAAAACCGGGAATACAACTACATATATATACACATAATATCTAATAAGGAAATAACTAACTAGCTTAATCCTTTCCTAAAAATCAGGAAACAAAATCATAGGAGAAGATCACAACCAATCTTTCCTTTATTTCGAAAATACTTTCCTAAACTAAAACCTAGCTTTGATTTCCGAATATTCAACACTCCCCCTCAAGCTGGAGAGTATATATCATATAACCCCAGCTTGCACATTAAGTCCTCAAAGTTAGGTCTAGAAAGAGCTTTGGTGAGTATGTCTGCTGTTTGTTGCTTGGAAGGAATGTAGTTTAGTTTAATAGTTTCACTCGTCACCTTCTCTGTGATGAAGTGTCTGTCAATCTCAACGTGCTTCGTCCTGTCATGATGCACGGGATTCTTAGCTATGCTGATAGCTGCCTGATTATCACACATCATCGGAATAGGAGATGGCTCCATTTGCCCCAGTTCCCTAAGAACCCTTTTTATCCACATCCCTTCACAAATTCCTTGTGCTAGTGCTCTGTACTGCTAAACGCACAACCGGCTACCACCGATTGCTTCTTGCTCCTCCGGTAACAAGATTACCCCGGACAAAAAAACAAGTATCCGAAGTCGAGCGTCTGTCGATGATGTTTCCCCGCCCAATCGGCATCTGAATACACTTGATGTCACGATTCTCTGTTTTCCTAAAGAATAGACATTTCCTGGTGTCATCTTCAAGTATCTAAGAATCAGATGTTTGCTTCCATGTGTTCTCTCAAGAGGGGTGTGCATGAATTGACTTACAACACTCTTTGCCAAAACCAATATACGGACGAGTGTGTGAAAGATAAATCAGGCGTCCAACAAGTCGTGATATCTCCCCCATTTCTTTGGTGTACTTTCTTTCTCAGTGCTAAGTTTCCTCTGTTGTCCATAGGAGTATCCTTTGGTTTGCATCCAAGCATTCGGTCTCCTTAAGAAGATCTTGAATATATTTCCTTTGAGAAACAACAATGCCCATCCTTGATCTAGCCACTTCCATTCCAAGGAAATATTTCAGATTTCCAAGATCTTTAACTTCAAATTCTTCTGACAAATACTTCTTCAAATTCTGTAATTCCTCCACATCATTCCCTGATAGAATAATATCATCAACATATACTATCAATATAGCAAGTTTACCGGTGTGAGATGTCTTGACAAAGAGGGTATGATTAGCCTGACCCTGTAGGTAGCCAAGCTTCAAAATAACCTTTGTGAATCTGTCGAACCAAGCTCGAGGAGATTGTTTGAGGCCATACAAAGACTTCTTCAGTTTGCAAACCTGGTTCTTTGCCATCCTTCCTTCGAAACCAGGTGGAATTTCCATGTAGACTTCCTCTTCAAGGTCACCATTTAGGAAAGTATTTTTTATGTCCAGTTGTTGCAAGCACCAATCTTGGTTGATGACCAATGAGAGAAGAATTACGATAGTATTAAGCTTTTATGGCGAGAGCAAACGTTTCTTGATAGTCTATCCCATAGGATTGTGTAAATCCTCTAGCTACCAACCGAGCCTTGAATCTCTCAACCGATCCATACGCTTTGTACTTTTACCGTGAAAATCCACTTGCACCCCACAGCCCTTTTTCCAACCGGTAAGTCAGTCATAGTCCATGTTCTGTTCTTCTCGAGAGCATCAATTTCCTCTTGTACTGCCTTCTTCCACTCTGAATTTTGTAGTGCCTCTTGTATAGTGCTAGGTACCTGAATATCATCAAGGGAAGTAGAAAATGCTCTGTAGGATGGTGATAACCCTTCATAAGTGACATACTTCCCAATTGGATGATCTGTACATCTCCTAACACCCTTCCTCAATGTAATCGGTATGGTAGTGTCATCAATGTTGGGAGTAGGCACATCTTCAGCCATATCCGCACCTGTGTTTTCTTCATGAGGACCTGAAATTGAGTCAATATCTTGGTCACATGTTGGCTGTGATCTGTGCTCTATATGCTGTCTTTTCCTCCTCCTGATATAGACTTGAATATTTTCATTTGGAAGCTGTGGAGCCCCAGATGGAGCGGGAACAAGAGACTGAGTAGGCACGGGAGTAGACACATTTGTGGGCTGGACAGACACAGGCTGGACAGACACGGGCTGGACAGACACGGGCTGGTCAGTGGGCACAACGGACTGGACAGACACGGGCTGGTCAGTGGGCACAAGCATGGTTTGAGGAAAATCTGAGTTGGCAACGGGTATAGGATCAAGAAGGGACTCCCAAACTTGATGTTCATTCATGCTCTCCCCCTGAACACGAGATTTGGGGTAGAAGAACACATGTTCAAAGAAAGAGACATCCATGGTAGTATAAAATCTTTTGTTGGTTGGAGAATAACACTTGCACCCTTTTTGAGTTGGAGAGTACCCTAGGAATATGCACTTATTTGCTCTAGGATCAAATTTATTACGGTTTTGGGGATACACATGAACAAATGCCGTGCAACCAAATGCTTTTAGGGGTAAATCAGATGAAACTGCACGGGTATGAGGAAAATCTTTCAGAAGAAGCTGTCGTGGAGTTTGAAAAGTAAGAACTCTAGATGGCATACGATTGATCAAATAGGTGGCTGTGAGAATTGCTTCCCCCCAGAAATAATTTGGAACATTTGAGGAAAACATAGGACACCGGGCAACCTCCAATAGATGTCTATTCTTGCGTTCAGCCACCCCATTTTGTTGAGGGGTGTCAACACAAGAACTTATGTGGATTATCCCGTGGTTTTGAAGGTAGGTATTGAGACTATTGGTGAAGTATTCTTTTGCATTGTCGGACTTGAGTATCTGAATCCTAGAGTTAAATTGATTTTGGACCATGAGATTAAAGGTTTGAAAAATTTTTCCTACCTCTAATTTTTCTTTCATAAGGAAGGCCCATGTAACCCGTGTATGATCATCAACAAATGTCACAAACCATCGAGTGCCAGAAATATTTTTTATCCGTGAGGGACCCCATACATCACTATGGATCAACGAAAAAGCAGTTGAAGACTTGTAGGGAATTTGTGGATATATTGTTCGAGTATGCTTTGCAATCTGACAGATTTCACAATGAAAAGATGCTGGATTTTTATTGATAAACAATTTGGGAAACAATTTTGCAAGATACACAAAACTAGGATGACCAAGACGATAGTGGAGTAATATAATCTCACTATCTTTATTGACATTGGAATTAGATACTGAATTGAAAGACTCTAATGGACTTTGAGACCTGGACACAACTTGCTTGAGAAACGTGGTTTGAGGATCGGTCACATGAGAGGATATAGAGCCCAGAGTACGATTCAAAGATCATCAATCATCTTCCCGATTTCAAGTCCCGAAAGATATACAAGTTTGGATAAAATTTAGTAAATACGGTGAAGATCATGAGACAATTTGTCGATAGACAAAAGATTACAATCTAAGTTTGGAACATGGAGAACAAAGTCGAGATACAACTCTTTAGTCAATTGGATAGAACTGTCCCAAAGAATTTTTGAATTTGAACCATCAACAATCCGAACAGATGGATGACCACTACTTGTTTGGTAATTTCGGAGAAGAGCAAAGTATCTCCTGTCATGTGGTCCAAGCACCCGTGTCAACTATCCATGGCCTCATTCCTCTTACATTCGCGGTGAAGGTCAGTATGTGCATCTGTTTGAGCAAATCAAACCCGTCCCGGAATTGCTACCACTGCCAACTTGACTAAACAGTTTCTGTAGCACGTCCATTTGATCTTTGCTGAATGGGCTAGGCTCTGGAACATGAGCATTCTCTGAGTTGGAAGCCACAAATGCTTTGCCGTCTCTTTCAAACCTTGACTTTGGTTTCCAATCAGCTGGTTTGCCATGAAGCTTCCAGCAAGTCTCCTTGTGATGGCCTAGTTTCTTGTAGTAATCACACCAAGGCCTGTCCCGTTTCTGTCGATCTCCACCATTACTATTAAACGGTCGGACAGCAAGGGCGGATGCATCCATTGTTGGGGCAGGTTGTTCCTTAGATCCCATCATCACTTTCTTTCTACTTTCTTCACGTCTAACCTCTGAGAAAGCTTCCCTGAGGCTGGGCAGCGGTTTAGAGCCCATGATTCGACCTCGAACATCATCCAACTCCCTATTGAGCCCTAAGAAAAATTTGAACAGTCGTTTTTGTTCAACCATCTGCTTGTATGTGGTTGCATCTTCTTGGCTTTTCCACGAGTGAATCTCGAATAAGTCCAGTTGCTGCCAATAACGCGTGAGTGTGTTGAAATACTGAGTAACCGACTGCTCTCCTTGGCGGTAGTCATGCAGCACCGATTCTACTTGAAACAGCTCTGAAATATTTTCAGAGCTAGAGTAGGTCTCTTTGGCTGCGTCCCATATCTCTTTTGCAGTCCCAAACAGCAAGAAATTTTCGCCTATGTCATTGTTCATGGAGTTGATAAGCCATGACATGATCATACTATTTTCAATCTTCCATTTTTTGAATCCCGGATCTGTAGTCTCTGGCATGGCGGCTTCTCTCGTAAGATACTCCTCTTTTCCCTTACCACAAATAAATAGCATAACAGATTGTGACCATTGCAGATAATTATGGCCATTTAATTTGTGTCCGGTAATGAGAATAGGATGAGAATCACTGCCACTATAGTTTGGAATTTCTGAATTTCCCCTTGATTCTGGTGCTGTGATGTTGGATGTTTGTGATGAGGCCATTCCGTATTTTGTCATGTTTCAAATGTTGCGGGAGAGAATGAGAGAAAAGAACAACTAGGGTTCCTGGAAATATAGAGGAGTCAGGCAGGGAGAACAGGCTTGAGAGACGGATAGGGCTGATTGGCCGAGAGGAAAGATAGGAGGTCCTGAAGGGATTAGATGGCCGGATGGAAAGATGGCTAGAGAGAGAGGCGGCCTGAAGAGATTAGATGGCCAGAATGGAATATGGCCAGAGAGGGAGGCGGCTTGGAAAGATTAGGGTTCAGAGAAAAACTGCTCTGATACCATGAAGAAATTCTGAATCTCTTATTAATTGTAAAACCGGGAATACAACTACATATATATACACATAATATCTAATAAGGAAATAACTAACTAGCTTAATCCTTTCCTAAAAATCAGGAAACAAAATCATAGGAGAAGATCACAACCAATCTTTCCTTTATTCTGAAAATACTTTCCTAAACTAAAACCTAGCTTTGACTTCCGAATATTCAACAGGGACAATTATTGGACTTGCTAAGGACGGGAGGAACTGTACTACTTGGGGATGCCGAGCAATCAAAACGTCACCGAGTAAATCACCATCATCACTTTGGTCTAGCCTTTTCAAACTACGAAGCAATAGCTAATAAGTATCAGTTGTTGTCATCTTATTCTAGAGATAGAAGAGGAGAGAGGAGCTCTCCTTTCTCTCTAGAACTTTGAGAGTCGTGGTTTGTCTTAGTTCTTTACTTTTTGGCTTGGTTAGATGTTTATATCTTAATAAGAATGAGGTATAAACACTTTCATCAGGATTTTAGAACTAAGTATAAAGTTTTCATCTTTAGATTAGATTACTCAAGAAGTGAGATTGAGATCACTGAGAGAAATAGAGTTCGAAGTTTTTCAATACAAGTGGATTTTGGATGTGCAGCATGGCTGTGCAAAGAAGTCGACAAAGCGCTGATCAAGGGCAAGGAGGGAGGATTCATAAGATTCTATAGAGGGTCAAGCTATAGGTTGATATTAAATTCAACAGGAATAAAGGCGGGAATTTCTTGAAGATTTCGAAGAAACAAGATGGAGGAATAAGAAACATAGTAATTCAAGGTTAGGAGAAGTTTAGAGGTTGTCTTCAGAGTTTCTTCAACCGAGTAGTCATCAGAAAGTTGAATTGACAATGAGATCTGTGGAAGGAAAGAAGAACCAGGAGGCGGGAGGGGAATAAAGAGTTTGAAGGGAGGAAAGAGCAAGGGAGGGGAAGGCTAGTGAATAAACGGTTGCATCCAACAAATATGAAGACAAAAGTTGGAAATCCTAAGCAAACTAAGCAAGAGCACACAGCCTCAAACGACATGATAAAAACTTGGAAGTTGGCGATTGTAGTTATCAGAAAAAGATCAGACATGTAGTAGAAAAAGGACTATTAGGAAGTAGAATGGGCAGGCCTGTTGAGTTAGTCCCCATGGTCGCTGACAAGGCCGTTTCATGGTGCAGAGACGATAAGGAGAGGAACTCTCTGATGACAGACAAAAATCGGTTTCTTTTAGGAGCTATTATAACCAGTATGGAGCCGTGGAGCATGCACTCTCATTGGAATTATGTTCAAATTGAGGCTAGAAATAGTTGGATTGGTATTGAAGGTCTTCCTTTAAACTTGTGGAACTACCATGTTCTAAAAGTAATAGGAGACACTTGTGGAGGTTCGCTTGAGATTGTTGAGGAAACTTTGAATCAATCTTTTTTATTGTATGCTAAAATAAAGATAAAAGAGGTTTTCCGGATGGTTTTATGTCGCTAGTTCTGGAGATTCCTTGTCAAGGCGAAACAATTCATCTAGGACTCTTTAACTTGGGTGTCAACTCCTCTCAAAATAGGGCAACTAATTACAGAACTGGAGGTTTTTTGTACAGAAGCTTCGAAGCAGAGGATAACATCGAAGCCGGATTGGCGAAGGAGGGTTGCATCACCAATAGTCAGGGGTTTAGATTTGTGTCCCTCCAGGCTGGGAATGGAAAACATATAGTCACCAGCTTAAGGGGGAGTGTTGGAAAATGTAATCTTCATACAGTTGTATTAGATAGTTGACTAGGAAAATCCCTTAATCTGAGGGATTTGAGATAGGGTGGATGCCTCATTTACAGCTAGGGATTGATTATAAAGCTAGGGGTTAATTCTATATACATGTTACATTCTATGTAGAATATGAATCAATTGAGAAGAGCAATTTTTCATACTTTTTCCCTCTAATTTTCCATACTATGAAATATGAAAATTACTCTAGAAACATGCTCTTGAGTTTTGCCTCTTTGTGGAACAGGATGAACTAAAAACCTCATTGTATGTCGAGTTTCCTAAAGTCACAAATCGCAATATGCTTACCTTGCTACTCATACATTAGAACCATCCGTTCTTAGTATTTTACCTGTATCTTTCCTCATTTGCCAGGATTCTCTTCTTTTCCTTTTATGACCTTGTATGCTTTTGTGGTTGGAAAATTATATAGTTTTGTACTATTCTCAATGTTGTCAACTCTCTAAAGAAACTGTGTTTTACGTGCTTTTTTTTTGGATGACGTAGGGTTTTAATGACCTATGTAGAAATTTTTGCTTTGCAAAGAGTATTCTTGTATCATAGCTTCTAAACTTACGACTATATTGTTTGCATAACTTCATAATCTGTAATTTAAAATTGTCAAGCAATCAATCATGTGACTTATATAAGAAATTCAATGATGCTTAGAGATAATTTAGTTGGAACCCAATATAGGCTTCATTCTCCAATTAATAATAGTTGTCCGTCCTAAATATTCTGGGACTGCATCTTTGAAATGTTTCTTTACTTTTCAAGGAACCTATGCAGAATTTTATTTACTCTTTATTTCTCTTTTTGTATATGTTTCTTTACATTGAATTGCTTAGTTTGGCAAGCAGAAAGAGTTCTGCAAAAATTGCAGGCTATTGAGCAAGGCAACGTTCAAGAAGTTGTTGTGGAAACTATTTTTTTTTAATGAATAACAGTTATGGAAAGAACTATGCATATGAATACTAAGCTCTTGTGACTTTATTTTCAGCTTAGTTGACATTGTATCTTCTTATATGGGAGAACTGATTTACATGCAGGTGTTTCTATGGGAATGAGTTGGTTGGGCAGGTCAGTTTTTTCTTTTTGCTATAATTTTTTTTAAAGTCATCCACCACTTCAAAAATATCCTGAATTAGAAATTTATAATCCATGTTTGCCACTTGAGCAGAATTGTAGGCCAACATTTGCTAGTAGTTATGTCTTATACGATCTTGTGGCTTTCTTTGTTCTCTTCCCGCCCTTTTAGTGTCTGGATTTTATTACCACCAAAAAAATTGCGTTTAACATTTTAAGTCATGGTACAGAAACTGCCATGTGACTGAAACATCAATTTCCATATTCTCTATCATGTTGACTGACTACTCTAATCCTCTACAGTACAAGTACAACCATGCTACTATTTGTTGCACATTTTAGAGATACTATATGATAACTGCACATTTAGATGTATTGCCCAAAAGAAATACCTGCCCCTTTAATTGGTTTAGTTTTGCCATTTAAAAAGTGGTTTTTTTTCTTTTTCTTTAGGGAACTAGGGTAAAAAGGAGGATAAAAAAATAAAGTGGTTATTAATATGCAAGCTCTAAAATCTTTATCTATGATTTAGAATGAAATGAAAACACTCATTCATGCGGGAACATCCAATGATTTAGAATGAAATGAAAACACTCATTCATGCGGGAACGTCTGATGTTTGTTGGTACCACAAAACTGTGTTGAGATTCAACCAGCAATGGTATATAATGTGCAAGCTCCTAAGTAAGATTTATCCTTCTGTTCTCTGAATTTCTTATTGATTTTTATTGGTTTCATTTCTCAAACACAGAAGACATCTAACTCTAACGTTGAGCTTGCCCTGGTCACATTCAATACTCATGGATCCTATTGCGGTATACATTTTCCTCACCTTCATATTATGCCAGTAACTGGTTTTCATTGTTATTATTTTATTGCATTCTAACATAACGGGTAAGTTTTCCAGGAATATAACATCATTCTCTTCTACTTCTTCCAACTCATGTGCTCCATTACAAGACAAATTTTCAATGAAAGTCATTCCGAGTCTGCAAAACTAAGAAAATTTTCCATTATGCTTAACATTTGTGTCTGAATTTCACTTAATAGAATAACTACAAATTTTCTCCCGTGTATTTGTGGTCACAAGTTAGAGATTAGGTTTTGTACATAAAATTCCTTGAAATGTCTAGTATATCAATAGTTTTTCTAGATTTTTAAACTTTTGAATTGAATCCAATAATAGGAAATTTAGTTAGCACGGAGAAAGTCCTTGTAATTGCTATCTAATTCATAGAACAGCCAGCCGAGAATCTGACTCTACTTTTACTTTCCATTTTGCAGGTTGTCTAGTGCAGCGGAGTGGCTGGACCAGAGACATTGATAATTATTTGCAGTGGCTTTCAGCCATACCTTTTTCTGGTGGTGGTTTTAATGATGCTGCAATTGCGGAAGGGCTTTCTGAAGCTCTAATGGTGTGTCATGTTTTTCTGCGACATTTTTGTTTTTGTTTTTATTTTATTTTTTATTTTTATTTTGTTTTTTTATTTTTTTTGAAGGAATGATTTTTTGACCCTTATTTGTGTCCATTTTCCGGCTTTTAACAACGTTTCTTTTTCTATTGAATATTTTAGATGTTTCCCTCTGTGCAAAATGGAAATCAGAGTCAACCAAATATGGATTGTCAAAGGCATTGTATTCTTATTTCTGCAAGTAACCCTCACCCCCTGTCCACTCCTGTCTTTCGACCACAAGTGCAAAACTTAGAACAGAGTGAAAATATTGATGGACAAACAGAAAACCGTCTATCTGACGCTGAGACCATTGCTAAATCATTTGCTCAGGTAATGTTACGGGCGTGTTCTTTCTGCAACTCAAGTCATGACTCAAACTTTTTTATGTGAGAGAAAACACTAGCAAAAAAGTTGAAATTGAATTTTTGTGAGAAAAACACTGTAGCAAAAGAACTTGAGTTGTGAAAAGAACAAGTAGTTATTTTTCCTTAGTCTGCCAGCATTTTCTTTTCCGTTTTTTAACTCCACAAGGTTTGCACATCACAGTTGTTGAGTTTCTAATTTTCCCTGCAGTGTTTGGTTTCTCTGTCAGTCATTTCTCCAAAGCAGCTTCCTAAGCTTCGAGCAATATACAATGCGGTAACATTCCATACATCAACTGAATTTCTTATTCTTTAGCTTCCTCTTCTTCAAACCTTTTCAAATTGTAAACAGGATGTGTTTATTATCTCAATCACGTCTCTCAATCTGCTAATTCCTTCCCTACGTTTCTTGCATGTCTTATGTGACCTGAGACTCCAAAATAAATGGCTTGAGCTACCATGTAGAAGTGTTAGCTTTTTGGGCACATTGAATTCAATGTCGATGGAATGATAATCTTCAAATTAACTTCCCCCGAATTTTCACTTTTAAATACAGGGAAAGCACAATCCCCGAGCAAACGATCCTCCTATAGATAATGCAAAAAACCCTTATTTTCTTGTTCTACTGTCTGAGAATTTTTTGGAGGCTCGTGCTGCTTTCAGAGTTCCAAGTTTGCCATCAAATCAGAGTCCTGTAAAAATGGACATGGCTTCTGTTCCTTCTGTTACGGGGCCACCTCCAACTTCTATGCCATCAGGTTATGTATTGTGGGCAATTTGGTGATCCTTTTTGTAATATGGTGTATGTCAATATGTCATGGATTTCAATCAACTTCCTTATACTTTTAGGATCCTTTCCCTTTTATCGCCTGAGTTTGATTTATAAACAAAAATATCAATTAACTTGCATGCTTTGAATTTTTCTTATTTATTCTGCACTTTTAACTTTCACCATGTGGATAAAGCTATTTTACCCTGTTATAGGTGCTTTGATAACATATGCTTTCTGACAATTGGAATTCAATAAAGGATTCCTTTCTTATGCTTTCTTTTTGTTCATTAGTGCTTTCATGGCCGATGTTTGCACTTTAATTAATTTCTCATGTAAATGAACACGAATTTGAAAATGGCCAAAAAAAAAAAGTTAAACTTCTGAGAAAATTTGTCATTGAAGAAGAGTAACATCATTTTTCTTATCCATAGTGAATGGATCTGTTATGAACCGGCAACCAATTTCTGTTGGAAACATGCCTCCTGCTACTGTAAAAGTGGTAAGATTCATTTATATTTCCATTTTCTTGCTCCACTCTATGGAAATGATGGTTGTTTTCCATTTCAATTTTGTTACTTTAAGGTATCTTAGAATGGTTTTGATCTCATAAATAAATCTTCAGGAGCCAAGTACTGTAAGTTCCATGGTTTCTGGACCCACTTTTCCACACATTCAGTCTGTTGTTCGTGCTGCTTCCCAAGGAGTCTCGTTGCAGACTTCTTCACCATCTTCTGTTTCTCAAGACATGATCTCAAACAATGAGAATGGGCCAGATTTGAAACCTATAGTGAGTAGTATATCACAACCGCCAAGGCCCTGTGGGACCTGCTCCTGCAAATGTGAACATCCTGAACAATCTGTCGGCAAAACGTCAAGTCATAAACTCTGCAGCCTTACCTATGGGTCAAACTCCTATTGGAATGCACATGTCAAACATGATATCTAATGGAATGGCATCTTCTACACCTGCTCAAAACATATTGCCATCTGGTCAACAAGCGATAACATCATTACCTGGGTCTGGTCCTCTGACACAGGTTACCCAAACCCCTGGTCTTAGTACATTCAGTGCAGCTACTTCAAATGTGTCTGGAAATTCAAACATTGGGGTCACTCAACCAATGAATAATCTCCAAGGAGGTGTTAGTATGGGTCAGTCTGTACCTACCATGAGCCAAGGAAATATCTCAGGTGCACAAATGGTGCAAACTGGAATGGGCATGAATCAAAACATGATAAGCGGCCTTGGTCAATCTGTTGTCTCTTCTGGAACTAGCACAATGATGCCTACTCCTGGAATGTCTCAGCAAGTACAATCCGGGATGCAGCCGCTTGGTGTAAACAACAATTCAGCATCTAGCATCCCAATGTCACAACAGGCTTCAACTGCTCCTCAAGCATCCAAATATGTGAAAGTCTGGGAGGTAAGTCTCCTATATATGTGGAAGATATTGGAGATGGATGTGCTTATACCTGGTTACATCGTTCTACAGTTTCATGATTTTGTTATCTTACAATGTGTCTCTCATCGTCAGTGTCAAAAATCGTATTTCAGTCTTGGCCTTTCCAAGTTCTTTATCTATGGAAATTGGAGAACTGATAAATTTTCAGCATCCCTGCCTCTTGTTTAGCTTGTTTCTCAATTAAGTTGAAAATTGATAAATGCAATGTACAGCAGTTTCAAGTTAATTCCTCATAGACGATTATGGACTTATAGAGATGTTTCATATTAGGCGTACAAATTGACACCTTGTTCTTCTTACTCTTCTCTCATAACTGAACAAGAATTGAAATCTTTGGAAATGAACCTATAGTCCTAAAATTTTTCTTTCCCTTGGACATCAACTTTATTTGTTAGGCAGAAAGCTTGTTTTCCCCCCTGATGGAACACAGCAACTGTAATTAACGAAGTGAGTTCTAATTATCGAGGAAGATTTCCTTTTTCTTTTCTTTTCTTTTCCTTCTTTTTCTTCCTTTTTTTTTTTTAAAAAAAAAGAAGCTATGAGTTGTCTCTAGTTTAATTGCTTTACCCCCCCTCTCGAGAGTAATTGCTTATAATTAAATCATCACACATATGCAGGGAAATTTATCAGGGCAGAGACAAGGACAACCTGTATTTATCACCAGATTGGAAGTATGTTCTACTACCGTATACATATATATATATATATATATATATATATATATTCTTTTTCTTCTTAGGAGGTTTGTTTCAGGGTTTTGTTTTCCTTTTTAGTTTGGGTCTTCCCTTGTGCATTTACTTGGATTCTGCTCTTTTCGTATTCCAAACCTGTTGTTTCTGTGTAGAATAACAAGTATTTGTTGTAAATGTGATACCCCCTATGATGTTTTTGTACTTATCATTTATGTGCTTCTTCAGTCAATCTTTTTCATTATAACCATGCTGCATCCCCCTATATTTTATCACAAGACAAACTAATGGTTGCTATCTTTTTTGTCAGGGCTACAGGAACGCTACGGCTTCTGAGACGTAAGTCCAACAAATTTGTTTTCAATTTATTTTATTTTATTTATTTTTTTTTTTTAAGAAAAGAAAAGAAATGGAGTCTAGGAAATTTTTTCACCATTCAAAGAAAATTTTAAATGTTAATTAAATTTAGTTTAATAGTAAGAACCCATTAAACTAATATTCCAAACTGTTGAAGTATTTGTACGAGTCCTACAAAATATTACACTTTCAGTTGCCACTGCTTATTTATTATATATGGTCTATAAACTTGAGTTTTATCAACTTTCAAATACCCATGTTTACAATTTCCCAAAATTTTTAATTTTTTTAATATTTTTTATTTGCTTGTGGTTTTTACACTCAATTCTTATTTTATTTAACGGCCTGTCTTTTCCACATATTTCAGACTTGCAGCAAATTGGCCAGCGACGATGCAAATCGTTAGGCTTATATCTCAAGACCACATGAATAACAAGTAATTGCTCCTGCAAAATTTTATATCTCGTCTATTTTTATATATGTTTTTTCCTTGAAATGATATAATCTGACCTTTGTTAATTTAATTGCATTGACCTCAGGCAATATGTTGGAAAAGCAGATTTTCTAGTTTTTCGGGCAATGAATCAGCATGGGTTTCTTGGTCAGTTGCAGGAAAAAAAGCTTGTAAGTCTATATATATTTTTTATTTATATATATTTTTTAATTGATATGAAGCAACCTATTAATTTCACATAGCTTTTCAAAATAACAGTTTCCTCTTACCTTGTTAGAATTTAGAAGTTCAAGACTTGAGTAGAGTAGTAAGCGTGGCAATGGTAAATGAGTGGCAAGCTCATTGTAAACTGTAGTATAAGGGAAATTGTAGTAAATAGTATATTTTTGAAACTAAATTAAGTAAGTAGCATATTTTAAAACTATTTGAAGTAAATAGCAAGTTAAGTGGTAAATGAATCATTTACACGGTAAATGATTCATTTATGACTCGTAAAAAATAACTTGCATGGTAAAAAATCTTTATTTACATGGAAAATTTTTTTTTATCAATTAAAGAAATTTTACATGAAAAAAATATTTTTACTAGCTGTAAATGAACCATTTACACATTTACGCTGTAAATGATTCATTTACCACATAAACTGCTATTTATTTCAAATAATTTTAAAATATGCTATTTACTTAATTTAGTTTCATAAATATACATTCTCCCTATTTTTTTCTCCTTGAGAAAAACCTATTTCAGCTTGTAAACCAAAGAAGATAGGTCAAGTGTGAAATGGGTCTTGAGGCTTTAGTCCCTTACATAGAGTGTGGGAGAGAGAAATGTTAAGTGTGTTTGCGATTTGAGACTTTCAACCTTTGTCATTTCCAAGTTTTGAAATACGTGGATTTTACAATAAATATTTTTGAAATGTGGAAATACCATCCAGCGCGCCTAGATCAGCAATAAGAGTCCGCTATTTCCTTTCCGAGCATGGGTTTGACCCTTAGCAGCTGTAAAATTTCTCTCTTTTTTTAAACAAGTGTAATGGTGGTCAGTTTGGCTCACTGGTTTACTTTGGTTTGTGAGTTTTTCAATTTTCTACGGTCAGTGTTGGTTTTTCAGTTTTTTTGAACAGCTCTACCTTTTACAACAAATTTTTGTACTGTGTTGTATCTTCTGGGAATAGATAGAGCCACTGTGATGTCAAATTATCAGGAGGCTTTTCCCTCTCTTTCTTTGTTTTCCCAACTGCAAGTCGAGTGTATCTCACTTTCTCTTCATTTTGATCTCTGTCTTGTTTGCATTCCAAGTATTTACCATAACATTATGCATTGGAGTACAGACTAGTATAGCATATCAAGGCCTCGTTCATTTCACAGATTTGAGTTTTGCTGCAGTAAAAAGCTCTCAGAAACAGTCACATCTAACCTTTTTGCTACAGTAAAAAGCTCACATAAAGTCACATCTCAACTCGAATTAAAAATTCGAATCAATGAACTAAACATGCCCCAAATATGTCACTTTTACAGTTTTTAGTAGCGAATATAGCATTGATATTTGCGTTTGCATTGGAGATGGTCAAGCGGTTGGACCATCGTAACCTAGAGTTTTGTTTATTTACTGCTAAGTAATGTACTATCTTGTAAAAGAGTATTTGGTTAATGATAGGGTCTTTGGTGTTTGGAACAAGATCTACGTAAGAATGAATTGAAGAATCGAAAGAATCTAGAAAGAATCAACGTAGGAATTTTATTAATCGACAAAACCTATACACTGATATGTAGATCTTCGAGGGTCTGCTTCCTCCCCTTGCTTGGAATGATTCCAAGACTTGTCCAGTTCCTGATTATTTTTCCGATAACCGTTTCTACTCCTCATCCCTCCCCTTTTATACATTCCACCTAAATTCCCCCCTCTGCCAGCTTTCTAAGTAAGTATACTACTAATACTACAAGTTCTCACTTAAAGCTAAACACCACTTCCTCCTGATCAGACCCTACCCCTTCCTAAGCCTTTGCTCCTCCTAATGTACACAAGAAACTGGCGCTGCATATCCTCAAACAGCTCCCATGAAGACTCAAAGTCTGGAAGATGGCGCCATTTGATCAAAACCTCCAGAGAACCAGTAATCGGGGAGAAACGTGTATCCAAAACCTGTTCCGGTTCAACCTGCAACGTTGAATCTTCCAACAAATTGGAAGGTAACGATTGAGGACTATCCACCGAGCCAAGAGCCTTCTTCAATTGCGACACATGGAAGACCGGGTGAATCCGAGCATGAATGGGAAGTTGCCGCCTGTACACCACGGAGCCAACACGAGCAAGGACTGGAAACGGACCATAATAGCGTGGTGCAAGCTTTTCATTCACTACCCGAGCTAGTGCACGATGGCGGTACGGCTGAAGTTTCAAATAAACCATGTCCCCGACCTCAAAAGTCACCAAGCGGTGCTTTTTGTTGGCGTGGTCCCTCATGGACTGTTGGGCGCGGCCCAAATGGTCCTTTAAGTCAGCCAAAAGCGCATCGCGATCACATAATTGCCGCTCTAACTCTGAGGTAGCTGTAGATCCGCGGAGGATCTCCACCATAGAGAGCCTTGAAAGGCGTCATGGCGGCCGAAACGTGAAAGCCCACGGAAGGTGTGTAAGCCATTGCCGAGGGTGGCAGGAAACAAAGCAACACAGGTAAGCCTCCAAACAGCGGTTGACAACCTCAGTTTGTCCATCCGTTTGCGGATGATAGGCCGTACTCCTACACAAAGTGCTACCCTGCAACCGGAAAATTTCCTTCCAGAAATGGCTCATGAAGACCTTGTCACGATCGGAGATTATACTCCGCGGAAAACCATGAAGATGCACTATGTCACACACAAAAGTAGCAGCCACTATATTGGCCGAAAACAGAGGTTTAAGGCCAATGAAGTGACCATACTTACTAAGACGGTCAACGACAACCAATATCGAATTATAGCCGGCGGATTTGGGAAGACCTTCAATGAAATCCATTGAAATGTCATCCCATACACGATTTGGAATTGGCAGTGGTTGCAGCAAACCCGCCGAGATAAGGTGGAAGACTTGTGTTGTTGGCATATGGCACATGCAGCCACAAACGATTCAACATCCTGTTGCATTCCCCTCCAATAGAACTCCTTGGCTAACCGCTTGTAAGACTTGAGAACCCCCGAGTGACCGCCAATCTTACTACTATGAAATTCCCGTAACAAGGTTGGTATAAGAGGAGATTGCGGAGGAACGACCAACCTGTCCTTATATAATAAATGCCCCCGATGAAGGGAATACCCGTCAAAGTTATATAATAAATGCCCCCGATGAAGGGAATACCCGTCAAAGAAAGATTTCCAGCCGTTAACTCCGTAACTATCTTGCTGAGCTTGGGGTCCGATCCAACCTGCTGTTGCAGCTCCTCAATATCGAGCACCATCGGAGTTGTCAAAACCATTAAAACCAGTCCCATCTACTGCCTAGAAAGGGCATATGCCACCTTATTTTCCTTTCCCGGCTTGTATTGAATCTCAAAATCATAGCCAAGTAGTTTACATAACCACCTTTGATGCTCCACACTCACCAAACGCTGTTCCAAGAGAAATTTCAAGCTTTTCTGATCCGTGCGCACCACAAAGCGTCTTCTCAACAAATAGGGCCGCCACTTTTGAATAGCTAACACAATTGCCATCAATTTCCGCTCATATACCGACTTGGCATGAGCGCGGGTTGACAGAACTTGACTAAAATAAGCAATGGGACGCTGCTGTTGCATCAAGACCGCTCCTATGCCAAAACTTGAGGCGTCAAACTCCAACACAAAGGGTTGAGAGAAATCCGGCAAAGCCAACACGAGAATCTCAGTCATAGCCTTTTTTAGGCATTGAAAAGCATCCTCGGCCTCAGAATTCCAATGAAAAACGTCTTTCTTAAGTTATTGCGTCAAGGGCCACGAAATGCGTCCATACCCCTCCACAAAGCGGCGGTAATAACCTGTAAGGCCCAAGAATCCCTGTAATTCCTTAAGGGATCGCGGAGTTGGCCAATCTAACATGGCTTGTATCTTGCTGGCATCCGCTGAATCTCCTTCCTTAGAGACAATATGCCCCAAGTATTCCAATCGTTTCTGTGCGAAAAGACATTTCTTTTGGTTGACATATAGTTGATTGCTTTGCAAGACTGATGGACCCTGTCCAAATGCCCCATATGGTCCTCCCAAGAACGGCTGTAAATCAAGATATCATTGAAGAAGACCAATACAAAGTGACGCAAGAACGGCTTTAACACCTCGTTCATCAAGGATTGAAATGTGGTCGGCACATTTGTCCAACTCGAAAGGCAAAACGAGGAACTCATAGTGCCCTTCGGGGGTGCGAACAACAGTCTTTGGTACGTCTGCGTCACACATACGGATTTAGTGGTAGCCCGATTTCAAGTCCAACTTGGTGAAAATAGTGGCGCCACACAACTCGTCTAGCAACTTCTCGATCACCGGAATTGGAAATTTATCCGGGACTGTGGCTTTGTTTAGTGCCCGATAATCCACACAAAACCTCCAACTGCCATCCTTCTTCTTAACTAACAAGACCAGGCTAGAGAAAGGACTCATGCTTGGTTGAATGATTCCTGCCGCCAACATCTCTTTTACTCGTTTTTCGATTTCATTTTTTTGAAAATGTGGGTACCGGTAGGGTCGAACACTAATCGGCCTAGTGCTTTCCTCAAGGATTATGCGATGATCCCTCACCTTGTGTGGTGGTAACCCGGCTGGCATGTCCAAAACAGCCGCATGTTTGTGCAATAACAACCGGAGCTGTTCATTGCCTCCCTCCTCAAAGTCGAGGTTTTGCTCCACCCCCATTTGGCTCATCTCCAAATAAATTCCTTGGCCTTCATGTCGAATGGTGCGCATCATGGCCTTAAGGGAGATTAACGACCTCGTAAGGCTAGCATCCCCTTTCAACATTACAATTTCCCCATGCACCTTGAATCTCATGGCTTGAGTCTTCCAATTGACATGCATACTACCCAAAGTCTCAAGCCATTGCATTCCTAAAATCACGTCTATTCCCCCCCAACTCAAGCGGCAAAAAGTTCTCGATATTAGTTAAGTTTTGCATAGCTAACACCACCTCTTTACATAATCCCTGCCCTTGTACCGACCCTCCCGTGCCCGTTTGGACACCAAAACCGGTTGTAGGAGTTATGGGCAATGATAAATCGGAAACCAGTGTAAGGGAAATAAAATTGTGCGTAACGCCGGAATCGATTAAAACAATTACCTCACGGTGGCCAATCTCCCTCTTTATCTTCATGGTCTTCGGTGTGGTCAATCTTACTACGGAATTCAACGACAACTCAATCACCTCAGTCCGTAGCAACTCTTCCGGCTCCCCCTTTTTCTCCAACTCAATTTCCTGGTTTTCCCAGTCATCTTCATCGCTAACTAACATAATTCGCAACTCTTGTTTTACAACGATGCCCGACCGTAAACTTTTCGTCACAACGAAAGCAAAGCCCCTTATTCCTCTTCTCTTGCCACTCCGAATTGGACAATTTCCGCAACGGAAAATCCTTTCTCGGCCTCTCAACGATCGGGCTGCCTTGGGGCTGATTCGGATTGCCTTGGGGCTAGTTCACCGTGGCTCCCACAGATGGATTGGCTGTGAACTTCGCAGCAAAAGATTTTTCTCTTTAATCCTCTACGCCATATCCATGATTTCGGAGTCCCTCTGGCTTGAGTAAACGCAATTCAGCCCGAATGTCAACCCTCAATCCATTTACAAAAATGCCATCAAGAATTTCCTCCGGCACCTCTTGTAAAGGAGCGGCCGATACCTCAAAGTTCCATTGATACTCGGCCACCGTTCCCGTTTGCTTAAGCGCTAAAAAACACTCACACAAATTCCCTTCTTGCGACGAACGAAAACGTTGTAAAAGAGCCACCTTGAAGTCGATCCAAGTGATGACAGGTCGACGTTGGTTCTGCCATTGGAACCACGATAATGCATCTCCTTCCAAAGCAATTCCCGTTGTAATTAACTTCTCTTTCTCAGAAAATCTGTTGATGAAGAAATATTGGTTCATCCTAAACAACCAACCATCTGGGTCTATTCCACTGAATAGTGGACAATCCAGCTGTTTCCGCCTAACTGGAGAGAAGTCCTCACCTCCCCACGGTTCCCCATAGTTACCCAGAAAATCCATGGAGTCACCAGCCTCATTTTCTTCCCAACGTCGCCTGTTGTCTCTGCCACTATTTCAGAATCGGCCTCCCTCATGTCGACCGTCCATCCTCAGCCTAGGTCGCCCATTTCCCGTGCGATTTCCCCCTCCCCCTTCACCATCTCGACCTCCGCGCCAATCTCGAGTATCCTCAGTAATTCCTCCGACTCGATAATCGCCGTGCCGCCCTTCTCGGAGATTTTTGTCTTTGTCGCCATCCCTGGGTCGGCCATTATGGCCATCACGGTGGAAATCAAGACGGATTCCGTTCGCATCCTGAACCCTAACACGCGCGATTTCTCCGTCCTCCATTCGTCCCGTGATTTCGCGATTTGCACCTTGGGCCAACCCAACTTCATCCTCCCGAATCCTCGCAGCTCCCGATCGTGAACCCTCCGCCGGTGGAATCCCCGTCGCTGCCGCGGTTAGCAGTCGCATTTGCTCCTCCACAAGTCTGCGCAGTTCCGACACATTCTGGTTCACTTCTGCCACATTATGGCTGATTTCGACCCTTACCTCACCAGTTTCCTTCTCCACCGAAGCCCTAACTTGCTGGATCTCCTTCATCGCATCGAACTTCTCCTCGGTTTTCTTGGCCACCATTAACACCCAGGGAAAAAAAATTTGCTCTGTTACCAAATGATAGGGTCTTTGGTGTTTGGAACAAGATCTACGTAAGAATGAATTGAAGAATCAAAAGAATCTAGAAAGAATCAACGTAGGAATTTCGTTAATCGACAAAAGCTATACACTGATACGCAGATCTTCGAGGGTCTGCTTCCTCTCCTTGCTTGGAATGATTCCAAGACTTGTCCAGTTCCTGATTATTTTCCCGATAACTGTTTCTACTCCTCATCCCTCCCCTTTTATACATTCCACATAAATTCCCCCCTCTGCCAGCTTTCTAAGTAAGTATACTACTAATACTACAAGTTCCCACTTAAAGCTAAAAACCACTTCCTCCTGATTAGACCCTACCCCTTCTTAAGCCTTTGCTCCTCCTAATGTACACTTGCCTGAGTAAGGGCTTATCAGCTAAGTTCATTTATACGTTTGGTAGTTAGATTATGCTATGTAAGAATGAGAATTAGTCCTGGACAGTGTTAGATACTAATGAAGATTCGATTGCATATTATTTTAGATTTTTTTTTCTGCTAGTTATTTATATGAAATCGCTAACTATTGTATCATATGATTTTTCTGATAATGGATTTGTCATTTTTCCTTTCTTCAGTGTGCAGTCATCCAACTACCATCCCAGACGCTGTTGCTTTCTGTTTCTGACAAAGCTTACCGCTTGATTGGAATGCTTTTCCCTGGGGTGAGATTCCTGTGAACTGAAAATGCCTCAAAAACATGGGCCCATTTGTTTATGTTTCCAAAATTGATTTTCGTATTTCTAGTTGTAGTTGTTTTGAAAACCGTTCTTAAATAGCATTTATGTGGTATGTTTTTTCGGGAATGCCTCGTTTAGTTAGGAAATAGTCTTTTTAAAAAACAAGAAAAAGAAAAGAAAAACCCCAAAGTTGTTTTTCCTTTTCCATTCTATTTTTCTAGGACGTAGCAGCATTAATTAATTACTAATCAAGTAATCATTAAATATATTAATAATTAACAATTATTTATTAAATAATTAATAGTAATTAAATAAATAAATAATTTGATAATTGTTTATTTTTCATGTGATTATTGAAATTTATTTCCTATAAAAAAAAGATAATTAGAGGTTAAATATTTAGTTAATTTTTTTTTTATATATATAATAAAAACTCTATTGATAAAAATCAATAACAAAGGCAGAGGACAAAGTATCCTCAAGCCGAAAAGAAACAACATGGCCAGGTTTGAAAAGCTGACCAAAACTAAAAGAACAGGATAAACACAAAAACCAATCTCTCAAATCAATTCCCTATTATATATTTCCAATCTAAATAACCAAAGAAACATGGGAACCCTTTAAATGCTTTATCTGAAGCAGTCCATAGCGATGCAGAGAATTTAGCCTTCTCAAAAGTATCAGTTGTCTCCATCTCCTTTTCCTAAAAAATTCTACTATTCCTTCCATCCACAGAGACCATAGTAATGAAAGCACCGTACTATTCCATAGGACTCTGGCCTTGTTAGAACCAAAATCCACAACTCTCTCAACCATCTAAGAACTACACTTTGTTGGAGTTGCCCAACTAAAACCCACCTCCACACTTCGCTTTTTCCAAAGTGACCTGGCAATCCTACATGTAGTAGTAGGTGATCAATAGTTTCTTCATTTTCCCCACAGAGAACACACCAAGATCGGGAGAGCACCAAATGAGGGTTTCTCCGCTGTACCCTATCGCAGGTATTAAGTGGACATTTAGTTCATGGGTTCAGAATCATGATTCAAAACTATTATCAGTTTATGTGTGTTTTTTTTTATGTGAGAAAACACTGTAGCAAGCCACGAACCATGATTCGAACCATAGCACGAATCCTTGCTCCAAACGCAGCATAAGTTTCCCATGAAAGACCAACCAAGCAAAGACTTTAATTCTATGGGACACAAGACTTCCAAATGAATTTTAAAGGTTCAAAATTCGGGATATCATCTTTGTCCACTAAGGGAATATGCTAGGTTTATACCTATTGTATTAGGAAATGATTATTCTCTTTTATTTCTTTCCTTTTTTATGCTCTGTTTCTGTGCATTTATATGGCCGACTGTACCTCATTCTATGAATAAGAAAAAATAAGAAATAAAGCAGTGCTTTTCCCTGTTCTCTGTTTTTTTCCCGTGTGTGTTTACATGGTATCTGAGCCGCCGGTTGAAGAAAACAATGTATAGAACAGCCTTGACTGGAGCAAGTGGAGGTGATGTTTCTGAGGATGCCACGAGCAGCCCTAAAACAACCTCCACAATTGCTCCCACTGCTCTCCCCGAGAGCCTCAGTCATGCCTCCATGCAGATCACAACACAGAAACTGAATGGGAAGAATTTTCTCGAGTGGTCACGTTCAGTCCTAATGGTGATTCGAGGAAAGGGAAAGCTCAGTTATTTAGATGGCTCAATTCCAACACCAGATCCGAAGGAATCTTCTTATGCAAATTGGGAGGCGCAAAATTCAATAGTGATGGCTTGATTAATCCATTCTATGGAGGATAACATTGCTGATACTTACATTCTCTTTCCCACGGCCAAAAAGATTTGGGATACAGTCACAATGGCCTATTCGGATATGGAGAACACATTACAAATGTTTGAGTTGAGGAACAAGATCCGAAACCTAAAACAGGGGGAGAGTGATGTAACAGGATATTATCATGAAGCCACAAGATTGTGGTAGGAATTGGATCTGTTTTCTTCCCCGTCTTGGAAGGATCCTGAAGACTCGGTCTTGTATAGGAAATTGGTGGAACGAGATCATGTGTATGACTTCTTGGCCGGACTGAATAAGGATTTGGATGAAGTCTGTGGTCGCCTACTTGGAATGAGACCACTTCCTCAAATCGAGGAGATTTTTGCTGAAGTCCGGAGGGAGGAGAGTCATGTTAGGAACCACCACGTTGAACGTGTAAGATTCTGCCTTAGTGGCCCGTGGACAGGAGAGTCAAGGTCAGGGAGAAGGGAAACCAAATAGGAAATGGTGTGATCATTGCAAAAAGCCCTATCACACCAGGGAAAATTCCTGGAAGATACATGGAAAACCAACAAATTGGACCTCTAATCGAGCTCGTGGGCGTGAAGGAAAAGGATTTCAGGCCTCAATGGAGAAACAAGAGGACACTGAACCAGCCATGGGAGCTGCGGCATTTACCAAGGAGCAGATGGAACAATTGAAACAAATGATAGCACAATCCTCTTCGATGTCCCTTATGTCTCAGAAAGGTAAAACTTTAACTGTTTTTTGTGGGCTGGGAAAACCTTGGATTATTGATTCTGGAGCAACGGATCATATGACTAGGTGTGAAAAATTATTCACATCATATGTTCCTAGTCCGGGGAATCATAAGGTGCAGATCGCAGATGGTACTTCTTCAGTTGTGGTCGGTATTGGGGCTGTAAAAATTGGAGATAATATTGTTCTAATAGAAGTCTTTCATGTGCCTAATTTTAGTTTCAATCTTTTGTCAATAAGTAAATTAACAAAAGATATGGATTGTGAAGTGATTTTTTCTCCTACTTGTATTTTTCAGGACCGATCATCGGGGAAGATGATTGGCAGTGCTAAGGAACGGAATGGCCTATACTACTTTGAGGATGATTCAAGTGTTCATGGGCAAGCTCAAGTAGTTGCAAGCACCTCTCTTTCAAGAATTCAAAAATTTATGTTATTGCACTATAGGTTAGGACATCCTAGTTTCCCTTATATGAAATTCTTGTTTCCATCCTTGTTCAAGAATAATGATAAATTTTAATGTGAGATTTGCCAATTAGCTAAACATACCCTTGTCTTCTTTCCTCCATTATCATGTTGTGCATCTAAACCATTTGTTCTTATTCATAGTGATATTTTGGGACCTTCCCACATCTTAAGTACTACAAATAAAAAAATGGTTCATTACCTTTACTGATGATCATACACGTGTTTGTTGGGTTTACCTTTCAGACAATTCCATACCATGGTTAAAACACAATTTGATGAAAATATCAAATTCCTAAGAACAGATAATGAGACTGAATTTTTTAACAACACCCTGGGGGAATTTGTCACTTCTAGTGGGATAATCCATCAAAGTTCTTGTGTTAGCACACCTCAACAAAATGGGGTCTCTGAGCGGAAGAATCGCACATCTTAGAAGTAGCCCGTTCCTTGTTGTTTACAGCCAACTTACCAAAAACTTTTTAAGGAGATGCAGTTTTGACTGCTACCTATGTGATTAATAGAGTACCTTCTCGTGTCCTAAAATTCCAAACTCCAATAGATTGTCTATACAAGTCATACCCTCAATCTCGGGTTCCCTCTTCGTTAGAGCTAAAAGTGTTTGGTTGTGTTGCCTTTGTTCACAACCTTGATCTGCATCGGGGCAAATTCGATCCTAGAGCTCATAAGTGCATCTTTTTGGGATATTCGGCAACTCAAAAAGGGTATAGATGTTATTCAGTGTAGAAAAGAAAATATTTTATGTCTAGGGATGTGACATTCTTTGAAACCCAGTTATTTTTTACCAAAAATTTCTTTCAGGGGGAGAGAGTGGGGAAGACAGTTTTTGGGAAAAATCAAAACCAACTTCCATCTCAACCTTAGATGATGCAAATGGTGTGTGGGAATTCTTTTGGGATTTTGCTCCTTCTGAAAAGCATAGTCTTATCCCTTCCAATCCGCCTGATTATGTTCAAAAATTAGGAAATCAAGAGGAAAATCTAGCCAATATTCCTGAAATCAACCCACAAGATAGACCCGAAATTGATCTTGAAAAGTGTTCCCAAGATGGCCCTGAAACTGATCCCGAATCAGCTCCACCAACCCTTACCCAATTCATTCCTTCAAATCAGTCTCCTCATGAACCAAAAAATCCGGTATCTATAGTGCAGGAACATAATAAACATAAAGAGAGTGGCTTGCAATTTTTTGATCGAACTTATGTACGCAAGAAGAACAAAAAAAGTGTAGAAAGCCAGGAAGTTCCTCACCACCAAGAATCGGAACCAATGACAGGTCTTGAAGTGGAGATTGATGACTTAAGGATCCCAGTTGCATTGAGGAAAGGAGTACGATCCTTTACTAAACATCCAATGGCCCACTATGTTGGTTATGATCATTTGACAAACTCTATGAAGACTTTTGTAGTTAACTTGGCCAATGTGGAGATTCCAAAAGATATCCAAGAAGCTATGAAGAAGCATGAATGGAGGCAAGCTGTTTTAGAAGAAATGAGAGCTCTCGAAAAGAACCATACTTGGGTTGTGGTGAGAAGACCAAGAGAGAAGGCTCCGGTTGGATGTAAGTTGGTCTTCACAGTCAAATATAAGGCTGATGGGTCTATTGAAAGATACAAAGCTTGTTTGGTGGCTAAGGGCTATACTCAGACATATGGGATGGATTATCAAGAAACCTTTGCTCCAATTGCCAAGATCAACACAGTTCGAGTTCTGTTATCCATCACTGCTAATTTAGATTGGCCGCTATAACAACTTGACGTAAAAAATGTTTTCCTCAATGGGGACTTAGAGGAAGAAGTCTATATGGAGATGCCACCAGGATTTGAGGACAAGGGTGGTCGAGTCTGTAAGCTAAGAAAATCCCTGTATGGACTAAAACAATCACCACGAGCTTGGTTTGATCGGTTCACTAAGGTGGTTAGGGAACAGGGATATAAGCAAGCCGGAGATCACACTTTGTTCTATCAGCACAGGGATGGTAAGACTACTATTCTCATTGTTTATGTTGATGATATTATATTGACTGGAGATGATCTCGAAGAAGGGGAGAGACTAAAGAGGAAACTGGCGAAAGAATTTGAAATCAAAGATTTGGGAAGTCTCAGGTACTTCCTTGGAATGGAGATTGGCATAAATAAATGTGGATATTTGTCTCACAAAGGATGTATGTGTTGGATCTTCTAAAAGAAACAGGAATGATGGGTTGCAAACCTGCAGAAACTCATGTGGAGCCAAATTGCAAGAAGGGAACAGGAGACAGTGATCCTGTAGATAAGGGTAGATTTCAGCGACTAGTTGGGAGACTAATTTATCTGTCTCGTACAAGACCTGACATAGCTTTTGCTGTTAGTATAGTTAGCCAATATATGCATGCCCCCACCGAAGGACATTTGGAAGCAGTATTTCGCATCCTAAGATATTTGAAAGGAACACCTGGACGAGGTTTGTTCTTTAAAAAGGGAGATGAGAGAGGAGTCGAGGTATACACAGATGCCAATTGGGGGAGCTACTGATGATAGGAGATCTACTTCAGGGTATTGTACTCTTGTTTGGGGAAATCTTGTTACATGGAGAAGTAAGAAGCAATTAGCTATCTCAAGGAGCAGTGCAGAAGCTGAACTAAGATTTGTGGCTCATGGAATTTGTGAGGTTCTATGGCTAAGAATGTTGTTGGATGAACTCAAGATTAGAGTTACACTTCCATTGTGTGTTTATTGTGATAACAAGGCAGCCATAAATATTTCACATAATCATGTACATCATGATAGGACTAAACACTTGGAAGTGGATCGACATTTTATAAAGGAGAAGATCGAGAAGGAACAGTTGTTATGTCATATGCTCCCACAACCGAGCAAGTTGTCGATATTTTGACCAAGGGATTGTCTAGACCCTTGTTTGAAAAACTAGTAGACAAGTTGGGCATGTACAACTTGAGGGGGAGTGTGGACGAATCTAGACAAATCAGGAACTATTTATGGTAACTTTTTAGGTCAAGGGAATATGTTAGGTTTATACCTATTGTATTAGGAAAGGATTATTCTCTTTTATTTTTTTTCTTTTTTATGCTATGTTTTTGTGCCTTTATATGGCCGATTGTACCTCATTCTATGAATAAGAAAGAATAAGAAATAAAGTAGTGCTTTTCCTTGTTCTCTATTTTCTTCCCGTGTGTGTTTACACAACTCCATGGATGTCACCTTTTTTGAGAATCAATCTTACTTTCCCAAATTCGAACTTCAGGGGGAGAACTCGAGGGAATATCAGATTTGGGATCTTCTCCAAGACACTCAGGCCATCCCAAACACTTCCACTCAACCGACTCTACTTGAACCAAACTCTGCCACTGAAATAGCCCCAATTGTCCCTACTCCACCTCAACTTGACACTAATGATCATAAACTTCGTGTCTACCAGAAGGAGAGACCAATCGAGCATATAGAGGACACCATGCAGACCCGCAACTGTCAAGAACGAGAACCAAGTCCTCCTGCATCTGATAATCACAATGGTATGAATTTTGTAACTCATGACTATTGTGCCAGTGGTTGATGACTCTGATCAGCCAATTGCCCACAGGAAAGGTGTTCGAGGGTGCACTGGTCATCCAATTGATATGTAGCTTATGGGAAGTTGCTACCACCTTACAGGGCTTTTGTGTCCAACCTTGATAGTGTGCAGATTCCTAACTCTATCCAAGAGGCTCTAAAGGTTCCAACATGGAAACAAGCAATTGAGGAAGAAATTCGGGCTCTAGAAAGGAATGACACATGTATCCTTACAAAATTACCTCATGGAAAAAATCCTATAGGCTGCAAGTGGATATTCACGGTTAAGTACAAAGTAGATGGAAGTGTCGAAAGATCAAAGCCAGACTTGTAGCAAAGGGCTTCACGTAGTCATATGGGATAGACTACCAGGAAACTTTCACACCTGTTGCCAAGCTCAATACTGTTCGAGTTCTACTCTCTCTTGCAGTGAATCAAGATTGGCCTCTATACCAACTTAATGTAAAAAATGCCTTCTTGAATGGGGACCTTAAAGAAGAAGTCTACATGACTATACCTCCGGGCTTGGAAAATAATTCAAACAGCAGGTTTGTTTGTAAGTTGAAGAAATCCTTATATGGCTTGAAACAATCTCCTCGTGCTTGGTTTGACAGGTTTGCCAGAACAGTGATTACAAATGGATACCATCAGTGTCAAGCTAATCATACACTATTTGTTAAATCCAATTCTGGAGGCAAGACAGCTATTCTCATAGAATTTGAGATCAAGGATCTCGGGACTCTCAGATACTTTCTGGGAATGGAGGTGTCTCGGTCTAAGGAGGGAATTGTAATATCCCAAAGAAAGTACATCTTAGACTTGTTAAGCAAAACTGGCTTTCTTGGGTGTAAACCTGCTGACACACCCATGGATCCCAACAAAAAGCCAAATAGAAATGAAGAAAGTAATCCAGTTGACAACGGAAGATATCAGAGACTTGTGGGCAAACTAATCTACCTATCACACACAAGACCTGATATTGCCTACTCAGTCAGTGTAGTGAGCCAACACATGAATAATCCGAGTGAGGATCATTTGGAAGCAGTGAATAGAAATTTGAGATATTTGAAGATGACTCCTGGACATGGTTTGCTCTTCAAAAATTCTGAAAAACGTGTGGTTGAGATATACATAGATGCTAGTTGGGCAGGATAATTAACTGATAGAAGGTCAACGACTGGTTACTGTTCATACGTCTGGGGAAATCTCGTCACTTGGAGAAGCAAAAAAACAAGCTATTGTTTCTCGAAGTAGTGCAGAATCAGAATATCGTGCTCTTGCACTAGGAATATGTGAAGGAATGTGGCTTCAAAGGCTATTAAGGGAGCTCAAGGTTGAGACGAGGGACGCAGTTAAGATGTTTAGTGACAGTCAGGCAGCTATTAGCATCGCTAAAAATCCTATGCATCATGACAGAACAAAAACACATCGAGATTGATCAACACTTCATCTCAGAGAAGGTCAACAATGGGATTGTACAGCTAAACTATGTTTCAAGAAGACTTCAGATTGCTGACATTCTCACTGAGGCACTACCAAGGGTCAGCTTCGATGAATTGAACTCCAACCTTGCTTTGTATAATAGATACAACCCAGCTTGAGGGGGAGTGTAGAAAGTAGCCGACCCTTGTATTTAGTTAGGAAGTTATTTATTTTCTTAGAATAGATTTCAGTTTCTATATTTTTTAGTTTATGTTTTCCTTAATTAGATTTTGTAGTTTCCGGTTTTCCTATTTAGGTGGAATTCCTGATTTTCAGGGATTCTATTTCGCTTTCTCGGTGAACTGGTTTGTCAGCCACCCTAGCTTATATATTAGGTTGTATATCGTTATTTTGATAATAAGAATAATCGGAATTATTCCATTGATTTCTTCAAGAAGAAATTTTAAACGAGATTTATAGTGGTTTGGTGATAAGCCTACATCCACTGTCACCAAGCAATTTGAGCTTGACCAATTCCACTTTCTTGATCGTCTTTTTGGCACAATATCTCCAAGTACAAAAGGTGACTTCTCTACCCGAGGTTCACCGCACCTTCAATGACTGTCAAGTTTCAATTTGGATGTTAGCTATCCTTTCCACACCAAATTAACTTAGGGATTGGCAACCTTTACTCATGATTTTTGTTTAGAAAGTTTGCTTCATTCAGGAATCTCTCCCAGTAATGTTTTGATACAAGTTTTCAAGCTAGGAGATATGTGAACACTCAATAAATGCTTGCCACAAGGTTAGCTCAAGAGTGTTTTTCTAATCAATGCTCTTTCTAAGCAGTAGTAAATGCCATTTTGCTTTGAAAAAGTATGAGAATGTTTTTGACAAGTTGAGATCTTTTGCATTAGTTATTTGATAATTTTAGACCTCAAAAACACTAATATACGGAGGAAAAAATATATCCAGTTTAAATTACACCGATCCACTGGACCCTCTCATGGGTTGACCAGAAATGCTTAAAACCCTCGAACAAGTCGACTGAAAATGTGCAGTGAAGAATCATCTCTCTACTGCTGATTCACTGCAAAAATTTGTCTTGTTTTTCATTTCCTATCAACTTGATATTGATACAAAGAAAATTTATTCTCATTGATTGAGTACACGTTTATGTCTCAAAAAATACTTTTCTCTACTTTAAAAAATCGCTATGAATAGATTTTTTTGCAATTTTGTAAAATGTGAATCTTTAAAGTGTGCGTGTTGAGTCAAAGCCATTGAAACAAGAATTGAATGCAACAACAACATAGTAGACTAGTCCTGTGAATCTTCAAACTTCAAGCTCTTTATCCATCTTCAATCTTTTTCTTTCAAATCTTGAGTTGATCATAATTGTTAATTTTGCTTATAAAAATTCAAGATTAATTCTTTGTAATTTCACAATCAATTGTTTGTTATCATCAAAATTATCATTAATTAAACCTTGGGACAGGAAAAAATTCCTTAAATGTTACACATTTCATGCTCTAGTATTTATGTCAGATTCTACCAGTATCCTAAGGGATCTTTGTGTAACCAGGACATGGTCGTTTTTAAGCCACAAATATCTCAGCAGCAGCAGCAACATCAACAGATGCAGCAACAGCAACAAATGCAACAACAACAACATCCTCAGCTACAACAACATCCCCAGTTGCAGCAACAACAGCTTCCTCAACTTCAACAACAGCAGCAGCTTCCTCAACTACAACAACAGCAGCAGCAGCAGCTTCCCCAACTACAACCACAACAGATGCCGCAATTACAACCACAGCAGCAGCAGCAGCTTCCCCAACTGCAACAGCAGCAGCAAATGCCGCAATTACAACAACCGCAACAACTTCCGCCATTGCAACAGCAGCAACAAATGTCGCAATTGCAACAACAGCAACCACTTCCGCAGCTGCAACAACCACAGAATCAGCTGTCAGGACTTCAAACGCAGCAGCAACAGCTTCCTCAACTGCAACAGCTGCAGCAAATGCAGCAACAACAACAAATTCCACCGCAACAACAGATGGTAGGTACAGGTATGGGTCAAGCTTATGTTCAAGGTCCGGGTCGGTCACAGTTGGTTTCACAGGGACAAGCATCATCGCAAGTCCCACCTACCATTCCTGGAGGCTTTATGAGTTAAAAGCTGCTCGTTTAAGCAGGAAGGAAAAAATGTGTCAATAGATTGTTAGGAAATTATCCTGGAAGGAACTCCGTTTAGAAGGTCTTATAGGACCACTAAAAGCAGTAATTATCTCATCTTTGAACAACTAGTCAGTTTATGGATAGAATTTGTCCCTAATTGGACAGTAACTAATATAAGAAAATAATCCTAGAAAAGATTGTCAGATTTTTTATGGTCACCAAAACTTATTGGTAGAATCATTGTCTAAGTGCATACAAATTTAGCTTTCATTGCATTTTGCTGATCAGCTGATACAAAGAAGTAAAGACATTCCTCCAAAAGCTAGTGTTGAGCCATCTATAATTCTGATTTGGTAGTTCTCCGTGCTTTTAAACTAGAAAGTGGATTTATGCGCTCTAGACTCTGGCTACAAGTGAAGCAAATATGGTCAGCACCTTTCTCCGTAAAATAAAATGTCAACCTGTTTTTAGTTTTTTTGTTCTATTTATTATGGAAGCGTGACGCTTGTCAGTGGGTCATTTGCTTATAAATTGTGCATAAGATGCGTTTTCTTTTGAGGTAAAGATGTTCTTATATATGAGCAATCACTTTTGGCGATAGAAGCTACTGGGGTCATAAGCAATAGAGAGATTGAGAACCCCCCACCAACTTTCGCATGAGAAGCATCCTTCAACCTTTAATCATTATTCCCAAAACTAAAGCTTTCTTATTTAAGCCAACTGGTGTAAGTGTAATCATTGATTTTGGGATAGATGCAATTCACCAACCAATAATATATCTCATCATTGGGTCAATTTTCACTAAAGAAGAAAAAGAAGAGGAATCACTTATAAAGGTTTTCTCCACACCATTGATAAAAATAATAAGAAGAGAGAAGATACATAAACAAGAGTTACAATGGACCCCGATGGTAGTTGGCAAAAGAAGAATTTTTCCACACCATTGATAAAAATAATAATAATAATAATAAGAATTTTCCCACGCCATTGATAAAACAATAAGAAGAGAGAAGTTTTTGTACATGAGCAAAGAGTGATGGCAGTTGGCAAAAGCAAAATGCCAGACTCTCACTGGGGATTTATTTTCACATTAAAGAGTTACGGTACATGCATTTTTTTTTCCAATATGCATTTTTTTCCGAATATACCATAGAGGTGAAAAGGAAAAAAAAAAAAAAAAAAAAAAAAAAAAGAGCTAAATTAGGCCTTCTTTTACCCGTGGTTGGTAAATGGTCAGCCTTAACTCTTGATTAAAAAAAAAAGAGTCAACTATAAAAAGATATTTCTATCATTCCAATAATAATAAAAGAAAAATCTCACGTCTTTCATTCCCTTTTTATCACAATATACCAAAGCTTCCCCAAAAGCTTTTTTTTTTTTACACATCATTTATAGGAGTTTTATTAAACTTAATTAATGCTGCTTTACTTGGAATTACATGATTGACTAGTAATTAAAGCTCGAGATGGAGCAATAACTAATGAATACATATTAGTGGTAAGAACGTCTTTGTTAAGTCTCTTTTACCTATTCTCTTAGGGTTCGATACTCTGCATCTGCGCGTTATTATCTTGTCTTTTGTGGGAAATTAAGTGGGCCTTCGCAGGCCTTATAAGAGAGACTAGTTCAAATCCTTTCTATGTATTCGGTGGTCCTTGGAATTATTCCTATAGTCGAAGAGGTTAGGAAACATGTAAGTACATGGTAATTTAGCCACCTCAATTTGCTCCAAATAAGTCGCACCACAAGATATTTTCTCAATGACATTATACCTTAAACCTAAGTGGATTTGAGTATTATGACTAGGAACACAAAATGACATGTGTGTCTCAAGAAACAGCTATATTCTACACAACACCTAACATATTTTGTTCACATTAATGTCACTAATGGGTTTACGTCTTTTCTGCAAAATTTATGGAGTAGTGGGATTTGTTACTTAATTACTCCATTTTGTTTTTACAACCACGTCTGTTCATCTGGATCAAGACAAGCCAAAATCTATAGTACTGAAGTGGGGACACTTGCTACTTCGATGTACATATCCCACTTTTCTCTCTATATTCCTTCACAGATTTTCTTTTATTTTTATTTATTTATTTATTTATTTTTAAAGGTCACCAACCACTATATATATGATGATCATGACCACTAGTTAGAACACTCACATAGAAAGCGCTCTTTTTGTCCACCCTCAACTGCAAAAGAATGGTTTCAGCTTCTTCTCCTCCTCCAAAGGTGAGTTTGGTTATAGTTTCAAAATACACATTATATACACACACAAAATACTTGCAAGGGTTTTATTAAGGTATTTTCTCTCACAAAAATTTTGAATTTATACTTAAATTTCTATTCAAATTTATGAAACGAATAGACTCAATAGTATTTGGTGTATTTTTCATTCCATTTGTTGCAGGAACTAGTTCCTTCAGACAACAAATGGACAGACGAGGACACGGCTGCTCGTCGAGCCAAATGGTGGTACTCCACCTTTCACACTGTCACCGCCATGATCGGCGCGGGCGTCCTCAGCCTGCCGTATGCCATGGCCTACTTAGGATGGTAATTAATCGAACTCCCTAAGAACAATTATCATGTTCACATGCTTAACTTGAACGTTAATGGCAAAAATAAAATAAAAACACGAATAACAAACATGTTAGTGTACTTTTTTTTTTTTTTTTTTTTTGGCCTTTTTGTCTATGATATGAATTTTCAGGGGTCCAGGGATAATGGTTTTGGGACTATCTTGGTGCATGACCTTGAGAACATTGTGGCAGATGATACAACTCCACGAGTGTGTTCCTGGGACTCGCTTTGACAGGTACATAGATCTGGGCCGGCATGCATTTGGGCCTAAACTTGGGCCGTGGATTGTGCTCCCACAACAGCTGATTGTCCAGGTTGGGTGTGACATAGTGTATATGGTCACTGGAGGAAAGTGTCTCAAGCAATTCATGGAGATGGCATGCACAAATTGCACACAACTTAGGCAATCTTACTGGATTTTAATTTTTGGTGGCATCCATTTCTTCCTCTCTCAGCTTCCAAACTTTAATTCTGTTGCTGGTGTTTCCTTAGCAGCAGCAATTATGTCACTAAGGTGATTGTTGTTTCTTTTGTTTGATATATCCTAAATTTGAAAGCTATTCTTTGGGGTTGTGATGAGAGGAAAAAAAAATATTTAAGTGAATAATTTGGATGAGTTTTTTCGAGTGGTTAGGGGGGCAATATATATATATATATATATATATATTCTTTGCTTTCTGATTTTCTTTGGTGGAAATTGTAATTAATGAAGAAAATGACTAAATCTTCAGACTATTCACCTTTTAGAAATATTCCCCTTTAAATTCACTTAATTACAGTGATTATGAGAGTGAATTGTATTGTGAATTTGTGATTAATAAGCCATGCATGCAATTAGTTTCCTTTCCATATTGATCATCAGAGAGATTGAAATTCTAGATATGAAATATTACCAAACCATGCATAATCTAGAAACTTAAGAATAATATGTTTACTCAACTTAGCCAAAACCCCAAATCCCAAGCCCTTCTCATAGCACCACTATTTATAATGCTTTTAACTCCAAAAAAAAAAAAAAATGTTTAACCTTAACATTGTGTGACATTCAATTCCTTTGATAATAAATCAAGCACAACACTTGATCTCTATTAGAAGACATAATCAAGCTTAGCCAGTTTCAACCACATAATTACTCATTTGGGTATTTATTTTGATGTTATGGTGCAGCTATTCAACCATAGCATGGGTGGGTTGCTTGGGCAAAGGCCGAATAGACAATGTGAGCTACGCATACAAAAAGACAAGCTCAGCAGATTACATGTTTCGGGTTTTCAATGCATTGGGCCAAATCTCCTTCGCATTTGCTGGCCATGCAGTGGCCCTTGAGATTCAGGCCACTATTCCCACGACCCCAGATAAGCCCTCCAAAGTGCCCATGTGGAATGGTGTAATTGGAGCCTACTTCATCAATGCAATTTGCTACTTCCCTGTGGCCCTAATTGGGTATTGGGGTTTTGGGCAAGACGTTGATGATAATGTGCTTGTGGGCCTCAGGAAGCCCGAATGGCTTATTGCTTCTGCCAATTTGATGGTTGTCGTCCATGTCATTGGTAGCTACCAGGTAACATATAATAAAAGCAATGGCATATGCTAGGTAGAAAAATGAAAAAAAAAAAAAAAATGTAAGAACTTGATATTAAAATATAAAAATGTTTTTTAGATTAAAATACGCTAAAACATGTCTTGAGTGTGTGTATAGATTACTACATAATTAAAATTAATATCAGTCAATTTAAGTCACGATTTAGCGTCACAATATTAAATAGTATTAATCACAATTAAATTAGTAATATAATTGTATGATTGCTTGAAAACCATAAGTGATTATTTCCCATGTGTCATGATTATTTCTCTCTACATTTATATTGATATAATAAAATGAAGTAAAATGTACAGGTATATGCGATGCCGGTGTTCAACTTGTTGGAAAGGATGATGATGAAAAGACTAAACTTCCCACCCGGAATTCTACTTAGAGTGGTTTCTCGATCCGCTTATGTTGGTAAGATTCTTATACTTATATGTTTCTACGTTTGTGAGTTTGATTTACAACATGAAAAATTGTGATAATTTGGTAGTTTTTTCTTCACTCATGAAGCACAAAAGATAAAAGGGTTTTTTTTTTTTTTTTTTTTTTTTTTTTTTTTTTATTTCTTAACTTCAAAATCATGCAGCATTCACTTTATTCGTTGGAGTGACCTTCCCTTTTTTTGGAGACCTTCTTGGGTTCTTCGGTGGATTCGGTTTTACCCCCACTTCCTACTTTGTAAGAAAATTTATCGACAAATGTTATTCCTTAATTTTCCTTTTTTTTTTTTTTATAGATGAAATAAATAAATTACTTACTTTATTCTAACTTGGTTTGCAGCTTCCTAGCATTATGTGGCTGATAATAAAGAAGCCAAAAAGGTTCAGCACCAATTGGTTCATCAACTGGGTAAATTTAAATTTAAATTTAGAATAAATTTTATAAATTTTCTTTAAATTATGTCACTTGTATCGACATACTGCTTGAATTTTAAATTTTAAAATGTATCCTCTAATTTATACTTTTTTTTTTTTCAAATTTACTTCTAATTTCACTACAAATGCCTAACTTTTTTTTTTTTTTTTAAATGTTTCTTCTGTTTTCTCAGGCTTCCATATATATAGGAGTGTTCATAATGGTGGCATCCACAATTGGTGGTCTGCGGAATATAATTATCGATGCATCAACATATAGCTTCTACACGTGATTTATACATAGATATTGTCAATCTATATAATCTTGATGTTGGATCAAGTAATTATATTCTCTGTCCTGCTGAAGAAACAAGCTATTAACAATCATTGTCAGTAGAAAGATTCCGATCTGCCCCAACTTTATTTGGCATCAAGTTCTAATAGTTAGGCCTAATAAGTCAAAACACTCTTTTTTGCCTTGTATGCGTTGGCGGAGACAAGTAATTAACAAGGTTTATTTTTTTTATATATATATATATATATATATATATATATTATTTTTTTTATATATATATATATATATATATATATATATATATATATATTGGAGGACTTGGAAGTTATTAATTAATTGGTCTCGCTTGTTTTTTGTTTTCAAGGTTTTAAGATCTTCCCATTAAGTTTTTTCTTTTGTTTTTTTTCCTAATCAAATTCTTCTCATTAAGTAAATGGCTAGATACTACAAAGGTTCCTTATTCCCATTCAGAACATAAAATGAGTAGAGGTTTAGCAAAGCCGTTGGTGGTACTTCTGGCTCTTCGTTGTGAGATATCTGGAAAATTAGGGAGATTATATGAATATTCAAAATTCAACAATCTCAAAGCACCATACATATTAAGGAATAAAATAAAAAGCATAGTAAAGAAAGTGATCGGCATAAAATTCATGAAGAAAAGAGAAACAACGCATCTTGTCATATTTCTTCGCCAACGAAAAGCAATCGGCCTCATTTGATATCAAGTTCAATCCGTCGACATCATTGCAACAACCATGGATGTTCCTCATCTAGCGAACAAAGGATTTGACCTTTTCTAGCTTCAATGATAGACTCGAGTTATCTAGTGAGTGACTCCGATGACTGGAGCTGTAGACGACCGGATTTGGGTGATCGATGCTGGAAGATTACTGTTGACGGTAGAATTTCGTCAACAATAAACCAGCCAGAATACCTCTGGTCACCCTTTGGTTTACCGGCCGGTTATTGTGTTTCCGCGGCCTATCTGGTTGAATATCTCTTCGACGCCTACCGTTAGTTCATGGTAGGTGTCGTATTTTTGGAATAGCCGAGGCCTGCGTGGCTCCTCCTGTCTCGGCTTCTTGGCCTCCGGTGTTCTTTGTGTCGAGGCTGGTGGCTTGTCGCCGCTTCCTTCCCCTCGACGTTTCCTCCCGTCTTGCTTTGGTGGCGCCGACCCTTGCTCGATCCCCTTACCCTTGTTGGATCTGTGATCGGGGTCATTAGCGTCTGCTTCTTCCGCGTTGATGTATCCTTGCGCCCGCGCAAGGAACTCTTTGTAGCTGGACGGGGGTTTTCGGTTCAGCTCTCTTTTGAAAGGAGCTGTCTTCTTTATACTCGACAAGGCCCCCATCAGGGCTTCTCTGTCGGTAATATCCATTATTCTTGACTACGGCTTCTCCATACCGGCAAGCCAATCCCTCGGCGTCTCATTCGGCTTTTGGTATATTGTTGTCGGGGTTTTGTTTTGGGGTACATATTTCTTGACCCCCGATGAATTGGAGGAAAATGCCTCTTTTAACTCATCATTTGGAGATAGAGTTTGGTTTTCGTCCGGAACCAACGCGTCGGGCGGAGTCGGTCGGTGGTTCGGAAAGCTCGGCACATGATTTCCTCGGCGTACCGTGTAAAAGCATGTGTCCCGTATACATCTCTAAATGGTCGTCGGGATCCCTCGTCCGTCATAGGGTGGAATCGGCGATTTGTACTGTCGGGGAGGGCGCCATTATCTCCGTAGTGAGCGGGTGGTCGTGAATGCGGCTGGGTGTAATATCGGCGTTCACCACGCCGGCCACTCGTCCAATATTCTTTTCACCCGCCCATCCCGGTCGGGTCTCCTTTCCAGGTTGGCCATGCGTTCCATGATGGTCGGCGCTTCTTCCGTCGAGGCCCGACCAGGCCGTTTCGGTGCTTCCGGCCTTTGAGCAATGGGTCCACCCACAGCCTGGCCGCCACTTTGTCTTGATCGAGTCTCCCGGAGGTTTCCTCCTGGATTTTGGGGTAGCTCCTCGATGGCTCGGATCCCAGCTCTCAACCGGCTGCCGAAGAGTGGGTGGGCGAGGGCACAGGGAAGGCCCGGCGGTGCTCGCTCTCCCGGTTCCTTCTTGGGCGTGTGGAGGTTCACCGTGATTTGGATTTTCCATTACGGCGGGTCCTTGTGGTCTCGGGGCATCTTCTAACGGCGGCATGGAGTTCCTTCCTTCCAGTCGCTCTACCACGGTTACTAGCCCACGCACCAGGTCGGTTAGGGCGATGTCCCGAGCTTGCATCCGTCTCGGGTCCGGTGTGGTGCGTCGGGGGAACTCCATTTCTTCGGACGTAAATCTCCTTCCATCCTGATATTCCTCAGGTGGATGGTTGTTTGCAGCTTATATTCTTGGGGGCCTAACGCTTCCGGTCCCCAGTGGAGTCGCCAATTGTTGACAGTAGAATTTCGTCAACAATAAACCGGCCGGTAAACCAAAGGGTGACCAGAGGTATTCTGGCTGGTTTATTGTTGACGAAATTCTACCGTCAACAATTACCACAAGTCATCCAGTGAGTGACACTAGGAGAGAAAAAGAATAAGGAACAAGTAACCAAGTATTTAAATCATATAATAATAATAATAATAATAATAATAATAATAATAATAATAATAATAATAATAATAATAATAATAATGAGACTTCTTGATCTATTTAATTTCATAATTTTATTTTAGGAATCTACTAGTTTTTTTTTTTTTACTGCGTTCTTTGTGGAAAAGATTGTTATAGTATAGAAAAAATTATGAGTTTTTACACATTAAAGATTAATTTATATACATATATATATATATATATATATATATACATATATATATATATATATATTTGTTTAAAGGTCTAGTAAAAAGGTTTGTACATTACAATTATATAAAAAAATCAACATTAAAAAGTAAATGGCAAAAATAATCCTCTAATTAAGCTAGACCATGTGGAAAAATCAAGGACAAAAACGTAAAATAACATAACAGGACACAATGGGTATTAAAAAAATTAAACATTAAAAAGTAAGGACAAAACCAGAATTCACTTTGTTCATTTATTTGTACAATGAATAGTGAATTCCGGCAAAAATCAACATTAAAAAGTAAATGGCAAAAATGCCCCTCCAATTAAGCTAGACAATGTGAAAAAATCAAAGACAAAAACGTAAAATAACATAACAGGACACAATAGGTATTAAAAAAATTAAACATTAAAAAGTAAGGACAAAACCGGAAATTTACTATTTATTTACTGTACAATGAATAGTGAATCGCAGCTCTCTTTTAGTATTTATAATAATAATAATAATAATAATAATAATAATAATAATAATAATATGTTTCTGGAGCCATAAACCGACGTTGGTTTATGTGAAACGACGTCGTTTAATAATTGAAAATAATATGTTTCTGGAGTCATAAACCGACGTTGGTTTATGTGAAAATAATTGCCATAAACCGATGTTGGTTTATGTAAAACGACGTCGTTTAATAATAGCTGTTGGTAAGCAAAATCTTCAGAACACTACTGCAAAAACAGTAAAATGACCGTGGATGAACAGTGCTGGACGGGTCTGCTTTCAACAAAATGAAAAAGACAAAAAAGCCCACAACCCACAAACGAAAAAAGAAGAGAGAAAAAGGGCAAAACGGTCAAAACACTATTGCAAGAACAGAAAAATGAGTGTGGGTGAACAGTGCCGCAGGGGTTTCCTTTAGTATATTTATTAATTTGACACTATAATTCCATATATAAAAAGAACTTCAATTTTCTTGAACTGTGCAAGAAGGAAACTTCTTATACGTTTCTCCTCGAGAGAGGTGTTATCTACATCTATTCTAATGAGCTATTTATCCAATAATAATAGTAATAAAGAGCAATGTTATAGGGTATTGGTAGTACTAAGCGACACCATCTAATAGCATGTGGATCCCGTATTGTGAGACTACAAATAAGACTCACTTTTTATTAGATTGTAATGCTTAACACCACGGACGCTTTTAAGTATTTTCCAACAATAAATAATAGGTTCTCATTCAATGAATGACTTCGACAACTAGTACGAATAGGCCTAAAAAACCTAAAAAACTCATAAAAACCATAAAAAGACGCTAAAAACCCACAAAAACACTAAAAACACTAAAAACACTAAAAACACTAAAAAATTCAAAAAAATTTAAAAAGCCTTGAAATACCCTAAAAAGCCTAAAAAACCCAAAAAAAAACCCATAAAAACCATAAAAAGACGCTAAAAACCCACAAAAACACTAAAAACACAAAAAATTAAAAAAACCTAAAAAAGCCCTGAAATACTCTAAAAAGCCTAAAAACCCCAAAAAAACCATAAAAACCAGAAAAAGACGCTAAAACCCCACAAAAACACTAAAAACACAAAAAATTCAAAAAACCTAAAAAAGCCTTGAAATACCCTAAAAAGCCCAAAAAAAAAAAAAAAACCCCATAAAAACCATAAAAAGACGCTAAAAACTCTCAAAAACACTAAAAACACAAAAAATTCAAAAAACCTAAAAAAGTCCTGAAATACCCTAAAAAGCCTAAAAAACCCAAAAAAACCATAGAAACCATAAAAAGACGCTAAAAACCCATAAAAACACTAAAAACACAAAAAATTCAAAAAACCTAAAAATGCCCTGAATTACCGAAAAAAGCCTAAAAAAACCATAAAAACCATAAAAAGACGCTAAAAACACAAAAAATTCAAAAAATCTAAAAAAGCCTTGAAATACCGTAAAAAGCCTAAAAAACCAACAAAAAAAACCATAAAAACCATAAAAAGACGCTAAAAACTCATAAAAACACTAAACACACTAAAAAGACAAAAAATTCAAAAAACCTAAAAAAGCCCCGAAATACCCTAAAAAGCATAACAAACCCAAAAAAACTATAAAAACCATAAAAAGACGCAAAAAACCCTTAAAAACACCAAAAACACAAAAAATTCAAAAAACCTAAAAAAGCCCTGAAATACCCTAAAAAGCCTAAAAAACCCAAAAAAAAAAAAACCACAGAAAACATAAAAAGAAGCTAAAAACCCATAAAAACACTAAAAACACAAAATATTCAAAAAAACCTAAAAAAGACCTGAAATACCATAAAAAGCATAAAAAAAACACCCAAAAAAACCATAAAAACCATAAAAAGACGCCAAAACCCATAAAAAAAAAAAAACAAAAAATCAAAAACCCGAAAAGCCTGTAGAATACCCTAAAAGCCTAAAACTAAAAAAACCATAGAAACCATAAAAAGACTCTAAAAACCCATAAAAACACTAAAAAAAAAAAAAAATCAAAAAACCTAAAAAAGCCATGAAATACCCTAAAAAGCCAAAAAAAAACCCAAAAAAACTATAGAAACCATAAAAAGACGCTAAAAACCCATAAAAACACTAAAAACACTAAAACACTAAAAATTTAAAAAACCTAAAAAAGTCCTGAAATACCCTAAGAAGCCTAAAAAACCCAGAAAAACCCATAGAAATCATAAAAAGACGCTAAAAACCCTTAACAACACAAAAAATTCAAAAAACCTTAAAAAAGTTCTGAAATACCCTAAAAAGCCTAAAAAACCCAAAAAAAAACCATAGAAACCATAAAAAGACGCTAAAAACCCGTAAAAACACTAAAAAGACTAAAAACACAAAATATTCAAAAAAACCTAAAAAAGACCTGAAATACCGTAAAAAGCCTAAAAAACACAAAAAAAAAACCATAGAAACCATAAAAAGACGCTAAAAACCCATAAAACCACTAAAAACACTAAACACACAAAAAATTCAAAAAACCTAAAAAGGCCCTGAAATACCCTAAAAAGCATAAAAAAAAACCCAAAAAAAACCATAAAAAACGCTAAAAACCCGTAAAAACACAAAAACAAAAAAAAATCAAAAAACCTAAAAAAGCCCAGAAATAACCTAAAAAGCCTAAAAAAACCCAAAAAAACCATAGAAACCATAAAAAGACTCTAAAAACCCATAAAAACACTAAAAACACAAAAAATTCAAAAAACCTAAAAAAGCCCTGAAATACCCTAAAAAGCCAAAAAAAACCCCAAAAAACTATAGAAACCATAAAAAGACGCTAAAAACCCATAAAAACACTAAAAACACTAAAAATTCAAAAAACCTAAAAAAGCCCTGAAATACCCTAAGAAGCCTAAAAAACCCAAAAAAACCGTAGAAATCATAAAAAGACGCTAAAAACCTTAAAAACGCAAAAAATTCAAAAAACCTTAAAAAAGTTCTGAACTACCCTAAAAAGCCTAAAAAACCCAAAAAAAACCATAGAAACCATAAAAAGACGCTAAAAACCCGTAAAAACACTAAAAACACAAACTATTCAAAAAAACCTAAAAAAGACCTGAAATACCCTAAAAGCCTAAAAAACATAAAAAAACCATAGAAACCATAAAAAGACGCTAAAAACCCTTAAAAACACTAAAAACACTAAACACACAAAAAATTCAAAAAACCTAAAAAGGCCCTGAAATACCCTAAAAAGCATAAAAAAAACCCAAAAAACCATAAAAACCATAAAAGACGCTAAAAACCCATAAAAACACCAAAAACACAAAAAAATCAAAAAACCTAAAAAAGCTCTGAAATACCCTAAAAAGCCTAAAAAAAACCAAAAACATAAAAAACACAAAATTCAAAAAACCTAAAAAGGCCCTGAAATACCATAAAAAGCCTAAAAAACCCAAAAAAACCATAAAAAGAAGCTAAAAACCCACAAAAAGACTAAAAAACACAAAAATTCAAAAAACTTGAAAAAGCCCTGAAATACCCTAAAAAGCCTAAAAACCCAAAAAAAAAAACACATAAAAACCGTAAAAAGGACGCTAAAAACCCATAAAAACACTAAACACACAAAACACACAAAAAACACAAAATATTCAAACAACCTATAAAAGTCCTTAAACACCCTAAAATGCCTAAAAAACCCAAAAAACCGTTGAAACTATAAAAAGACGCTAAAAACCCATAAAAACACTAAAAACACCAAAACACAAAAAATTCAAAAACCTAAAAAAAGCCCTGAAATACCCTAAAAAGCCTAAAATACCCAAAAAAAAAACCATAAAAAGATACTAAAAACCAACAAAAACACTAAAAACACAAAATTCAAAAAAACCTAAAAAAGCCCCGTAATACTCTAAAAAGCCTAAAAACGCCAAAAAAACCATAGAATCCATAAAAAGATGCTAAAAACCCATAAAAACACTAAACACACTAAAAACACAAAAAATTCAAAAAACCTAAAAAAAGTCCTGAAATACCCTAAAAAACCTAAAAAACCCAAAAACATATTGAAACCATAAAAAGACGCTAAAAAACAATAAAAACACTAAAAACACTAAAAACGCAAAAAATTCAAAAAACCTAAAAAAGCCCTGAAATACCCTAAAAAGCATAAAAAATCAAAAAAAACCATAGAAACCATAAAAAGAGGCTAAAAAAACTATTAAAAAAAAACCTAAAAAAGTAAACACAATAAAAACACAAAAAATTCAAAAACCATAAAAAAAACCCTAAAATACCATGAAAAGCCTAAAAAAGGCAAAAAAACCATAGAAACCATAAGAAGACGCTAGAAACCCAAAAAAACACTAAAAACAAAAAAAAAACCATTGAAACCATAAAAAGACGCTAAAAACCCATAAAAACACTTAAAACACAAAAAATTCAAAAAATCTAAAAAAGCCCTGAAATACCCTAAAAACATAAAACCCAAAAAAAACCATAAAACCAAAAAAAGACGCTAAAAACCCATAAAACATCAAAAACACAAAATATTGAAAAATCCTAAAAAAACCCTGAAATACCCTAAAAAGCCTAAAAAACCCATAAAAACACTAAACACACTTAAAACACAAAAAATTCAAAAAACCTAACAAAGCCTTGGAATACCCGAAAAAGCCTAAAAACCCCCAAAAAAACCCCAAAAAACCATAAAAACTATAAAAGACGCTAAAAACACAAAAAAACAATAAAGACAAAAAAAACATAAAAAATTTGAAAACCTAAAACCCCGAAAACCATAAAAAAAGCCTAAAAAACCTAAAAACACTAAAGAATCCAAAAAAAGACGCTTAAAACCCAAAAACACTAAACACACTAAAAAACACAAAAAATATAAAAACGCTTAAAACACACAAAAATTTAAAACCAAAAAAAAGTCCCCAAAAACACTAAAAACCTAAAAAACCCCAAAAACCCATTGAAACCAAAAAAAGACGCTTAAAAACAATAAAACACTAAAAACACTAAAACGCAAAAAAAATTCAAAAACCTAAAAAAGCCCTGAAATACCCTAAAAAGCCTAAAAACCCAAAAAAAAAACCATAGAAACCATAAAAAGACACTAAAAACCCATAAAAACACAAAAAACACAAAAAATTCAAAAAACCTTAAAAAGCCATGAAATACCCTAAAAAGCATAAAAAATGCAAAAAAACCATAGAAACCATAAGAAGACGCTAGAAACCCAAAAAAACACAAAAAACACTAAAAACACAAAAAATTCAAAAAACCTAAAAAAGTCCTGAAATACCCTAAAAAGCCTAAAAAACCCAAAAAACCATTGAAACCACAAAAGACACTAAAAACCCATAAAAACACTAAAAAACAAAAAACACAAAAAATTCAAAAAATCTAAAAAAGCCCTGAAATACGCTAAAAAAACATAAAAAAACCCGAAAAAACCATAAAAACCAAAAAAAGACGCAAAAAACCCATAAAAACATCAAAAACACAAAAACCCAAAATATTCAAAAAAAAACCTAAAAAAGCCCTAAAATACCCTAAAAAGCCTAAAAAACAAAAAAAAACCATAAAAACCATAAAAAGACGCTAAAAACCCATAAAAACACTAAAAACACAAATAATTCAAAAAACCTAAAAAAGCCCTCAAATACACTAAAAAACATAAAAACCCCAAAAAAACCCAAAAAAACCATAAAAAGACGCAAAAACCCCATAAAAACACCGAAAACACAAAAAAAATCAAAAAACATAGAAAAGCCCTGAAATACCCTAAAAAGCCTAAAAAACCCAAAAAAACCATAGAAACCATAAAAAGACGCTAAAAACCCATAAAAACACCAAAAACACAAAATTAAAAAAACCTAAAAAAGCCCTGAAATACCCTAAAAAGCCTAAAAAACCAAAGAAAACCATAGAAACCATAAAAAGACGCTAAAAACCCATAAAACACCAAAAACACAAAAATTCAAAAACCTAAAAAAGCCCTGAGAAACCCTAAAAAGCCTAAAAAACCCAAAAAAACCATAGAAACCATAAAAAGACGCTAAAAACCAATAAAACACTAAAAACACTGAAAACACAAAATTCAAAAAACCTAAAAAAGCCCTGAAATACCCTAAAAAGCCTAAAAAAAACCCAAAAAAACCATAGAAACCATAAAAAGACGCTAAAAACCCATAAAAACACCAAAAAGACAAAATTCAAAAAACCTAAAAAATAAAAAACTTAAAACAAAAACCTTAAAAACCTCAAAAAAAAAAGCCCTTAAAAAAAAAAAATCATAGAAACCATAAAAAGACGCTAAAACCCATAAAAACACTAAAAATACAAAAATTTAAAACCTAAAAAGCCTTAAATACCCTAAAAAACCCTAAAAGCCTTAAAACCAAAAAAAAAACACAAAGAAACCATAAAAAGACGCTTAAAACCAAAAACCCTAAAACCATAAAAAGAAGCTTAAAACCCCATAAAAACACTAAAAAAAACACAAAAAAACAAAAAAAAAAAAACCTTAAAACCCCAAAAATACCCTAAAAACCAAAACCATAAAAAGACGCTTAAAACCCACAAAAACACTAAAAACACAAAAATTAAAACCTAAAAAGCCCAAAAAACAAAAAATACCCTAAAAGCCTAAAAACCAAAAACCCCTAGAATCCATAAAAGACGCTTAAAACCCATAAAAACACTAAACACACGAAAAACACAAAGAATTCAAAAAACCTAAAAAAAAGTCCTGAAATACCCTAAAAAGCCTAAAAAACCCAAAAAAACCATAGAAACCATAAAAAGACGCTAAAAGCCCATAAAAACACTGAAAACAGTAAAACCCAAAATATTCAAAAAAAAAACCTTAAAAAGCCCTGAAATACACTAAAAAGCCGAAAAAATCGACAAAAACCATAGAAACCATAAAAAGACGCTAAAAATCCATAAAAACATAAAAAACACTAAAAACCCCAAAAATTAAAAAAACCTAAAAAAGCTCTGAAATAACCTAAATAGCATAAAAAACCCAAAAAAACCATAAAAACATAAAAAGACGCTAAAAACCCATCAAAACACCAAAAACACCAAAAAATCAAAAAACCTAGAAAAGCGCTGAAATACCCTAAAAAGCCTAAAAAAACCATAGAAGCATAAAAAGGCGCAAAAAACCAATAAAAACGCCAAAAACACCAAAAATTTAAAAAACCTAAAAAAAATCCCTGAAATACCCTAAAAAGCCTAAACAACCAAAAAAAAACCATCGAAACCATACAAAGACGCTAAAAACCCATAAAAACACAAAAAACACAAAAAATTCAAAAAACCTAAAAAATCGCTGAAATACCCTAAAAAGCGTAAAAAAAAAAAAAAACCGTAGAAACCATAAGAAGAGGCTAAAAACCCAAAAAGATAAAACACAAAAATTCAAAAAACCGAAAAGAGTCCTGAAATACCCTAAAAAGCCTAAAAAAAAAAAAAAAACCATAAAAACCATAAAAAGACACTAAAAACCCATAAAAACACTTAACACACTAAAAACACAAAAAATTCAAAAAATCTAAAAAAGCATTGGAATACCCGAAAAAGCCTAAAAAACCCAAAAAAAAAACCATAAAAACTATAAAAGAAGCTAAAACCCATAAAAACACTAAAAACACTAAAAACACAAAATTCAAAAATCCTAAAAAGTCCTGAAATACCCCAAAGAGCCTAAAACCCAAAAAAAAAAACCATTAAAACCATAAAAAGACACTAAAAACGCATAAAAACACTAAACACAATAAAAACACAAAAAATTCAAAAAACCTAGAAAAGTCCTGAAATACCCAAAAGAGGCTAAAAAACCCAAAAAACCATTGAAACCATAAAAAGACGCTAAAAACCCATAAAAACACTAAAACACTAAAAACGCAAAAAATTCAAAAAATCTAAAAAAACACTGAAATACCCTAAAAAAACTAAAAACCCAAAAAAATTGAAAAATCTTAAAAAAACCCTGAAATACCCTAAAAAGCCTAAAAACCCAAAAAAACCAAAGAAACCATAAAAAGACACTAAAAACCCATAAAAACACTAAAAAAACTAAAAACCCATAATATAAAAAGCCTAAAACCCAAAAAAAAAAAAACCATAAAAAGCCAAAAATAAAAACACTAAAAAATAGCAAAAAAAAAAGCCTAAAACCCAAAACCATAAAAAGACGCTAAAAACCCATAAAACACTAAAAGCACTAAAAACATAAATAATTCAAAAAAACCTAAAAAAGCCCTGAAATACCCTAAAAAGCATAAAAAACCCAAAAAAACACCATAAAACCATAAAAGACGCTAAAACCCCATAAAAACAGCAAAAACACAAAAAAAATCTAAAAACCTAGAAAAGCCCTGAAATACCATAAAAAGCCTAAAAAACCCAAAAAAGCCATAGAAACCATAAAAACACGCTAAAACCCCATAAAAATACCAAAAACACAAAAAATTCAAAAAACCAAAAAAAGCCCTGCAATACCCTAAAAAGCATAAAAAACAAAAAAAAAACCATAGAAACCGTAAAAAGACGCTAAAAACCCATAAAAACACTAAAATTACAAAAAAACACAAAATTAAAAACCTAAAAAAGCCCTGAAATACCCTAAAAAGCCTAAAAACACAAAAAAACCATAGAAACCATAAAAAGACGCTAAAAACCCATATCAACACCAAAAGCACAAAAAATTAAAAAAACCTAAAAAAGTCCTGAAATACCCTAAAAAGCATAAAAAACCCAAAAAAAAATAAAAACCATAAAAGACGCTAAAAACCCATAAAACACTAAAAACACTAAAAACACAAATAATTCAAAAAAACCTTAAAAAGCCCTGAAATACCCTAAAAAGCATAAAAAACCCGAAAAAAAACCATAAAAAGACGCTAAAACCCCATAAAAACACCAAAAACACAAAAAAATCTAAAAACCTAGAAAAGCCCTGAAATACCCTAAAAAGCCTAAAAAACCTAAAAAAACCATAGAAACCATAAAAACACGCTAAAAACCCATAAAAACACCAAAAACACTAAAAATTCAAAAAAAAAAAAAAAGCCCTAAAAATACCCTAAAAGCCTAAAAAAACCAAAAAACACTAAAAACACTAAAAACACCAAAAAATAAAAACCTAAAAAAAACATAAAAATACAAAAATACCCTAAAAAAACCTAAAAAAAAAAAAAAATCCATAAAAGACAAAAAACCCATAAAAACATTAAACACACTAAAACACAAAAAATTCAAAAACCTAAAAAGTCAAAAATACCCTAAAAAGCCTAAAAAACCCAAAAAACCATTGAAACCATAAAAAGACGCTAAAAACCCATATAAACACTAAAAACACAAAAAATTCAAAAAACCTAAAAAAGACCTGAACTACCATAAAAAGCTTAAAAAACCCAAAAAACAATTGAAACCATAAAAAGACGCTAAAACCCCATAAAAACACCAAAAAGACAAAAAATTCAAAAAACCTAGAAAAGCCTTGAAATACTCTAAAAAGCATAAAAAACCCAAAAAAAAATCAAAACCAAAAAAAAAAAAAGACGCTAAAAACCCAAAAAAACACAAAAAACACAAAAAATTAAAAAAAACCTAAAAAAGCCCTGAAATACCCTAAAAAGCCTACAAAACCGAAAAAACCATAGAAACCATGAAAGGACGCTTAAAACCAATAAAAACACTAAAAAAACAATAAAAACACTAAAAAAACAAAAAAACCCAAAATATTCCAAAAAAAAACCAAAAAAAGACGCTAAAACCCATAAAAGCCTAAAAAAACACCAAAAACAAAAACAAAAAAAAAAAAATAAAAAACCTAAAAAGCCCGAAAAATACCAAAAAAACCCAAAACCATAAAAACAAAAAACCCATAAAACAAAAAAACACTAAAAACACAAATATTTTAAAACCTAAAAAGCCTCAAATACCCTAAAAAAAACCCAAAAAACCCAAAAAAAAAATCATAAAAGACGCTTAAAACCCCATTAAAACACTAAAAACACTAAAAATTCAAAACCAAAAAGCCCCAAAACCCTAAAAGCAAAAAAAACCCCTAAAAAACTAAAATAGAAACCATAAAAAACGCTTAAAACCCATAAAACACTAAAAACACTAAAAAACATAAAACTAAAAGCCCCCAAATACCCCCCAAATTAAAACCCAAAAAATAGAAACATAAAAAACGCTTAAAACCCATAAAAAAAAAAAACAAAAAAATTAAAAAAAAACACTAAAAACACAAAAAAAATTAAAAACCTAAAACCAAAAAACCCTAAAACCATAAAAAGACGCTTAAAACCCATAAAACACCAAAAAACACAAAAAAATCAAAACCATGAAAAGCCCTAAAATACCCTAAAAAGCCTAAAACCCAAAACCATAGAAACCAAAAAAAGATGCTAAAAACCCATAAGAACACCAAAAAAACAAAAAATTCAAGAAACCTAAAAAAGCCCTGAAATACCCTAAAATGCCTGAAAAAGCCAAAAAAACCAGAGAAACCATAAGAAGACGCTAAACACAAAAAAAAAAAAACACTAAAAACACAAAAAAACACAAAAAATTCAAAAAACCTAAAAAAGCCCTGAAATACCCTAAAAAGCATAAAAAAAACCATAAAACCATAAAAAGACGCTAAAAACCCATAAAAACACCAAAAACACAAAAAAATCAAAAAACTATGAAAAGCCCTAAAATACCCTAAAAAGCCTAAAAAACCCAAAAAAGCCATAAAAACCAGAAAAAGACGGTAAAAACCCATAAGAACACCAAAAACACAAAAAATTCAAACAACCTAAAAAAGCCCTGAAATACCCTAAAATGCCTAAAAAAGCCAAAAAAACCATAGAAACCATAAGAAGACGCTAAACACTAAAAAAAAAAAAACACTAAAAACACAAAAAAACACAAAAAATTCAAAAAACCTAAAAAATCCCTGAAGTACCCTAAAAAGCCTAAACACACTAAACACACTAAAAACACAAAAAATTCAAAAAATCTGAAAAAACCCTGAAATACCCAAAAAAACCTAAAAAACCATAAAAGGACGCTAAAAACCCATAAAAACACTAAAACACAAAAAATTAAAAAAACCTAAAAAAGCCCAAAAATACCGTAAAAAGCCTAAAAACCCCCCAAAAAATCATAGAATCCATAAAAAGACCCTAAAAACCCATAAAAACACTAAGAACACTAAAAACACAAAAAATTCAAAACACTTAAAAAAGCCCTGAAATACCCTAAAAAGCCAAAAAAAAAACCCAAAAAAACCATAAAAATCATAAAAAGACGCTAAAAACGCATTAAAACACTAAAAACACAAAAAATTCAAAAAACCAAGAAAAGCCCTGAAATACCCTTAAAAGCATAAAAAAAACCATAAAACCATAAAAAGACGCTAAAAACCCATAAAAACACCAAAAACACAAAAAAAAAAAAAAACCATGAAAAGCCCTAAAATACCCTAAAAAGCCTAAAAAACCCAAAAAAACCATAGAAACCATAAAAAGACGCTAAAAACCCATAAGAACACCAAAAACACAAAAAATTCAAAAAACCTAAAAAAGCCCTGAAATACCCTAAAATACCTAAAAAAGCCAAAAAAACCATAGAAACCATAAGAAGACGCTAAACAAAAAAAAAAAAAAAAAAAACACTAAAAACGCAAAAAATTGAAAAAACCTAAAAAAGCCCTGAAATACCCTAAAAAGCCTAAAAACACTAAACACACAAAAAATTCAAAAAATCTGAAAAAACTCTGAAATACCCAAAAAAAACCTAAAAGACGGTAAAAACCCATAAAAACACTAAAACACAAACAATTAAAAAAACCTAAAAAAGCCCAAAAATACCGTAAAAAGCCTAAAAACCCCCCAAAAAATCATAGAATCCATAAAAAGACGCTAAAAACCCATAAAAACACTAAAAACACTAAAATCACAAAAAATTCAATAAACCAAAAAAAACCCTAAAATACCCTAAAAAGCCTAAAACCCAAAAAACCCATAAAAAGACGCTAAAAACCAATAAAAACACAAAAAACACACAAAATTCAAAAAACTTAAAAAAGCCCTGAGAAACCATAAAAAGACGCAAAACCCAAAAAAAAAAAAACCAAAAACACAAAATTTAAAAAACCTAATAAAGCGCTGAATTACCCTAAAAAACCTAAAAAACCCAAAAAAACCATAGAAACCAAAAGAAGACGCTAAAAACCCATAAAAACACAAAAAAATTCAAAAAACCTAAAAAAGCCCTGAAATATCCTAAAAAATCTAATAAACCCAAAATATTCAAAAAAAAAGACCTACGAAAGTAAACACACTAAAAACACAAAATTCAAAAAACCTAAAAAAGTCCTGAAATACCCTAAAAAGCCTAAAAATCCAAAAAAAACCATAAAAACTATAAAAAGACGCTAAAAACGCATAAAAACACTAAAAACACAAAAAACACAAAAAATTCAAAAATCCTAAAAAACCCTGAAATACCCTAAAAAGCCTAAAAAAACCAAAAAAACACTAAAAACACTAAAAATACAAAAAAAAAAAATTTCAAAAAACCAAAAAAGAACTGAAATACCCTAAAAAGCCTAAAAAACCATAGAACCCATAAAAAGACGCTTAAAATAAAAACACTAAAAACACAAAAAAAAATTCAAAAAACCTAAAAAAGCCCTGAAATAGCATAAAAAGCCTAAAAAACCCAAAAAACAATTGAAACCATAAAAAGGCGCTAAAACCCCATAAAAACACCAAAAACACAAAATTCAAAAAACCTAAAAAAGCCTTGAAATACCCTAAAAAGCCTAAAAAACCCCAAAAGACCATAAAAACCATAAAAGACGCTAAAAACCCATAAAAACACTAAAATAACAAAATTTAAAAAACCTAAAAAAGCCCTGAAATACCCTAAAAAGCCTAAAACCAAAAAAAAAAAACAATAGAAACCATAAAAAGACGCTAAAAATTCATAAAATACAAAAAATTCAAAAAACCTAAAAAAGTCCTGTAATACCCTAAAAAGCCTAAAAACCCCCAAAAAAACCATAGAATCCATAAAAAGACGCTAAAAACCCATAAAAACACTAAACACACTAAAAACACACAAAATTCAAAAAACCTAAAAAAAGTCATGAAATACCCTAAAAAGCCTAAAAAAACCATAGAAACCATAGAAAACATAAAAAGACATAAAAACCAATAAAAACACTAAGGCCTCGTTCACTTGGGCAGATTCGAAGTTTTCGATTCGAAATGAGATGTGACATTTTTCGAGAGCTTTTTATCAGAAGGAAAATTTTGATGTGACATTTTTCTCGAGAGCTTTTTATCAGAGAAACCTAAAACTAAAAACTCGAATCGGTGAAGTGAACAAGGCCTAAAAACACAAAAAATTCAAAAAACCTAAAAAAAGATCTGAAATACCCTAAAAAGCCGAAAAACTAAAAAAAAACCATAAAAACCATAAAAAGATGCTAAAAATCTATTAAAACACAAAAAATTCAAAAAACCTAAAAAAGCCCTGTAATACCCTAAAAAGCCCAAAAACCCAAAAAAAAACCATAGAATCCATAAAAAGACGCTAAAACCCCATAAAAACACTAAACACACTAAAAACACAAAAAATTCAAAAAACATAAAAAAAAGTCCTCAAAATACCCTAAAAAGCCTAAAACCCCCAAAAAAACAATAGAAACCATAAAAGACGCTAAAAACCCATAAAAACACTAAAAGCCCTAAAAACACAAAATTCAAAAAACCTAAAAAAGATCTGAAATACCCTAAAAAGCCTAAAAACCTCAAAAAAACCATAGAAACCATAAAAAGACACTAAAAATCCATAAAACCAAAAAATTTAAAAAACCTAAAAAAGCCCTGAAATACCCAAAAAAGCCTAAAGACCCCAAAAAAACCATAAAAACCATAAAAAGACGCTACAAACCCATAAAAACACTAAAAACACAAAAATACAAAAAATTTGAAAAACCTAAAAAAAGCCCTGAAATACCCTAAAAAGCCTGAAAAAATAAAAAAAAACCATAAAAGATGCAAAAGTCCCACAAAAACACTAAAAACACAAAAATTCAAAAAACCTAAAAAAGCCTTGTAATACTCTAAAAAGCCTAAAAACCCATAAAAACACTAGACACACTAAAAACACAAAATTCAAAAAACCTAAAAAAAAGTCCTGAAATACCCTAAAAAGCCTAAAAAAAAAGAAAAAAAAACCATAAAACCAAAAAAAGACGTTAAAATCCCATAAAAACACTAAAAACACAAAAAAAATTCAAAAAACCTAAAAAAGCCCTGAAATACCCTAAAAAGCCTAAAAAATCAAAAAAAAAAATCATAAAAACCATAATAAGACACTAGAACCCATAAAAACACAAAAAACACAAAAAATTGAAAAAACCTAAAAGAACCCTGAAATACCGTAAAAAGCCTAAAAAACCAAATAAACCATAGAAACCATAAAAAGACGCTAAAAACCCATAAAACTCTAAAAACACAAAAAATTCAAAAAACCTAAAAAAGTCCTAAAATACCCTAAAAGCCAAAAAACCCCAAAAAATCCATAAAACCCATAAAAATACGTTAAAAACCCATAAAAACACTAAAAACACAAAAAATACAAAAAATTTAAAAAGCCTAAAAAACCATAAAAAGATGCTAAAACCCCATAAAAACACTAAAAACACAAAAAACACAAAAAATTAAAAAAGGAACAGCCTGTTTTTAACTTAATCAGACTGATTAAATCTTAACTTAATGAGAAACTGAAACTAATCACCCGTTTTTAACACTTCCATCATGATGTAAGGGAACAGCCTCATCATCGGCATCATCATCTTGCACCACAGCTGTGTGATCCCGTATTTCAAGATTTTGAAGCCATTCTTTAACCTTTAATATATAATGTTCCAACAGAAACTACATCAGAATCCCAAACCTTCACAATGAAGGATAATAAATCGAAAAACGACATAGAGTACTACAAAACTCTAATCATCACATCCTAGGGTTTTTCACATAATAGAATATCAACTCTGGATCATTTTAAAAAACACACCTGTTCTTGCTTCCTGTGCCTTTCCTGCAAGTTTCTTCAACGCGAAATGCAAGTAAAACATATGCGCAGCTTTCTTCAACAACCGCCACTTAAACTACAGCACAGAAATAGCAAATAAGTATACAATAGCAGTCATTATCTAACAAGAATAAAAGGATTCAACACTGAATAATGAGAATTTAAAATCAGAAGATGATCGAATTTCAAGAAAAGAATTACATATTTTGAAACGAATTCTTATAAGAAAGACAACTAAATCATGATCGCGTAGGAATCCGAATTTAACACTGTCCAGTAATCTCATTCTCAAAAAAATGCAAACAGGATAACCCACCTGCCAAAAAATATAAAAGGCAACTTTGCAATACCCTCGAGAAGGGAAAGCATTAAGGGTATCAAAAAAGTCTAAAAAGCAACTGCAGAATGCAGTAAGCATACAAGATAACCCACCTGCCAAGAGTATCTTTTCCCGTTCATAGCTACTTCAAAATCTAAAATACATCAAAAGATTTAGAGAGCATCGAGCTATGCAACATTGCAAGTAAACTTAAACCAGTTTTAGGAAGAAAAAAAAAACATACCGGTAGGATAAAAATCAATGATAAGAGAGGTTGCATCTGTCATCAATTTCCTATAAGGCTCTGGAAGAGCATGGGCACTGCAATTGGTTGAAGTTAGCAGCTTGCTGGCAGGAAATTCTACAAGGAATAAAGGTACCAACATATGCACATCGCACCTTGTAGCTGGGAAAACACCCAAGAGCTGATTGAACGGTTTGATGGGAGAGCCTAATTCAAACATTATGTCCAGCTGAACAAGATCCTTGAGATCAGAAGCAAATGGTGCATAGTGATATGGGTAAAACCTGAATTCAATGAGTTCCATGGCATAAAGTCAACAATTTGGCATAATTTTCAGGGGCCAAGAGAAGCCAAAAACTCATTTGAATCATCAGAACAGTATGATTATGATATGATGCCTTTGTGCAGTGGATCGGGGAGAGGGGTGGGGCATCAATAGTAAAAGTAACGATTTAAGAAAATATTCAATCTAATCAACTAATCAAGTACCCAAGTTTCCTAAAACATAAAAATATTTAATCAACAAATGTAGAGGCCAGCAGGAATTCAGAAGCCACCAGAATGTCAAAACTTAATACATTATACAAAGATTAAATCTTAACTTAATGAGAAACTGAAACTAATCACCTGTTTTTAGCAAATTCCATCATGATGTAAAGGAACAACCTCATCATCGGCATCATCATCTTGCACCACAGCTGTGTGATCTCCTATTCCTAGATTTCGAAGCAATTCTTTAACCTTTAATATAATGTTCCAAAAGAAACTACATCAGAATCCCAAACCTTCACAATGAAGGATAATAAATCGACAAACGACATAGAGTACAACAAAACTCTAATCATCACATCCTAGGATTTTTCACATAATAGCATCTCAAGTCTGGATCATTTTCAAAAACACACCTGCTCTTGCTTCTCGTGCCTTTCCTCAATAAATGCACGTTTCTTCAACGCGAAATGCGAGTAAAACATATGCGCAGCTTTCTTCAACAACCGCCACATAAACTACGGCACAGAAATAGCAAATAAATATACAGTAGCAGTCATTATCTAACAAGAATAAAAGGATTCAACACCGAATAATGAGAATTTAAAATCAGAAGATGATCAAATTTCAAGAAAAGAATCACATATTTTGAAATGAATTCTTATAAGAAAGAGAACTAAATCTTGATCGCGTAGGAATCCTGATTTAACACTGTCCAGTAATCTCATTCTCAATCAAATGCAAAGCAATAATCCCAAAAGTTTCAATCCAATAATCGTTTTTTTTTTCCTTTTCCTATGAATTTGTCGCTACTCGCTAGGAAAGTATACAAATGGAAAGATTAATCACGGCAGACTAGTGATCTACCTTGTCACCAAAAAGGAAAGCAGGAAGGATTCATTTTACCGAAAGAATCTTTCAATTACGTAAATAAAGTTGAAATTTCTAATTCCTAACTCTTCGTGGATAAGAAATAGGAAAAGAGGATTTGAAACAACAGATTCCGTATCGAATTTCCTTTCCTTCGATCCTAAATTTTCTCGGCAGCCGAACATGATAGTGAAAATCTAAATTACGGTTCTAAGAAACCAAATTCAACCGCGAAGTCGAACAATCAGAGCGGATTTCATTCGGAGGCCAAATGAAACAACAAAAACAACGAATCGCAGGAATTGAGAGGGAGATCGTGCCTGTTTGTATTGAAACTCGATTGTGTAGGAGAGGAGCATGGGACTGATATCGCCGGCGTCGGGGCGCGAGACTTGGACGATGGAGGCCTTGGGAAGCTGATCGAAAATCCGAGTCGGCTCGGGACGGAGAGAGAAGGAGAAGGAATTCGGATGCTCCGATCGCATTTGGAAGTAGCGAGAGCCGCTCCCCGTCCATATCAACTGCTCCGATTCCATTCGGCTCCGATCGCCGCCAACGTTTTCCGGTCGAATTCAAGCAATTCACAACACGACGACGAAGAAGAAGAAGAGAGAAAGCGAAGAACGATCTTTAATGGCTTCTGCGTTTGCTTGTTCTGTGGATCGTGTAATTTGGAAGGAAGAGTGAGGGAGCATTGGCAAGCAAAACCACAGAGAGTGAGAGGAATGGAAATGGTAGGTTTCGTTCTGTTTCATAGGTTTTTGAAATTCTTTTTTACAAGTTTATAATAATAATAATAATAATAATTATTATTATTATTATTATTATTATTCTTTTATTATTTTTTTTTTTTTTTTATTATTATTATTATTATTATTATTATTATTATTATTATTATTATTATTATTATTATTATTATTATATTTACTATTTTTTTTTTATTTTTATTTTTTTTTTTTTTTTTATTATTATTTTTAGTATTATTAATTTAATGTTATTTTTATTGTTATTATTATTATTACTATTTTTATTATTATAAGTTTTATTACTTTTATAATTATGATTATTGTTATTTTTATTGTTATTATTATTATTACTATTTTTATTATTATTAGTTTATTATTTTTATAATTATGATTATTTTTATTGTTATTGTTATTAGTTTCATTATTTTTATTATTTTAATTATTTTTATTGTTATTAGTTTCATTATTTTTATTATTATTTTAATTATTTTTATTATTATAATTATTATTTCTATTATTTTTATTATGTTTATTGATTTATTTTTTATTATGATGATTACTATTTTTATTATTATTATTATTACTATTATTATTATTATTATTTTAATATTTTCATTATCATTATTAATATAATAATTACTATTATTTTTATTATTTTTTATAATAATAATTATTATTTTTTTATTATTTTTATTATTAGTTTTATTATTATTATAATTATCAATTTATTGTTATTTTTCTTTTAATATTATTATTATTACTTTTATTTTTATTATTATTATTTTCATTATCATTATTATTATTATTATTATTATTATTATTATTATTATTATTATTATTATTATTATTATTAATTTATTGCTATTTTTATTGTTATTATTATTATTACTGTTTTTTCTTTTTATTACTATTCGTATTATAATTATTATTATGATTATTATGATTATTATTTTTATTATTATTATTTATTTTATTGCTATTATTAATATTTTTTTGTTGTTATTATTATTATTATTAATTTTATTATTATTAGTTTTCTTAAATAATCCACGTGAATCAGTTCTAGTTCTGAAAGAGAAAAGAACAAACCTCTGATTTTGCATCCTCAATTGCAGAAGTAATAGCTTCAAATGTAGCCTGACCATCCACAAACCACTAAGCCCGACTACCATCTTCACTCAAACCTCTTGGAGGCGCGGAAGATCCAAAGCGGTGAGGATGACACCATCCCTCAGGAGGCCGCAGTCCAGCATCATTAATTGAAGCAACCCAGTCCTTGACTTTAGCACTACTCTTAGCTCTTAACCTAATACTCCGACTTCCACATGTAACCTTTTAAATACATCCATAATTTGTTAGAGAAATCACCAGCCCACTAAAATAACTCAGGTTAGACAGTTTAACATATTGAGAACTGAGAATCACAATCTGAACCAAGAATCACAATCTCTAACATCCAGATTTTCAGAAATTAATCATTATTTCACTTTAAAAAGGTTTGTGAAGACATCAGAACAGAGTAACAAAGAAATAAAAGAAAGAATGACAATAATCTTCAGGCCCAAGAAGAGTGTAAACATGTATTGAGTATTTATGGTATGAGAAAGGATCTATACATGGTAATAGATAACTAAGGAGCAAAAAGAATAAGCAAATAAGTATTCATTGTCTGGGACCGCAGATGATACCTTAGAGTGAGATACAAGATATAAAGAAAGAGATAGGATTTCGTTCTTTTACTTCTTTCGCCAACGATATTCGGCCCTCTCTATTCCCATCTGAGGCTGGTAGGACATCAAAAACAATAATATCTAAAGGTTGAGTATCAAAAGGATCTGCCAGCAAGGCTAAGAATCCAGGCTTTAATACAGCGCAAACCTGTATGCAGTCAAATCCAGGATGATGTCAAATGGTGAAAAGATTTAATACAAACATTAATGCAGAAAAGATTTTTATGTTTTATTCATTGGACTGTTTCCCTATCCCTAAGTTCACTATTTATGAAGCTAAATCAATACACATCATTACTAACAAGTATAAAACTATGCTCATTCCCTAAATTTATCAATTGAAATATGTCTTTTTTAGGCACTCTAATTGAACTAGTAAGAAGGATTTTGACAATACACAAGCAGGGTAAAAAACACAACAAGAAGACAACTAGGAGTAAGCTGAAATAAATTCTTTAGTGTGTGGGTCCTGTGAGGTGCCCTGGGGTTAGTTTGGAACAGCTCCCTATTACCCAACAAGTCCTTTTTTTCATATTAAACAATGAAGGAAAATGCAAAATGTTCAAATTTCAAATTGAAATAAAATTAAAGAGCATGGCACTGCAATTGGTTGTAGTTCGCAGCTTGCTGGCTGGAAATTCTACAAGGAAGAACGGCGGCAACAAATGCACATCGCACCTTGTAGCTGGGAAAACTCCCAGGAGCTAATTGAACGGTTTGATGGGAGAGCCTAATTCAAACATTATGTCCAGCAGAACAAGATCCTTGAGATCAGAAGCAAAGGGTGCATAGTGATATGGGTAAAACCTGAATTCAATGAGTTCCATGGCATAAAGTCAGCAATTTGGCATAATTTTCAAGGGCCAAGAGAAGCCAAAAACTCATTTGAATCATCAGAACAGTATGATTACGATATGATGTCTTTGTGCAGTGGACCGGGGAGAGGGGAGGGGCATCAATAGTAAAAGTAATGATTCCAAAAAATATTCAGTCTAATCAACTAATCAAGTACCCAAGTTTCCTAAAACATAAAAATATTTAATCAACAAATGCAGAGGCCAGCAGGAATTCAAAAGCCACCAGAATGTCAAAACAGAATACATTGAACAATGATTAAATCATAACTTAACGTTGAACAAAGATTAAATCTTAACTTAATGAGAAACTGAAACTAATCACCTGTTTTAGCAAATTCCATCATGATATAAAGGAACAGCCTCATCATCGGCATCATCATCTTGCACCACAGCTGTTTGATCTCCTATTCCTAGATTTTGAAGCAATTCTTTAACCTTTAATATAATGTTCCAACAGAAACTACATCAGAATCCTAAACCATCACAATGAAGGATAATAAATGGACAAACGACATAGAGTACTACAGAACTCTCATCATCACATCCTAGGATTTTTCACATAACAACATCTCAAGTCTAGATCATTTTCAAAAACACACCTGTTCTTGCTTCTCGTGCATTTCCTCAACAAATGCACGTTTCTTCAGCGCGAAATGCAAGTAAAACAAATGTGCAGCTTTCTTCAACAACCGCCACTTAAACTACAGAACAGAAATAGCAGATAAATATACAGTAGCAGTCATTATCTAACAATAATAAAAGGATTCAACAAAGAATAATGAGAATTTAAAATCAGAAGATGATCAAACTTCAAGGAGAGAATTACATATTTTGAAACGAATTCTTATAAGAAAGGCAACTAAATCATGATTACGTAGGAATCCTGATTTAACACTGTCCAGTAATCTCATTCTCAAAAAAATACAAACAGCATAACCCACCAGCCAAAAAATGTAAAAGGCAACTTTAAAATGCCCTAGAGAAGGGAAAGCATTAACGATGCCAAAAAAATCTAAAAAGCAACTGCAGAATGCAGAAAGCATACAGGATAACCCACCTGCCAAGAGTATCTTTTCCCGTTCATAGCTACTTCAAAATCTAAATTACATCAAAAGATTTAGAGAGCATCGAGCTATGCAACATTGCAAGTAAACTCAAACCAGTTTTAGGAAAAAAAAAAAAGAATACCGGCAGGATAAAAATCAATGATAGGCGAGTTTGCATCTGTCATCAATTTCATATAAGGCTCTGGAAGAGCATGGGCACTGCAATTAGTTATAGTTAGCAGCTTGCTGGCTGGAAATTCTACAAGGAATAACGGCGCCAACAAATGCACATCGCACCTTGTAGCTGGGAAAACTCCCAAGAGCTGATTGAACGGTTTGATGTGAGAGCCTAATTCAAACATTATGTCCAGCTGAACAAGATCCTTGAGATCAGAAGCAAATGGTGCATAGTGATATGGGTAAAACCTGAATTCAATGAGTTCCATGGCATAAAGTCAGCAATTTGGCATAACTTTCAGGGGCCAAGAGAAGCGAAAAACTCATTTGAATCATCAGAATAGTATGATTATGATATGATGCCTTTGTGCAGTGGATCGGGGAGAGGGGAGGGGCATCAATAGTAAAAGTAACGATTCCAGAAAATATTCAATCTAATCAACTAATCAAGTACCCAAGTTTCCTAAAACATAAAAATATTTAATCAACAAATGTAGAAGCCAGCAGGAATTCAGAAGCCACCAGAATGTCAAAACATAATACATTAAACAAAGATTAAATCTTAACTTAAAGAGAAACTGAAACTAATCACCTGTTTTTAGCAAATTCCATCATGATGTAGAGGAACAGCCTCATCGTCGGCATCATCATCTTGCACCACCGCTGTGAGATCTCCTATTCCTAGATTTTGAAGCAATTCTTTAACCTTTAATAAAATGTTCCAACAGATACTACATCAGAATCCTAAACCTTGACAATGAAGGATAATAAATGGACAAACGACATAGAGTACTACAGAACTCTCATCATCACATCCTAGGATTTTTCACATAACAGCATATCAAGTCTAGATCATTTTCAAAAACACACCTGTTCTTGCTTCTCGTGCATTTCCTCAACAAATGCACGTTTCTTCAACGCGAAATGCAAGAAAAACATATGTGCAGCTTTCTTCAACGACCGCCACCAAAACTACAAAACAGAAAAAGCAGATAAATATACAGTAGCAGTCATTATCTAACAATAATAAAAGGATTCAACACCGAACAATGAGAATTTAAAATCAAAAGATGATCGAATTTCAACAAAAGAATTACATATTTTGAAACAAATTCTTATAAGAACGACAACTAAATCATGATCACGTAGGAATCCTAATTTAACACTGTTCAGTAATCTCATTTTCAAAAAAATGCAAACAGGATAACCCCACCGCCAAAAAATCGTAAAAGGCAACTTTGCAATACCCTAGAGAAGGGAAAGCATTAAGGATGTCAAAAAAATCTAAAAAGCAACAGCAGAATGCAGTAAGCATACATGATAACCCACCTGCCAAGAGTATCTTTTCCCGTTCATAGCTACTTCAAAATCTAAAATAGATCAAAAGATTTAGATAGCATCGAGCTATGCAACAATGCAAGTAAACTCAAACCAGTTTAAGGAAAAAAAAAAAAAAAAAGCATACCGGTATGCATCAATTTCCTATAAGGCTCTGGAAGAGCGTGGGCACTGTAATTGGTTGTAGTTAGCAGCTTGCTGGCTGGAAATTCTACAAGGAATAACGGCACCAACAAATGCACATCGCACCATGTAGCTGGGACAACTCCCAAGAGCTGATTGAACGGTTTGATGAGAGAGCCTAATTCAAACATTATGTCCAGCTGAAAGAGATCCTTGAGATCAGAAGCAAATGGTGCATAGTGATATGGGTAAAACCTGAATTCAATGAGTTCCATGGCATAAAGTCAGCAATTTGGCATAATTTTCGGGGGCCAAGAGAAGCCAAAAAACTCATTTGAATCATCGAATAGTATGATTATGATATGATGCCTTTGTGCGATGGATCGGGGGAGGGGAGGGAAATCAATAGTAAAAGTAACGATTCTAGAAAATATTCAATCTAATCAACTAATCAAGCACCCAAGTTTCCTAAAACATAAAAGTATTTAATCAACAAATGTAGAGGCCAGCAGGAATTCAAAAGCCACCAGAACGTCAAAACGTAATACATTGAACAAAGATTAAATCTTAACTTAATGAGATACTTAAACTAATCACCTGTATTTAGCAAATTCCATCATCATGTAAAGGAACTGCCTCATCATCGGCATCATCATCTTGCACCACAGCTGTGAGATCTCCTATTCCTAGATTTTGAAGCAATTCTTTAACCTTTAATATAATGTTCCAACAGAAACTACATCAGAATCCTAAATCTTCACAATGAAGGATAATAAATGGACAAACGACATAGAGTACTACAGAACTCTCATCATCACATCCTAGGATTTTTCACATAACAGCATCTCAAGTCTAGATCATTTTCAAAAACACACCTGTTCTTGCTTCTCGTGCATTTCCTCAACAAATGCACGTTTCTTCAGCGCGAAATACAAGTAAAACATATGTGCAGCTTTCTTCAACAACCGCCACTTAAACTACAGAACAGAAATAGCAGATAAATATACAGTAGCAGTCATTATCTAACAATAATAAAAGGATTCAACACCGAATAATGAGAATTAAAAATCAGAAGATGATCAAATTTCAAGGAAAGAATTACATATTTTGAAACGAATTCTGATAAGAAAGGCAACTAAATCATGATCGCGTAGGAATCCTGATTTAACACTGTCCAGTAATCTCATTTTCAAAAAAATACAAACAGCATAACCCACCTGCCAAAAAATGTAAAAGGCAACTTTGCAATGCCCTAGAGAAGGGAAAGCATTAAGGATGTCAAAAAAATCTAAAAAGCAACTGTAGAATGCAGTAAGCATACACGATAACCCACCTGCCAAGAGTATCTTTTCCCGTTCATAGCTACTTCAAAATCTAAATTACATCAAAAGATTTAGAGAGCATCGAGCTATGCAACATTGCAAGTAAACTCAAACCAATTTTAGGGAAAAAAAAAAAAAGTAGGAAAAAAATCAATGATAAGAGAGTTTGCATCATCATCAATTTCCTATAAGGCTACGGAAGAGCATGGGCACTGCAATTGGTTGAAGTTAGCAGCTTGCGGCCTGGAAATTCTACAAGGAATACAGGTGCCAACAAATGCACATCGCACCATGTAGCAGGTAAAACTCCCAAGAGTTGATTGAACGGTTTGATGAGAGAGCCTAATTCAAACATTATGTCTAGCAGAACAAGATCCTTGAGATCAGAAGCAAATGGTGCATTGTGATATGGGTAAAACCTGAATTCAATGAGTTCCATGGCATAAAGTCAGCAATTTGGCATAATTTTCAGGGGCCAAGAGAAGCCAAAAACTCATTTGAATCATCAGAACAGTATGATTACAGTATGATGCCTTTGTGCAGTGGATCGGGGAGAGGGGAGGGAAATCAATAGTAAAAGTAACGATTCTAGAAAATATTCAATCTAATCAACTAATCAAGCACCCAAGTTTCCTAAAACATAAAAATATTTAATCAACAAATGTAGAGGCCAGCAGGAATTCAGTTGCCACCAGAATGTCAAAACTTAATACATTGAACAAAGATTAAATCTTAACTTAATGAGAAACTGAAACTAATCACCTGTTTTTAGCAAATTCCATCATGATGTAAAGAAACAACCTCGATATCGGCATCATCATCTTGCACCACAGCTGTGTGATCTCCTATTCCTATATTTTGAAGCAATTCTTTAACCTTTAATATAATGTTCCAACAGAAACTACATCAGAATCCAAAATCTTCACAATGAAGGATAATAAATGGACAAACGACATAGAGTACTACAGAACTCTCATCATCACATCCTAGGATTTTTCACATAACAGCATCTCAAGTCTAGATCATTTTCAAAAACACACCTGTTCTTGCTTCTCGTGCATTTCCTCAACAAATGCACGTTTCTTCAGCGCGAAATGCAAGTAAAACATATGTGCAGCTTTCTTCAACAATCGCCACTTAAACTACAGAACAGAAATAGCAGATAAATATACAGTAGCAGTCATTATCTAACAATAATAAAAGGATTCAACACCGAATAATGAGAATTTAAAATCATAAGATGATCAAATTTCAAGGAAAGAATTACATATTTTGAAACGAATTCTTATAAGAAAGACAACTAAATCATGATCGCGTAGGAATCCTGATTTAACACTGTCCAGTAATCTCATTGTCAAAAAAAAAAACAAACAAAGATAACCCACCGCAAAAAAAAATGTAAAAGGCAACTTTGCAATGCGCTAGAGAAGGAAAGCATTAAGGATGCCAAAAAAAAATCTAAAAAGCAACTGCAGAATACAATAAGCATACAGGATAACCCACCTGCCAAGAGTATCTTTTCCCGTTCAAAGCTACTTTAAAATCTAAATTACATTAAAAGATTTAGAGAGCATCGAGCTATGCAACATTGCAAGTAAACTCAAACAAATTTTAGGAAAAAAAAAAAAAAAAAAGCATACCGGTAGGATAAAAATCAATGATAAGAGAGTTTGCATCTGTCATCAATTTCCTATAAGGCTCTGGAAGAGCATGGGCACTGCAATTGGTTGAAGTTAGCAGCTTGCTGGCTGGAAATTCTACAAGGAATAAAGGTGCCAACAAATGCACATCGCACCTTGTAGCTGGTAAAACTCCCAAGAGTTGATTGAACGGTTTGATGAGAGAGCCTAATTCAAACATTATGTCCAGCTGAACAAGATCCTTGAGTTCATAAGCAAATGGTGCATAGTGATATGGGTAAAACCTAAATTCAATGAGTTCTATGGCATAAAGTCAACAATTTGGCATAATTTTCAGGGGCCAAGAGAAGCCAAAAACTCATTTGAATCATCATAACAGTATGATTACAATATGATGCCTTTGTGCAGTGGATCGGGGAGAGGGGAGGGGCATCAATAGTAAAAGTAACGATTCCAGAAAATATTCAATCTAATCAACTAATCAAGTACCCAAAGTTTCCTAAAACATAAAAATATTTAATCAACAAATGTAGAGCCGGTAGGAATTGAAGCCACCGAATGTCAAAACTTAATACATTGAACAAAGATTAAATCTTAACTTAATGAGAAACCGAAACTAATCACTGTTTTTAGCAAATTCCATCATGATATAAAGGAACAGCCTCATCATCGGCATCATCATCTTGCACCACAGCTGTGAGATCTCCTATTCCTAGATTTTGAAGCAATTCTTTAACCTTTAATATAATGTTCCAACAGAAACTACATCAGAATCCTAAATCTTCACAATGAAGGATAATAAATGGACAAACGACATAGAGTACTACAGAACTCTCATCATCACATCCTAAGATTTTTCACATAACAGCATCTCAAGTCTAGATCATTTTCAAAAACACACCTGTTCTTGCTTCTCGTGCATTTCCTCAACAAATGCACGTTTCTTCAGCGCGAAATGCAAGTAAAACATATGTGCAGCTTTCTTCAACAACCGCCACTTAAACTACAAAACAGAAATAGCAGATAAATATACAGTAGCAGTCATTATCTAACAATAGTAAAAGGATTCAACACCGAATAATGAGAATTTAAAATCATAAGATGATCAAATTTCAAGGAAAGAATTACATATTTTGAAACGAATTCTTATAAGAACGACAACTAAATCATGATCGCGTAGGAATCCTGATTTAACACTGTCCAGTAATCTCAATGTCAAAAAAAAAAGCAAACAGCATAACCCACCTGCCAAAAAAATGTAAAAGGCAACTTTGCAATGCGCTAGAGAAGGGACAGCATTAAGGATGCCAAAAAAATCTAAAAAGCAACTGCAGAATACAATAAGCATACAGGATAACCCACCTGCCAAGAGTATCTTTTCCCGTTCATAGCTACTTCAAAATCTAAATTACATCAAAAGATTTAGAGAGTATCGAGCTATGCAACATTGCAATTAAACTCAAACAAATTTTAGGAATACCGGTAGGATAAAAATCAATGACAACAGAGTTTGCATCTGTCATCAATTTCCTATAAGGCTCTGGAAGAGCATGGGCACTGCAATTGGTTGAAGTTAGCAGCTTGCTGGCTGGAAATTCTACAAGGAATAAAGGTGCCAACAAATGCACATCACACCATGTAGCTGGTAAAACTCCCAAGAGTTGATTGAACGGTTTGATGAGAGAGCCTAATTCAAACATTATGTCCAGCTGAACAAGATCCTTGAGATTAGAAGCAAATGGTGCATAGTGATATGGGTAAAACCTGAATTCAATGAGTTCCATGGCATAAAGTCAGCAATTTGGCATAATTTTCAGGGGCCAAGAGAAGCCAAAAACTCATTTGAATCATCGAGCAATTATGATTACAATATGATGCCTTTGTGCAGTGGATCGGGGAGAGGGGAGGGGCATCAATAGTAAAAGTAACGATTCCAGAAAATATTCAATCTAATCAACTAATCAAGTACCCAAGTTTCCTAAAACATAAAAATATTTAATCAACAAATGTAGAGGCCAGTAGGAATTCAGAAGCCACCAGAATGTCAAAACTTAATACATTGAACAAAGATTAAATCTTAACTTAATGAGAAACTGAAACTAATCACCTGTTTTTAGCAAATTCCATCATGATGAAAAGGAACAGCCTCATCATCGAAATCATCATCTTGCACCACTGCTGTGTGATCTCCTATTCCTAGATTTTGAAGCAATTCTTTAACCTTTAATATAATGTTCCAACAGAAACTACATCAGAATCCTAAATCTTCACAATGAAGGATAATAAATGGACAAACGACATAGAGTACTACAGAACTCTCATCATCACATCCTAGGATTTTTCACATAACAGCATCTCAAGTCTAGATCATTTTCAAAAACACACCTGTTCTTGCTTCTCGTGCATTTCCTCAACAAATGCACGCGTTTCTTAAATGAAATGCAAGTAAAACATATGTGCGACTTTCTTCAACAACCTCCACTTAAACTACTGAGCAAAAATAGCGAGATAAATATCGATGCTTGGTCATTATCTAACAATAATAAAAGGATTCAACACGAATAATGAGAATTTAAATCATAAGATGATCAAATTTCAAGGAAAGAATTACATATTTTGAAACGAATTCTTATAAGAAAGACAACTAAATCATGATCGCGTAGGAATCCTGATTTAACACTGTCCAGTAATCTCATTGTCAAAAAAATGCAAACAACATAACCCACCTGCCAAAAAATGTAAAAGGCAACTTTGCAATGCGCTAGAGAAGGGAAAGCATTAAGGATGCCAAAAAAATCTAAAAAGCAACTGCAGAATACAATAAGCATACAGGATAACCCACCTGCCAAGAGTATCTTTTCCAGTTCATAGCTACTTCAAAATCTAAATTACATCAAAAGATTTAGAGAGTATCGAGCTATGCAACATTGCAAGTAAACTCAAACAAATTTTAGGAATACCGGTAGCATAAAAATCAATGACAACAGAGTTTGCATCTGTCATCAATTTCCTATAAGGCTCTGGAAGAGCATGGGCACTGCAATTGGTTGAAGTTAGCAGCTTGCTGGCTGGAAATTCTACAAGGAATAAAGGTGCCAACAAATGCACATCACACCATGTAGCTGGTAAAACTCCCAAGAGTTGATTGAACGGTTTGATGAGAGAGCCTAATTCAAACATTATGTCCAGCTGAACAAGATCCTTGAGATCAGAAGAAAATGGTGCATAGTGATATGGGTAAAACCTGAATTCAATGAGTTCCATGGCATAAAGTCAACAATTTGGCATAATTTTCGGGGCCAAGAGAAGCCAAAAACTCATTTGAATCATCGAGCAGTATGATTACAATATGATGCCTTTGTGCAGTGGATCGGAGAGAGGGGAGGGGCATCAATAGTAAAAGTAACGATTCCAGGAAATATTCAATCTAATCAACTAATCAAGTACCCAAATTTCCTAAAACATAAAAATATTTAATCAACAAATGCAGAGGCCAGCAGGAATTCAGAAGCCACCAGAATGTCAAAACTTAATACATTGAACTAAGATTAAATCTTAACTTAATGAGAAACTGAAACTAATCACCTGTTTTTAGCAAATTCCATCATGATGAAAAGGAACAGCCTCATCATCGAAATCATCATCTTGCACCACTGTTGTGTGATCTCCTATTCCTAGATTTTGAAGCAATTCTTTAACCTTTAATATAATGTTCCAATGAAACTACATCGAGAATCCTAAATCTTCACAATGAAGGATAATAAATGGACAAAACGACATAGAGTACTACAGAACTCTCATCATCACATCCTAGGATTTTTTCACATAACAAACATCTCAAGTCTAGATCATTTTCAAAAAAACACACATTCTTGCTTCTCGTGCATTTCCTCAACAAATGCACGTTTCTTCATTGTGAAATGCAAGTAAAACATATATGCGACTTTCTTCAACAACCTCCACTTAAACTACTGAGCGAAATAGCGAGATAAATATCTGATAGTGGTCATTATCTAACAATAATAAAAGGATTCAACACCGAATAATGAGAATTTAAAATCATAAGATGATCAAATTTCAAGGAAAGAATTACATATTTTGAAACGAATTCTTATAAGAAAGACAACTAAATCATGATCGCGTAGGAATCCTGATTTAACACTGTCCAGTAATCTCATTGTCAAAAAAATGCAAACAACATAACCCACCTGCCAAAAAATGTAAAAGGCAACTTTGCAATGCGCTAGAGAAGGGAAAGCATTAAGGATGCCAAAAAAATCTAAAAAGCAACTGCAGAATACAAAAGCATACTGGGATAACCCACGCCAAGAGTATCTTTTTCCGGTTCATAGCTACTTCAAAATCTAAATTACATCAAAAGATTTAGAGAGTATCGAGCTATGCAACATTGCAAGTAAACTCAAACAAATTTTAGGAAAAAAAAAAAAAAAATCAATGATAAAAATCAATGATAAGAGAGTTTGCATCATCATCAATTTCCTATAAGGCTCGGAAGAGCATGGGCCTTTACAATTGGTTGAAGTTAGCAGCTTGCTGGCTGGAAATTCTACAAGGAATAAAGGTGCCAACAAATGCACATCACACCATGTAGCTGGTAAAACTCCCAAGAGTTGATTGAACGGTTTGATGAGAGAGCCTAATTCAAACATTATGTCCAGCTGAACAAGATCCTTGAGATCAGAAGAAAATGGTGCATAGTGATATGGGTAAAACCTGAATTCAATGAGTTCCATGGCATAAAGTCAACAATTTGGCATAATTTTCAGGGGCCAAGAGAAGCCAAAAACTCATTTGAATCATCAGAACAGTATGATTACAATATGATGCCTTTGTGCAGTGGATCGGGGAGAGGGGAGGGGCATCAATAGTAAAAGTAACGATTCCAGAAAATATTCAATCTAATCAACTAATCAAGTACCCAAGTTTCCTAAAACATAAAAATATTTAATCAACAAATGTAGAGGCCAGTAGGAATTCAGAAGCCACCAGAATGTCAAAACTTAATACATTGAACAAAGATTAAATCTTAACTTAATGAAACCGAAACTAATCACTTTTTTTTAGCAAATTCCATCATGATGTAAAGGAACGCCTCATCATCGGCATCATCATCTTGCACCAATTTGTGAGATCTCCTATTCCTAGATTTTGAAGCAATTCTTTAACCTTTAATATAATGTTCCAATGAAACTACATCGAGAATCCTAAATCTTCACAATGAAGGATAATAAATGGACAAAGCGACATAGAGTACTCTGAGAACTCTCATCATCACATCCTAGGATTTTTCACAAAATAGCATCTCAAGTCTAGATCATTTTCAAAAAACACACATTCTTGCTTCTCGTGCATTTCCTCAACAAATGCACGTTTCTTGCCCTTGAAATGCAAGTAAAACATATATGCGACTTTCTTCAACAACCGCCACTTAAACTACAAAAGCGAAATAGCGAGATAAATATCTGATGCTTGGTCATTATCTAACAATAATAAAAGGATTCAACACCGAATAATGAGAATTTAAAATCATAAGATGATCAAATTTCAAGGAAAGAATTACATATTTTGAAACGAATTCTTATAAGAAAGACAACTAAATCATGATCGCGTAGGAATCACGATTTAACAACATCGATAATCTCATTGTCAAAAAAAATGCAAACAAAGATAACCCCACCGCAAAAAATGTAAAAGGCAACTTTGCAATGCCCTAGAGAAGGGAAAGCATTAAGGATGGCAAAAAAAAAATCTAAAAAGCAAGCTGCAGAATACAATAAGCATCTGAGGATAACCCACACCGCTAAGAGTATCTTTTCCGTTCATAGCTACTTCAAAATCTAAATTACATCAAAAGATTTAGAGAGCATCGAGCTATGCAACATTGCAAGTAAACTCAAACAAATTTTCAAAAAAAAAAAAAGAATACCGGTAGGATAAAAATCAATGATAAGAGAGTTTGCATCATCATCAATTTCCTATAAGGCTCGGAAGAGCATGGGCACTTTACAATTGGTTGAAGTTAGCGACTTCTTTGGCTGGAAATTCTACAAGGAATAAAGGTGCCAACAAATGCACATCACACCATGTGGTGGTAAAACTCCCAAGAGTTGATTGAAGCGGTTTGATGAGAGAGCCTAATTCAAACATTATGTCCATGAACAAGATCCTTGAGATCGAGAAGCAAATGGTGCATAGTGATATGGGTAAAACCGAATTCAATGAGTTCCATGGCATAAAGTCAACAATTTGGCATAATTTTCGGGGGCCAAGAGAAGCCAAAAACTCATTTGAATCATCGAGCAAGTATGATTACAATATGATGCCTTTGTGCGATGGATCGGGGGAGAGGGAGGGGCATCAATAGTAAAAGTAACGATTCCAGAAAATATTCAATCTAATCAACTAATCAAGTACCCAAGTTTCCTAAAACATAAAAATATTTAATCAACAAATGTAGAGGCCAGTAGGAATTCAGAAGCCACCAGAATGTGAAAACTTAATACATTGAACAAAGATTAAATCTTAACTTAATGAGAAACTGAAACTAATCACCTGTTTTTAGCAAATTCCATCATGATGTAAAAAGGAACGACCTCATCATCGGCATCATCATCTTGCACCACACTTTTGTGAGATCTCCTATTCCTAGATTTTGAAGCAATTCATTAACCTTTAATATAATGTTCCAACAGAAACTACATCAGAATCCTAAATCTTCACAATGAAGGATAATAAATGGACAAACGACATAGAGTACTACAGAACTCTCATCATCACATCCTAGGATTTTTCACATAACAGCATCTCAAGTCTAGATCATTTTCAAAAACACACCTGTTTTTGTTTCTCGTGCATTTCCCCAACAAATGCACGTTTCTTCAGCGCGAAATACAAGTAAAACATATGTGCAGCTTTCTTCAACAACCGCCACTTAAATTACAGAACAAAAATAGCAGATAAAGATACAGTAGCAGTCATTATCTAACAATAATAAAAGGATTCAACACCGAATAATGAGAATTTAAAATCATAAGATGATCAAATTTCAAGGAAAGAATTACATATTTTGAAACGAATTCTTATAAGAAAGACAACTAAATCATGATCGCGTAGGAATCACGATTTAACAACATCGATAATCTCATTGTCAAAAAAAATGCAAACAAACATAACATAACCCACCGCTTAAAAATGTAAAAGGCAACTTTGCAATGCGCTAGAGAAGGGAAAGCATTAAGGATGCCAAAAAAAATATAAAAAGCAACTGCATAATACAATAAGCATACAGGATAACCCACCTGCCAAGAGTATCTTTTCCCGTTCATTGCTACTTCAAAATCTAAATTACATCAAAAGATTTAGAGAGCATCGAGCTATGCAACATTGCAAGTAAACTCAAACAAATTTTAGGAAAAAAAAAAAAACATACCGGTAGGATAAAAATCAATGATAAGAGAGTTTGCATCTGTCATCAATTTCCTATAAGGCTCTGGAAGAGCATGGGCACTGCAATTGGTTGAAGTTAGCGACTTCTTTTTTGGAAATTCTACAAAAATAAAGTTGCCAACAAATGCACATCGCACCTTGTATGGTGGTAAAACTCCCAAGAGTTGATTGAGCGGTTTGATGAGAGAGCCTAATTCAAACATTATGTCCGGTGAACAAGATCCTTGAGATCGAAGCAAATGGTGCATAGTGATATGGGTAAAAACACAATTCAATGAGTTCCATGGCATAAAGTCAACAATTTGGCATAATTTTCAGGGGCCAAGAGAAGCCAAAAACTCATTTGAATCATCAGAACAGTATGATTACAATATGATGCCTTTGTGCAGTGGATCAGGTAGAGGGGAGGGGCATCAATAGTAAAAGTAACGATTCCAGAAAATATTCAATCTAATCAACTAATCAAGTACCCAAGTTTCCTAAAACATAAAAATATTTAATCAACAAATGTAGAGGCCAACAGGAATTCAAAAGCCACCAGAATGTCAAAACTTAATACATTGAACAAAGATTAAATCTTAACTTAATGAGAAACTGAAACTAATCACTGTTTTTAGCAAATTCCATCATGATAAAAGAACGACCTCATCATCGGCATCATCATCTTGCACCCATTTGTGAGATCTCCTATTCCTAGATTTTGAAGCAATTCATTAACCTTTAATATAATGTTCCAATGAAACTACATCGAGAATCCTAAATCTTCACAATGAAGGATAATAAATGGACAAACGACATAGAGTACTACAGAACTCTCATCATCACATCCTAGGATTTTTTTCACATAACAAACATCTCAAGTCTAGATCATTTTCAAAAACACACTGTTCTTGCTTCTCGTGCATTTCCTCAACAAATGCACGTTTCTTCATTATGAAATACAAGTAAAACATATATGCGACTTTCTTCAACAACCGCCACTTAAACTACAAAATAAAGAAATAGCGAGATAAATATCTGATGTGGTCATTATCTAACAATAATAAAAGGATTCAACACCGAATAATGAGAATTTAAAATCATAAGATGATCAAATTTCAAGGAAAGAATTACATATTTTGAAACGAATTCTTATAAGAAAGACAACTAAATCATGATCGCGTAGGAATCCTGATTTCACACTGTCCAGTAATCTCATTGTCAAAAAAATGCAAACAGCATAACCCACCTGCCAAAAAATGTAAAAGGCAACTTTGCAATGCGCTAGAGAAGGGAAAGCATTAAGGATGCCAAAAAAAATATAAAAAGCAACTGCATAATACAATAAGCATACAGGATAACCCACCTGCCAAGAGTATCTTTTCCCGTTCATTGCTACTTCAAAATCTAAATTACATCAAAAGATTTAGAGAGCATCGAGCTATGCAACATTGCAAGTAAACTCAAACAAATTTTAGAAAAAAAAAAAAAAGCATACCGGTAGGATAAAAATCAAGTATAAGAGAGTTTGCATCTATCATCAATTTCCTATAAGGCTCGGAAGAGCATGGGCTTTACAATTGGTTGAAGTTAGCGACTTCTTTGGCTGGAAATTCTACAAGGAATAAAGGTGCCAACAAATGCACATCGCACCATGTAGGTGGTAAAACTCCCAAGAGTTGATTGAAGCGGTTTGATGAGAGAGCCTAATTCAAACATTATGTCCGGTGAACAAGATCCTTGAGATCGAAGCAAATGGTGCATAGTGATATGGGTAAAACACGAATTCAATGAGTTCCATGGCATAAAGTCAACAATTTGGCATAATTTTCGAGGGGCCAAGAGAAGCCAAAAACTCATTTGAATCATCGAATAAAGTATGATTACAATATGATGCCTTTGTGCAAATGGATCGGGGAGAGGGAGGGGCATCAATAGTAAAAGTAACGATTCCAGAAAATATTCAATCAAATCAACTAATCAAGTACCCAAGTTTCCTAAAACATAAAAATATTTAATCAACAAATGTAGAGGCCAGCAGGAATTCAAAAGCCACCAGAATGTGAAAACTTAATACATTGAACAAAGATTAAATCTTAACTTAATGAGAAACTGAAACTAATCACCTGTTTTTAGCAAATTCCATCATGATGTAAAGGAACTGCCTCATCATCGGCATCATCATCTTGCACCACAGCTGTGAGATCTCCTATTCCTAGATTTTGAAGCAATTCTTTAACCTTTAATATAATGTTCCCAATGAAACTACATTAGAATCCTAAATCTTCACAATGAAGGATAATAAATGGACAAAGCGACATAGAGTACTTGAACTCTCATCATCACATCCTAGGATTTTTTTCACATAACAACATCTCAAGTCTAGATCATTTTCAAAAAACACACTGTTTTTGCTTCTCGTGCATTTCCTCAACAAATGCACGTTTCTTCAGCGCGAAATACAAGTAAAACATATGTGCAGCTTTCTTCAACAACCGCCACTTAAACTCTGAGCGAAATAGCGAGATAAATATCTGATGCTTGAGTCATTATCTAACAATAATAAAAGGATTCAACACCGAATAATGGGAATTTAAAATCATAAGATGATCAAATTTCAAGGAAAGAATTACATATTTTGAAACGAATTCTTATAAGAAAGACAACTAAATCATGATCGCATAGGAATCCTGATTTCACACTGTCCAGTAATCTCATTGTCAAAAAAATGCAAACAGCATAACCCACCTGCCAAAAAATGTAAAAGGCAACTTTGCAATGCGCTACAGAAGGGAAAGCATTAAGGATGCCAAAAAAAATAAAAAGCAAGCTGCGAGAATACAATAAGCATCTGAGGATAACCCACCGCCAAGAGTATCTTTTTCCGTTCATTGCTACTTCAAAATCTAAATTACATCAAAAGATTTAGAGAGCATCGAGCTATGCAACATTGCAAGTAAACTCAAACAAATTTTAGAAAAAAAAAAAAAAAAAAAAGCATACCGGTAGGATAAAAATCAATGATAAGAGAGTTTGCATCATCATCAATTTCCTATAAGGCTCGGGAAGAGCATGGGGGCACCGCAATTGGTTGAAGTTAGCGACTTTGCCTTTGGAAATTCTACAAGGAATAAAGGTGCCAACAAATGCACATCACACCTTGTGGTGGTAAAACTCCCAAGAGTTGATTGAAGCGGTTTGATGAGAGAGCCTAATTCAAACATTATGTCGGTGAACAAGATCCTTGAGATCGAAGCAAATGGTGCATAGTGATATGGGTAAAACACGAATTCAATGAGTTCCATGGCATAAAGTCAACAATTTGGCATAATTTTCAGGGGCCAAGAGAAGCCAAAAACTCATTTGAATCATCGAAAAATATGATTACAATATGATGCCTTTGTGCGATGGATCGGGGAGAGGGAGGGGCATCAATAGTAAAAGTAACGATTCAGAAAATATTCAATCTAATCAACTAATCAAGTACCCAAGTTTCCTAAAACATAAAAATATTTAATCAACAAATGTAGAGGCCAGCGAGAATTCAAAAGCCACGAATGTCAAAACTTAATACATTGAACAAAGATTAAATCTTAACTTAATGAGAAACTGAAACTAATCACCTGTTTTTAGCAAATTCCATCATGATGTAAAGGAACAGCCTCATCATCGGCATCATCATCTTGCACCACAGCTGTGAGATCTCCTATTCCTAGATTTTGAAGCAATTCATTAACCTTTAATATAATGTTCCAACAGAAACTACATCAGAATCCTAAATCTTCACAATGAAGGATAATAAATGGACAAACGACATAGAGTACTTCCGAAATCTCATCATCACATCCTAAGATTTTTCACATAACAGCATCTCAAGTCTAGATCATTTTCAAAAAACACACTGTTCTTGCTTCTCGTGCATTTCCCCAACAAATGCACGTTTCTTCCTGTGAAATGCAAGTAAAACATATATGCGACTTTCTTCAACAATCGCCACTTAAACTACTGAGCGAAATAGCGAGATAAATATCTGATGCAGTCATTATCTAACAATAATAAAAGGATTCAAACCAGAATAATGAGAATTTAAAATCATAAGATGATCAAATTTCAAGGAAAGAATTACATATTTTGAAACGAATTCTTATAAGAAAGACAACTAAATCATGATCGCGTAGGAATCGATTTAACAACATCGATAATCTCATTGTCAAAAAAAAAATGCAAACAAAGATAACCCCACCGCCAAAAAAATGTAAAAGGCAACTTTGCAATGCGCTAGAGAAGGAAAGCATTAAGGATGCCAAAAAAAAAATATAAAAAAGCAAGCGCATAATACAATAAGCATACAGGATAACCCACCTGCCAAGAGTATCTTTTCCCGTTCATTGCTACTTCAAAATCTAAATTACATCAAAAGATTTAGAGAGCATCGAGCTATGCAACATTGCAAGTAAACTCAAACAAATTTTAGGAAAAAAAAAAAAAAGCATACCGGTAGGATAAAAATCAATGATAAGAGAGTTTGCATCTGTCATCAATTTCCTATAAGGCTCTGGAAGAGCATGGGCACTGCAATTGGTTGAAGTTAGCAGCTTGCCGGCTGGAAATTCTACAAGGAATAAAGGTGCCAACAAATGCACATCGCACCTTGTAGCTGGTAAAACTCCCAAGAGTTGATTGAACGGTTTGATGAGAGAGCCTAATTCAAACATTATGTCCGGTGAACAAGATCCTTGAGATCGAAGCAAATGGTGCATAGTGATATGGGTAAAACACGAATTCAATGAGTTCCATGGCATAAAGTCAACAATTTGGCATAATTTTTGGGGGCCAAGAGAAGCCAAAAAACTCATTTGAATCATCAGAACAGTATGATTACAATATGATGCCTTTGTGCAGTGGATCGGGGAGAGGGGAGGGGCATCAATAGTAAAAGTAACGATTCCAGAAAATATTCAATCTAATCAACTAATCAAGTACCCAAGTTTCCTAAAACATAAAAATATTTAATCAACAAATGTAGAGGCCAACAGGAATTCAAAAGCCACCAGAATGTCAAAACTTAATACATTGAACAAAGATTAAATCTTAACTTAATGAGAAACTGAAACTAATCACCTGTTTTTAGCAAATTCCATCATGATGTAAAGGAACAGCCTCATCATCGGCATCATCATCTTGCACCACAGCTGTGAGATCTCCTATTCCTAGATTTTGAAGCAATTCATTAACCTTTAATATAATGTTCCAACAGAAACTACATCAGAATCCTAAATCTTCACAATGAAGGATAATAAATGGACAAACGACATAGAGTACTACAGAACTCTCATCATCACATCCTAGAATTTTTCACATAACAGCATCTCAAGTCTAGATCATTTTCAAAAACACACCTGTTTTTGCTTCTCGTGCATTTCCTCAACAAATGCACGTTTTTCTTCAAATGAAATACAAGTAAAACATATATGCAAACTTTTTCTTCAACAACCGCCACTTAAACTACAGAACAGAAATAGCAGATAAATATACAGTAGCAGTCATTATCTAACAATAATAAAAGGATTCAACACCGAATAATGAGAATTTAAAATCATAAGATGATCAAATTTCAAGGAAAGAATTACATATTTTGAAACGAATTCTTATAAGAAAGACAACTAAATCATGATCGCATAGGAATCCTGATTTCACACTGTCCAGTAATCTCATTGTCAAAAAAATGCAAACAGCATAACCCACCTGCCAAAAAATGTAAAAGGCAACTTTGCAATGCGCTACAGAAGGGAAAGCATTAAGGATGCCAAAAAAATATAAAAAGCAACTGCAGAATACAATAAGCATACAGGATAACCCACCTGCCAAGAGTATCTTTTCCCGTTCATTGCTACTTCAAAATCTAAATTACATCAAAAGATTTAGAGAGCATCGAGCTATGCAACATTGCAAGTAAACTCAAACAAATTTTAGGAAAAAAAAAAAAAAAAAGCATACCGGTAGGATAAAAATCAATGATAAGAGAGTTTGCATCTGTCATCAATTTCCTATAAGGCTCTGGAAGAGCATGGGCCTTTACAATTGGTTGAAGTTAGCGCTTGTCATTTGGAAATTCTACAAGAAATAAAGGTGCCAACAAATGCACATCACACCTTGTAGGTGGTAAAACTCCCAAGAGTTGATTGAGCGGTTTGATGAGAGAGCCTAATTCAAACATTATGTCCGGTGAACAAGATCCTTGAGATCGGAAGCAAATGGGTGCATAGTGATATGGGTAAAACACGAATTCAATGAGTTCCATGGCATAAAGTCAAGCAATTTGGCATAATTTTCAGGGGCCAAGAGAAGCCAAAAACTCATTTGAATCATCAGAACAGTATGATTACAATATGATGCCTTTGTGCAGTGGATCGGGGAGAGGGGAGGGGCATCAATAGTAAAAGTAACGATTCCAGAAAATATTCAATCTAATCAACTAATCAAGTACCCAAGTTTCCTAAAACATAAAAATATTTAATCAACAAATGTAGAGGCCAACAGGAATTCAAAAGCCACCAGAATGTCAAAACTTAATACATTGAACAAAGATTAAATCTTAACTTAATGAGAAACTGAAACTAATCACCTGTTTTTAGCAAATTCCATCATGATGTAAAGGAACAGCCTCATCATCGGCATCATCATCTTGCACCACAAATTTGTGAGATCTCCTATTCCTAGATTTTGAAGCAATTCATTAACCTTTAATATAATGTTCCAATGAAACTACATCGAGAATCCTAAATCTTCACAATGAAGGATAATAAATGGACAAACGACATAGAGTACTTAGAACTCTCATCATCACATCCTAGGATTTTTCACATAACAAACATCTCAAGTCTAGATCATTTTCAAAAAACACACTTTTCTTGCTTCTCGTGCATTTCCCAACAAATGCACGTTTCTTATTGTGAAATGCAAGTAAAACATATGTGCGACTTTTCTTCAACAATCGCCACTTAAACTACTGAGCGAAATAGCGAGATAAATATCTGATGAGAGAGTCATTATCTAACAATAATAAAAGGATTCAACACCGAATAATGAGAATTTAAAATCATAAGATGATCAAATTTCAAGGAAAGAATTACATATTTTGAAACGAATTCTTATAAGAACGACAACTAAATCATGATCGCGTAGGAATCCTGATTTAACACTGTTCAGTAATCTCATTGTCAAAAAAATGCAAACGGCATAACCCACCTGCCAAAAAATGTAAAAGGCAACTTTGCAATGCGCTAGAGAAGGGAAAGCATTAAGGATGCCAAAAAAATCTAAAAAGCAACTGCAGAATACAATAAGCATACAGGATAACCCACCTGCCAAGAGTATCTTTTCCCGTTCAAAGCTACTTCAAAATCTAAATTACATCAAAAGATTTAGAGAGCATCGAGCTATGCAACATTGCAAGTAAACTCAAACCAATTTTAGGGAAAAAAAAAAAGCATACCGGTAGGATAAAAATCAATGATAAGTGAGTTTGCATCTGTCATCAATTTCCTATAAGGCTCTGGAAGAGCATGGGCACTGCAATTGGTTGAAGTTAGCAGCTTGCAGCCTGGAAATTCTACAAGGAATACAGGTGCAAACAAATGCACATCGCACCATGTAGCTGGTAAAACTCCCAAGAGTTGATTGAACGGTTTGATGAGAGAGCCTAATTCAAACATTATGTCCAGCAGAACAAGATCCTTGAGATCAGAAGCAAATGGTGCATTGTGATATGGGTAAAACCTGAATTCAATGAGTTCCATGGCATAAAGTCAACAATTTGGCATAATTTTCAGGGGCCAAGAGAAGCAAAAAACTCATTTGAATCGTCAGAACAGTATGATTACAATATGATGCCTTTGTGCAGTAGATCGGGGAGAGGGGAGGGGCATCGATAGTAAAAGAAACGATTCCAGAAAATATTCAATCTAATCAACTAATCAAGTACCCAAGTTTCCTAAAACATAAAAATATTTAATCAACAAATGTAGTGGCCAGCAGGAATTCAGAAGCCACCAGAATGTCAAAACTTAATACATTGAACAAAGATTAAATCTTAACTTAATGAGAAACTGAAACTAATCACCTGCTTTAGCAAATTCCATCATGATGTAAAGGAACAGCCTCATCATCGGCATCATCATCTTGCACCACAGCTGTGAGATCTCCTATTCCTAGATTTTGAAGCAATTCTTTAACCTTTAATATAATGTTCCAACAGAAACTACATTAGAATCCTAAATCTTCACAATGAAGGATAATAAATGGACAAACGACATAGAGTACTTCAGAAATCTCATCATCACATCCTAGGATTTTTCACATAACAACATCTCAAGTCTAGATCATTTTCAAAAACACACCTGTTCTTGCTTCTCGTGAATTTCCTCAACAAATGCACGTTTCTTCAGCGCGAAATGCAAGTAAAACATATGTGCAGCTTTCTTCAACAACCGCCACTTAAACTACAGAGCAGAAATAGCGAGATAAAATATCTGATGCTTGAGTCATTATCTAACAATAATAAAAGGATTCAACACCGAATAATGAGAATTTAAAATCATAAGATGATCAAATTTCAAGGAAAGAATTACATATTTTGAAACGAATTCTTATAAGAAAGACAACTAAATCATGATCGCGTAGGAATCACGATTTTCACACTTGCCCATCGATAATCTCATTGTCAAAAAAAAAAAAAACAAAGATAACCCACACCAAAAAAATGTAAAAGGTAACTTTGCAATGCGCTAGAGAAGGGAAAGCATTAAGGATGTCAAAAAAATCTAAAAAGCAACTGCAGAATACAATAAGCATACTGGGATAACCCCACCGCCAAGAGTATCTTTTCCGTTCATTGCTACTTCAAAATCTAAATTACATCAAAAATTTAGAGAGCATCGAGCTATGCAACATTGCAAGTAAACTCAAACAAATTTTAGGAAAAAAAAAAAAAAAAAGCATCTTGGTAGGATAAAATCAATGATAAGAGAGTTTGCATCTGTCATCAATTTCCTATAAGGCTCTGGAAGAGCATGGGCACTGCAATTGGTTGAAGTTAGCAGCTTGCTGGCTGGAAATTCTACAAGGAATAAAGGTGCCAACAAATGCACATCACACCCTGTAGCTGGTAAAACTCCCAAGAGTTGATTGAACGGTTTGATGAGAGAGCCTAATTCAAACATTATGTCCAGCTGAACAAGATCCTTGAGATCAGAAGCAAATGGTGCATAGTGATATGGGTAAAACCTGAATTCAATGAGTTCCATGGCATAAAGTCAGCAATTTGGCATAATTTTCAGGGGCCAAGAGAAGCCAAAAACTCATTTGACTCATCAGAAAAATATGATTACAATATGATGCCTTTGTGCAGTGGATCGGGGAGAGGGGAGGGGCATCAATAGTAAAAGTAACGATTCCTGAAAATATTCTATCTAATCAACTAATCAAGTACCCAAGTTTCCTAAAACATAAAAATATTTAATCAACAAATGTAGAGGCCAGCAGGAATTCAGAAGCCACCAGAATGTCAAAACTTAATACATTGAACTAAGATTAAATCTTAACTTAATGAGAAACTGAAACTAATCACCTGTTTTTAGCAAATTCCATCATGATGTAAATGAACAGCCTCATCATCGGCATCATCATCTTGCACCACAGCTGTGAGATCTCCTATTCCTAGATTTTGAAGCAATTCTTTAACCTTTAATATAATGTTCCAACAGAAACTACATCAGAATCCTAAATCTTCACAATGAAGGATAATAAATGGACAAACGACATAGAGTACTACAGAACTCTCATCATCACATCCTAGGATTTTTCACATAACAGCATCTCAAGTCTAGATCATTTTCAAAAACACACCTGTTCCTGCTTCTCGTGCATTTCCCCAACAAATGCACGTTTCTTCAGCGCGAAATGCAAGTAAAACATATGTGCAGCTTTCTTCAACAACCGCCACTTCAACTACAGAACAGAAATAGCAGATAGATATACAGTAGCAGTCTTTATCTAACAATAATAAAAGGATTCAACACAGAATAATGAGAATTTAAAATCAGAAGATGATCAAGCTTCAAGGAAAGAATTACATATTTTGAAACGAATTCTTATAAGAAAGGCAACTAAATCATGATTGCGTAGGAATCCTGATTTAACACTGTCCATTAATCTCATTTTCAAAACAATGCAAACAGCATAACCCACCTTCCAAAAAATGTAAAAGGCAACTTTGCAATACCCTAGAGAAGGGAAAGCATTAAGGATGACAAAAAAATCTAAAAAGCAACCGCAGAATGCAGTAAGCATACAAGGTAACCCACCTGCCAAGTGTATCTTTTCCCGCTCATAGCCACTTCAAAATCTAAAATACATCAAAAGATTTAGAGAGCATCGAGCAATGCAACATTGAAAGTAAACTCAAACCAATTTTAGGAAAAAAAAAAAAGCATACCGGTAGGATAAAAATCAATGATAGGCGAGTTTGCATCTGTCATCAATTTCCAATAACGCTCTGGAAGAGCATGGGCCTTACATTTGGTTGTAGTTAGCGACTTCTGTGGCTGGAAATTCTACAAGGAATAACGGCGCCAACAAATGCACATCGCACCTTGTAGCTGGGAAAACACCCAAGAGCTGATTGAACGGTTTGATGGGAGAGCCCAATTCAAACATTATGTCCAACTGAACAAGATCCTTGAGATCAGAAGCAAAAGGTGCATAGTGATATGGGTAAAACCTGAATTCAACGAGTTCCATGGCATAATGTCAGCAATTTGGCATAATTTTCAGGGGCCAAGAGAAGCCAAAAACTCATTTGAATCCGCAGAAAGGTATGATTATGATATGATGCCTTTGTCCAGTGGATCGGGGAGAGGGGAGGGGCATCAATAGTAAAAGTAATGCTTCTAAAAAATATTCAATCTAATCAACTAATCAAGTACCCAAGTTTCCTAAAACATAAAAATATTTAATCAACAAATGCAGAGGCCAGCAGGAATTCAAAAGCCACCAGAACGTCAAAACGTACAACATTGAACAAAGATTAAATCTTAACTTAATGAGAAACTGAAACTAATCACCTGTTTTTAGCAAATTCCATCATGATGTAAAGGAACAGTCTCATCATCGGCATCATCATCTTGCACCACAGCTTTGCGATCTCCTATTCCTAGATTTTGAAGCAATTCTTTAACCTTTAATAAAATGTTCCAACAGAAACTACATCAGAATCCTAAACCTTAACAATGAAGGATAATAAATGGACAAACGACATAGAGTACAACAGAACTCTCAACGTCACATCCTAGGATTTTTCACATAACAGCATCTCAAGTCTAGATCATTTTCAAAAACACACCTGTTCTTGCTTCTCGTGCATTTCCTCAACAAATGCACGTTTCTTCAGCGCGAAATGCAAGTAAAACATATGTGCAACTTTCTTCAACAACCGCCACTTAAACTACAGAACAGAAATAGCAGATAAATATACAGTACCAGTCATTATCTAACAATAATAAAAGGATTCAATACAGAATAATGGGAATTTAAAATCAGAAGATGATCAAACTTCAAGGAAAGAATTACATATTTTGAAACGAATTCTTATAAGAAAGGCAACTAAATCATGATTGCGTAGGAATCCTGATTTAACACTGTCCATTAATCTCATTCTCAAAAAAATGCAAACAGCATAACCCACCTTCCAAAAAATGTAAAAGGCAATTTTGCAATACCCTAGAGAAGGGAAAGCATTAAGGATGACAAAAAAATCTAAAAAGCAACTGCAGAATGCAGTAAGCATACAAGGTAACCCACCTGCCAAGTATATCTTTTCCCGTTCATAGCCACTTCAAAATCAAAAATACATCAAAAGATTTAGAGAGCATCAAGCAATGCAACATTGAAAGTAAACTCAAACCAGTTTTAGGAAAAAAAAAAAAGCATACCAGTAGGATAAAAATCAATGATAGGCGAGTTTGCATCTGTCATCAATTCCCAATAACGCTCTGGAAGAGCATGGGCACTGCAATTGGTAGTAGTTAGCAGCTTGCTGGCTGGAAATTCTACAAGGAATCACGGCGCCAACAAATGCACATCGCACCTTGTAGCTGGGAAAACTCCCAAGAGCTGATTGAACGGTTTGATGGGAGAGCCTAATTCAAACATTATGTCCAACTGAACAAGATCCTTCAGATCAGAAGCAAAAGGTGCATAGTGATATGGGTAAAACCTGAATTCAACGAGTTCCATGGCATAATGTCAGCAATTTGGCATAATTTTCAGGGGCCAAGAGAAGCCAAAAACTCATTTGAATCCGCAGAACAATATGATTATGATATGATGCCTTTGTGCAGTGGATCGGGAGAGGGGTGGGGCATCAAAAGTAAAAATAATGATTCCAGAAAATAATCAATCTAATCAACTAATCAAGTACTCATGTTTCCTAAAACATAAAAATATTTAATCAACAAATGTAGAGGCCAGCAGGAATTCAGAAGCCACCAGAATGTCAAAACTTAATACATTGAACAAAGATTAAATCTTAACTTAACGAGAAACTGAAACAAATCACCTGTTTTTAGCAAATTCCATCATGATGTAAAGGAACAGCCTCATCATCGGCATCATCATCTTGCACCACAGCTGTGTGACCTCCTATTCCTAGATTTTGAAGCAATTCTTCAACCTTTAATTTAATGTTCCAACACAAACTGCATCAGAATCCTAAACCTTCACAATGAAGGATAATAAATGGACAAACAACAAAGAGTACTACAGAACTCTCATCATCACATCCTAGGATTTTTCACATTACAGCATCTCAAGTCTAGATCATTTTCAAAAACACACCTGTTCTTGTTTCTCGTGCATTTCCTCCACAAATGCACGTTTCTTCAACGCGAAATGCAAGTAAAACATATGTGCAGCTTTCTTCAACAACCGCCACTTAAACTACAGATAAGAAATAGCAGATAAATATACAGTACCAGTCATTATCTAACAATAATAAAAGGATTCAACACCGAATAATGAGAATTTAAAATCAGAAGATGATCAAACTTCAAGGAAAGAATTACATATTTTGAAACGAATTCTTAAAAGAAAGGCAACTAAATCATGATCGCGTAGGAATCTTGATTTAACACTGTCGAGAAATCTCATTCTCAAAAAAATGCAAACAGCATAACCCACCTGCCAAAAAATGTAAAAGGCAACTTTGCAATGCCCTAGAGAAGGGAAAGCATTAAGGATGCCAAAAAAATCTAAAAAGCAACTGCAGAATGCAGTAAGCATACAGGATAACACACCTGCCAAGAGTATCTTTTCCCGTTCATAGTTACTTCAAAATCTAAAATACATCAAAAGATTTTGAGAGCATCGAGCTATGCAACATTGCAAGTAAACTCAAACAAATTTTAGGAAAAAAAAAAGCATACCGATAGGATAAAAATCAATGATAGGCGAGTTTGCATCTGTCATCAATTTCCTATAAGGCTCTGGAAGAGCATGGGCACTGCAATTGGTTATAGTTAGCAGCTTGCTGGCTGGAAATTCTACAAGGAATAACGGCGCCAACAAATGCACATCGCACCTTGTAGCTGGGAAAACTCCCAAGAGCTGATTGAACGGTTTGATGTGAGAGCCTAATTCAAACATTATGTCGGTGAACAAGATCCTTGAGATCGAAGCAAATGGTGCATAGTGATATGGGTAAAACCTGAATTCAATGAGTTCCATGGCATAAAGTCAGCAATTTGGCATAACTTTCAGGGGCCAAGAGAAGCCAAAAACTCATTTGAATCATCAGAACAGTATGATTATGATATGATGCCTTTGTGCAGTGGATCGGGGAGAGGGGAGGGGCATCAATAGTAAAAGTAATGATTCTAAAAAATATTCAATCTAATCAACTAATCAAGTACCCAAGTTTCCTAAAACATAAAAATATTTAATCAACAAATGTAGAGGCCAGCAGGAAATCAAAAGCCACCAGAACGTCAAAACGTACTACATTGAACAAACACTAAATCTTAACTTAATGAGAAACTGAAACTAATCACCTGTTTTTAGCAAATTCCATCATGATGTAAAGGAACAGTCTCATCATCGGTATCATCATCTTGCACCACAGCTGTGCGATCTCCTATTCCTAGATTTTGAAGCAATTCTTTAACCTTTAATAAAATGTTCCAACAGAAACTACATCAGAATCCTAAACCTTAACAATGAAGGATAATAAATGGACAAACGACATAGAGTACTACAGAACTCTCATCATCACATCCTAGGATTTTTCACATAACAGCATCTCAAGTCTAGATCATTTTCAAAAACACACCTGTTCCTGCTTCTCGTGCATTTCCCCAACAAATGCACGTTTCTTCAGCACGAAATGCAAGTAAAACATATGTGCAGCTTTCTTCAACAACCGCCACTTCAACTACAGAACAAAAATAGCAGATAGATATACAGTAGCAGTCTTTATCTAACAATAATAAAAGGATTCAATACAGAATAATGAGAATTTAAAATCAGAAGATGATCAAGCTTCAAGGAAAGAATTACATATTTTGAAACGAATTCTTATAAGAAAGGCAACTAAATCATGATTGCGTAGGAATCCTGATTTAACACCGTCCATTAATCTCATTTTCAAAAAAATGCAAACAGCATAACCCACCTTCCAAAAAATGTAAAAGGCAACTTTGCAATACCCTAGAGAAGGGAAAGCATTAAGGATGACAAAAAAATCTAAAAAGCAACTGCAGAATGCAGTAAGCAATGCAACATTGAAAGTAAACTCAAACCAATTTTAGGAAAAAAAAAAAGCATACCGGTAGGATAAAAATCAATGATAGGCGAGTTTGCATCTGTCATCAATTTCCAATAACGCTCTGGAAGAGCATGGGCACTGCATTTGGTTGTAGTTAGCAGCTTGCTGGCTGGAAATTCTACAAGGAATAACGGCGCCAACAAATGCATCATCGCACCTTGTAGCTGGAAAACACCCAAGAGGCGATTGAAGCGGTTTGATGGGAGAGCCTAATTCAAACATTATGTCCAATCGAACAAGATCCTTGAGATCGAAGCAAAAGGTGCATAGTGATATGGGTAAAACCTGAATTCAACGAGTTCCATGGCATAATGTCAGCAATTTGGCATAATTTTCAGGGGCCAAGAGAAGCCAAAAACTCATTTGAATCCGCAAAAAGGTATGATTATGATATGATGCCTTTGTCCAGTGGATCGGGGAGAGGGGAGGGGCATCAATAGTAAAAGTAATGATTATAAAAAATATTCAATCTAATCAACTAATCAAGTACCCAAGTTTCCTAAAACATAAAAATATTTAATCAACAAATGCAGAGGCCAGCAGGAATTCAAAAGCCACCAGAACGTCAAAACGTACAACATTGAACAAAGATTAAATCTTAACTTAATGAGAAACTGAAACTAATCACCTGTTTTTAGCAAATTCCATCATGATGTAAAATAACTTGATCTCATCATCGGCATCATCATCTTGCACCCTGACTTTGCGATCTCTTATTCCTAGATTTTGAAGCAATTCTTTAACCTTTAATAAAATGTTCCAACAGAAACTACATCAGAATCCTAAACCTTAACAATGAAGGATAATAAATGGACAAACGACATAGAGTACTACAGAACTCTCATCGTCACATCCTAGGATTTTTCACATAACAGCATCTCAAGTCTAGATCATTTTCAAAAACACACATGTTCTTGCTTCTCGTGCATTTCCTCAACAAATGCACGTTTCTTCCTTGAAATGCAAGTAAAACATATGTAAACTTTCTTCAACAATCGCCACTTAAACTACTGAGCGAAATAGCGAGATAAATATCTGATGCTTGGTCATTATCTAACAAAAATAAAAGGATTCAACACCGAATAATGAGAATTTAAAATCATAAGATGATCAAATTTCAAGGAAAGAATTACATATTTTGAAACGAATTCTTATAAGAAAGACAACTAAATCATGATCGCGTAGGAATCCTGATTTAACACTGTCCAGTAATCTCATTGTCAAAAAAATGCAAACGGCATAACCCACCTGCCAAAAAATGTAAAAGGCAACTTTGCAATGCCCTAGAGAAGGGAAAGCATTAAGGATGTCAAAAAAATCTAAAAAGCAACTGCAGAATGCAGTAAGCATACAGGATAACACACCTGCCAAGAGTATCTTTTCCCGTTCATAGCTACTTCAAAATCTAAAATACATCAAAAGATTTAGAGAGCATCGAGCTATGCAACATTGCAAGTAAACTCAAACAAATTTTAGGAAAAAAAAAAAAAAGCATACCGGTAGGATAAAAATCAATGATAGGCGAGTTTGCATCTGTCATCAATTTCCTATAAGGCTCTGGAAGAGCATGGGCACTGCAATTGGTTATAGTTAGCGACTTCTTTGGCCGGAAATTCTACAAGGAATAGGCGCCAACAAATGCACATCGCACCTTGTAGGTGGGAAAACTCCCAAGAGCCGATTGAACGGTTTGATGTGAGAGCCTAATTCAAACATTATGTCCAGCTGAACAAGATCCTTGAGATCAGAAGCAAATGGTGCATAGTGATTTGGGTAAAACCTGAATTCAATGAGTTCCATGGCATAAAGTCAGCAATTTGGCATAACTTTCAGGGCCAAGAGAAGCCAAAAACTCATTTGAATCATCAGAACAGTATGATTATGATATGATGCCTTTGTGCAGTGGATCGGAGAGAGGGGAGGGGCATCAATAGTAAAAGTAATGATTCTAAAAAATATTCAATCTAATCAACTAATCAAGTACCCAAGTTTCCTAAAACATAAAAATATTTAATCAACAAATGTAGAGGCCAGCAGGAATTCAAAAGCCACCGTAACGCGTCAAAACGTACTACATTGAACAAACACTAAATCTTAACTTAATGAGAAACCGAAACTAATCAATTGTTTTTAGCAAATTCCATCATGATGTAAAGGAAGTCTCATCATCGGCATCATCATCTTGCACCACGGTATGCGATCTCCTATTCCTAGATTTTGAAGCAATTCTTTAACCTTTAATAAAATGTTCCATGAAACTACATCGAGAATCCTAAACCTTAACAATGAAGGATAATAAATGGACAAACGACATAGAGTACTACAGAACTCTCATCATCACATCCTAGGATTTTTCACATAACAGCATCTCAAGTCTAGATCATTTTCAAAAACGCACCTGTTCTTTCTTCTCGTGCATTTCCTCTACAAATGCACGTTTCTCCAACGCGAAATGCAAGTAAAACATATGTTTAGCTTTCTTCAACAACCGCCACTTAAACTACAGAACAGAAATAGCAGATAAATATACAATAGCAGTCATTATCTAACAATAATAAAAGGATTCAACACCGAATAATGAGAATTTAAAATCAGAAGATGATCAAATTTCAAGGAAAGAATTACATACTTTGAAACGAATTCTTATAAGAAAGGCAACTAAATCATGATCGCGTGGGAATCCTGATTTAACGCTGTCCAGTAGTCTCATTCTCAAAAAAATGCAAACAGCATAACCCACCTGCCAAAAAATGTAAAAGGCAACTTTGCAATACCCTAGAGAAGCAAAAGCATTAAGTATGTCAAAAAAATCTAAAAAGCAACTGCAGAACGCAATAAGCATGCAGGATAACCCACCTGCCAAGAGTATCTTTTCCCGTTCATAGCTACTTCAAAATCTAAAATACATCAAAAGATTTAGATAGCATCGAGCTATGCAACATTGCAAGTAAACTCAAACCAGTTTAAGGAAAAAAAAAAAAGCATACCGGTAGGATAAAAATCAATGATAGGCGAGTTTGCATCTGTCATCAATTTCCTATAAGGCTCTGGAAGAGCATGGGCACTGCAATTGGTTGTAGTTAGCAGCTTGCTGGCTGGAAATTCTACAAGGAATAACGGCGCCAACAAATGCAAATCGCACCTTGTAGCTGGGAAAACTCCCAAGAGCTGGTTGAACGGTTTGATGGGAGAGCCTAATTCAAACATTATGTCCAGCTGAACAAGATCCTTGAGATCAGAAGCAAATGGTGCATAGTGATATGGGTAAAACCTGAATTCAATGAGTTCCTTGGCATAAAGTCAGCAATTTGGCATAACTTTCAGGGGCCAAGAGAAGCCACAAACTCATTTGATTCATCAGAACAGTATGATTATGATATGATGCCTTTGTGCAATGGATCGGGGAGAGGGGAGGGGCATCAATAGTAAAAGTAATGATTCCAGAAAATATTCAATCTAATCAACTAATCAAGTACCCAAGTTTCCTAAAACATAAAAATAATTAATCAACAAATGTAGAAGTCAGCAGGAATTCAGAAGACACCAGAATGTCAAAACTTAATACATTGAACAAAGATTAAATCTTAACTTAATGAGAAACTGAAACTAATCACCTCTTTTTAGCACTTCCATCATGATGTAAAGGAACAGCCTCATCATCGGCGTCATCATCATGCACCACAGTTGTGTGATCCCCTATTTCAAGATTTTGAAGCCATTCTTTAACCTTTAATATATAATGTTCCAACAGAAACTACATCAGAATCCCAAACCTTCACAATGAAGGATAATAAATCGACAAACGACATAGAGTACTACAAAACTCTAATCATCACATCCTAGGATTTTTCACATAATAGCATCTCAAGTCTGGATCATTTTCAAAAACACACCTGTTCTTGCTTCTCGTGCCTTTCCTCAATAAATGCACGTTTCTTCAACGCGAAATGCAAGTAAAACATATGCGCAGCTTTCTTCAACAACCGCCACTTAAACTACAGCACAGAAATAGCAAATAAATATACAATAGCAGTCATTATCTAACAAAAATAAAAGGATTCAACACCGAATAATGAGAATTTAAAATCAGAAGATGATCGAATTTCAAGAAAAGAATTACATATTTTTAAATGAATTCTTATAAGAAAGACAACTAAATCTTGATCGCATAGGAATCCTGATTTAACACTTTCCAGTAATCTCATTCTCAATCAAATGCAAAGCAATAATCCCTAAAGTTTCAATCCAATAATCGTTTTCTTTTGTCCTTTTCCTATGAATTTGTCGCTACTCGCTAGGAAAGTATACAAATGGAAAGATTAATCACGGCAGACTAGTGATCTACCTTGTCACCAAAAAGGAAAGCAGGAACGATTCAATTTACCGAAAGAATCTTTCAATTACGTAAATAAAGTTGAAATTTCTAATTCCTAACTCTTCGTGGATAAGAAATAGGAAAAGAGGATTTGAAACAACAGATTCCGTATCGAATTTCCTTTCCTTCGATCCTAAATTTTCTCGGCAGCCGAACATGATAGTTAAAATCTAAATTACGGTTCTAAGAAACCAAATTCAACCGCGAAGTCGAACAATCACAGCGGATTTCATTCGGAGGCCAAATGAAACAACAAAAACAACGAATCGCAGGAATTGAGAGGGAGATCGTGCCTGTTTGTATTGAAACTCGATTGTGTAGGAGAGGAGCATGGGACTGATATCGCCGGCGTCGGGGCGCGAGACTTGGACGATGGAGGCCTTGGGAAGCTGATCCAAAATCCGAGTCGGCTCGGGACGGAGAGAGAAAGAGAAGGAATTCGGATGCTCCGATCGCATTTGGAAGTAGCGAGAGCCGCTCCCCGTCCTTATCAACTGCTCCGATTCCATTCGGCTCCGATCGCCGCCAACGTTTTCCGGTCGAATTCAAGCAATTCACAACACGACGACGAAGAAGAAGAAGAGAGAAAGCGAAGAACGATCTTTAATGGCTTCTGCGTTTGCTTGTTCTGTGGATCGTGTAATTTGGAAGGAAGAGTGAGCGAGCATTGGCAAGCAAAACCACAGAGAGAGAGAGAGAGAGAGAGTGAGAAGAATGGAAATGGTAGGTTTCGTTCTGTTTCATAGGTTTTTGAAATTCTTTTTTACAAGTTTATAATAATAATTATTATTATTAGTATTATTCTTTTTATTATTTTTTTAGTTTTATTATTTTTATTATTATTATTATTGTTATTATTATTATTGTTATTTTTACTATTTTTCTTTTCTTATTTTTATTTCTTTTATTTATTATTATTATTTTTAGTATTATTAATTTAATGTTATTTTTATTGTTATTATTATTATTATTACTATTTTTATTATTATAAGTTTTATTACTTTTATAATTATGATTATTGTTTTTTTATTGTTATTATTATTATTATTATTACTATTTTTATTATTATTAGTTTATTATTTTTATTGTTATTGTTATTAGTTTCATTATTTTTATTATTTTTATAATTTTTTTATTTTTATTGTTATTAGTTTCGTTATTTTTATTAATATTTTCATTATTTTTATTATTAAAATTATTATTTCTATTATTTTTATTATGTTTATTGATTTATTTTTATTATGATGATTACTATTTTTATTATTATTATTACTACTATTATTATTATTATTATTTTAATATTTTCATTATCATTATTAATAGAATAATTACTATTATTTTTATTATTTTTATTATAATAATTATTATTATTTTTTTATTTTTTTTATTATTAGTTTTTTATTATTATTATTATTATTAATTTATTGTTATTTTTCTTGTTAGTATTATTATTATTACTATTTTTATTATTATTAGTTTCATTATCATTATTATTATTATTATTATTATTATTATTGTTATTATTTTTATTATTATGGTTATTATTTTTATTATTAATTTATTGCTATTTTTATTATTATTATTATTATTACTACTTTTTTATTTTTATTACTATTCGTATTATAATTATTATTATGATTATTATTTTTATTATTTTTTTTTTTTATTGCTATTATTAATATTATTTTTTTTTTATTGTTATTATTATTATTATTAATTTTATTATTATTAGTTTTCTTAAATAATCCACGTGAATCAGTTCTAGTTCTGAAAGAGAAAAGAACAAACCTCTGATTTTGCATCCTCAATTGCAGAAGTAATAGCTTCAAATGTAGCCTGACCATCCACAAACCACTAAGCCCGACTACCCTTCACTCAAACCTCTTGGAGGCGCGAAAGATCCAAAGCGGTGAGGATGACACCATCCCTCAGGAGGCCGCAGTCCAGCATCATTAATTGAAGCAACCCAGTCCTTGACTTTAGCACTACTCTTAGCTCTTAACCTAATACTCCGACTTCCACATGTAACCTTTTAAATACATCCATAATTTGTTAGAGAAATCACCAGCCCACTAAAATAACTCAGGTTAGACAGTTTAACATATTGAGAACTGAGACTCACAATCTGAACCAAGAATCACAATCTCTAACATCCAGATTTTCAGAAATTGATCATTATTTCACTTTAAAAAGGTTTGTGAAGACATCAGAACAGAGTAACAAAGAAATAAAAGAAAGAATGACAATAATCTTCAGGCCCAAGAAGAGTGTAAACATTTATTGAGTATTCATGGTATGAGAAAGGATCTATACATGGTAATAGATAACTAAGGAGCAAAAAGAATAAGCAAATAAGTATTCATTGTCTGGGACCGCAGATGATACCTTAGAGTGAGATACAAGATATAAAGAAAGAGATAGGATTTCGTTCTTTTACTTCTTTCGCCAACGATATTCGGCCCTCTCCATTCCCATCTGAGGCTGGTAGGACATCAAAAACAATAATATCTAAAGGTTGAGTATCGAAAGGATCTGCCAGCAAGGCTAAGAATCCAGGCTTTAATACAGCCCAAACCTGTATGCAGTCAAATCCAGGATGATGTCAAAGGGTGAAAAGATTTAATACAAACATTAATGCAGAAAAGATTTTTATGTTTTATTCATTGGACTGTTTCCCTATCCTTAAGTTCACTATTTATGAAGCTAAATCAATACACATCATTACTAACAAGTATAAAACTATGCTCATTCGCTAAATTTATCAATTGAAATGTCTTTTTTAGGCACTCTAAGTGAACTAGTAAGAATGATTTTGACTATACACAAGCAGGGTAAAAAACACAACAAGAATACAACTAGGAGTAAGCTGAAATAAATTCTTTAGTGTGTGGGTCCTGTGAGGTGCCCTGGGGTTAGTTTGGAACACCTCCCTATTACCCAACAAGTCCTTTTTTTCATATTAAACAATGAAGGAAAATGCAAAATGTTCAAATTTCAAATTGAAATAAAATTAAAGAAAATACTGTTTCCATGAAGCAAAGAAACTCAATTATCGAAAAGAAGGGATTTCGGTATAACTATAATAATTATTCAAAAGATATCTTATTTATCAGACCAAATAACGGTTCCCATTACACAGAATATCGTGTTCGGCAATAGCTTAAAGTTTGTCCACCAAATGTGCATTGTTTACAATCATTGTTTGCCAAGGAGAAGGAATGAAGGCGTCGTGAAACCGAATGTGGGAAAATGATTCATTACCTTTTGCCAGTTGTCATTGCAACAATTCAACCATTGGTAGATGCTTCTGAATTTTTGGGACAACATTTCTTGGAATCCTCGTCCTTCAGAATTTTTGGTAGATGCTTCACCATCACCTAGTCTTCTTTTAGCTTGGGACCATATTCTGAAGAAAATGATAATTTAGATACCTTCAAAAATCAGCATACCTGCAGTACGAGATTAAAAATGAAGAGATAAGTGTAAAAGAAATCAAATGCAATAAAATAATGAATAACACAATCTCCAAAATTGATAATATGAGAAATAGAATCTCAAAAGTCTTTCGGAATTACAAAACTGTAGCAATCTTTACAAATTACAATGAAATAATTTAGACAATAGCCAAGTATTATTTATACAAAATAATAAATGATTGCTAAATTTGCATGATGATCATTGAGTGTTAGAAAATACAAAAGCAAGAAAGCTCAAGTATCTAAATGTTTCAGTTTCTAGAAAGTGATTCAGATACCCTTGCATTGCGATCTTTGCTCTGTCAGCAATGGACTCCTACCTTCCCAAGGCTCGCCGAATGATTGGCAGAGCAGCACTAGATGGAACATTTCTGAACAAGAAACCAACCTATCAATTAAAGCTACGTCAAAAATTCTAGAATAACAGATAAATTCCTCCTGCATCCAATTAAACACAAAATACTCCATGTTGTCACCTGTTTTTAGCACTTCCATCATGATATAAAGGAACAACCTCATCATCGGCATCATCATCTTGCACCACGGCTATGTGATCTCCTATTTCTAGATTTTGAAGCCATTCTTTAACCTTTAATATAATGTTCCAACAGAAACTACAGCAGAATCCCAAACTTTCACAATGAAGGATAATAAATGGACAAACGACATAGAGTACTACAGAACTCTAATCATCACATCCTAGGGTTTTTCACATAACAGCATCTCAAGTCTAGATCATTTTCAAAAACACACTTGTTCTTGCTTCTCGTGCATTTCCTCAACAAATGCACGTTTCTTCAACGCGAAATGCAAGTAAAACATATATGCAGCTTTCTTCAACAACCGCCACTTAAACTACAAAACGGAAATAGCAGATAAATATACAGTAACATTCATTATCTAACAATAATAAAAGGATTCAACACCGAATAATGAGAATTTAAAATCAGAAGATGATCGAATTTCAAGGAAAGAATTACATAGTTTGAAACGAATTCTTATACGAAAGACAACTAAATCATGATCGCGTAGGAATCCTGATTTAACACTGTCCAGTAATCTCATTCTCAAAAAAATGCAAACAGGATAACCCACCTGAGAAAAAATGTAAAAGGCAACTTTGCAATACCCTAGAGAAAGGAAAGCATTAAGGATGTCAAAAAAATGCAAGAAAAAAATATAAAAAGCAACTGCAGAATGCAGTAAGCAACAAGGATAACCCACCTGCCAAGAGTATCTTTTTCTGTTCATATCTACTTCAAAATCAAAAATACATCAAAAGATTCAAAGAGCATCAAGCTATGCAACATTGCAAGTAAACTCAAACCAATTTTAGGAAAAAAACAAAAAAAAAAAGAGCATACCGGTAGGATAAAAATCAATGATAGGCGAGTTTGCATCTGTCATCAATTTCCTATAAGGCTCTGGAAGAGCATGGGCACTGCAATTGGTTGTAGTTAGTAGCTTGCTCGCTGGAAATTTTACAAGGAAAAAGGCGCCAACAAATGCACATCACACCTTGCAGCTGGGAAAACTCCCAAGAGCTGATTGAACGGTTTGAAGGGAGAGCCTAACTCAAACATTATGTCCAGGTGAACAAGATCCTTGAGATCAGAAACGAATGGTGCATAGTGATACGGCTAAAACCTGAATTCAAAGAGTTTCATGGCATAAAGTCAGCAATTTGGCATAATTTTCAGGGGCCAAGAGAAGCCAAAAACTCATTTGAATCATCAGAACAGTATGATTATAATATGATGCCTTTGTGCAGTGGATCGGGGAGAGGGAAGGGGCATCAATAGTAAAAGTAATGATTCCAGAAAATATTCAATCTAATCAACTAATCAAGTACCCAAGTGTCCTAAAACATAAAAATATTTAATCAACGAATGCAAAGGTCAGCAAGAATTCAAAAGCCACCAGAATGTCAAAACTTAATACATTGAAAAAAGATTAAATCTTAACTTAATGAGAAACTGAAACTAATCACCTGTTTTTAGCACTTCCATCATGATGTAAAGGAACAGCCTCATCATCGGCATCATCATCTTGCACCACAGCTGTGTGATCCCCTATTTCAAGATTTTGAAGCCATTCTTTAACCTTTAATATATAATGTTCCAACAGAAACTACATCAGAATCCCAAACCTTCACAATGAAGGATAATAAATCGACAAACGACATAGAGTACTACAGAACTCTAATCATCACATCCTAGGATTTTTCACATAATAGCATCTCAAGTCTGGATCATTTTAAAAAACACACTTGTTCTTGTTTCTCGTGGCATTCCTCAATAAATGCACGTTTCTTCAACGCGAAATGCAAGTAAAACATATGCGCAGCTTTCTTCAACAACCGCCACTTAAACTACAGCACAGAAATAGCAAATAAATATACAGTAGCAGTCATTATCTAATAAGAATAAAAGGATTCAACACCGAATAATGAGAATTTAAAATCAGAAGATGATCGAATTTCAAGAAAAGAATTACATATTTTGAAATGAATTCTTATAAGAAAGACAACTAAATCTTGATCGCATAGGAATCCTGATTTAACACTGTCCACCTGTATTTCGGTCCCCTGTTTCTGGAATGGAAGATATTATGGACAACCAAGTGATGTAAACTCTCTCATGCTCTGATCATAACATGAACTCGTGATTTGTTCAAGATGTAATCCATTCTTTGATGTATTTTTGTTCATTTAATTTTCTTTCCGCCTCCCCTCTTCGGATGTGCTATATATAAGGGCTTCCCGATTCACGTAAAGCCTGAGATCCCCGACCACCGCAACAACAAACTATGCCGTTGCGGTGGTGTTCATTATATAAGTGAAATATGAACTAAAGTACTAAAAAGGAGAAAAAAAAGAATCGTTAGAGAACTTAATATTATATGACACACGCACACATATATAAATATATATGTATATAACATACCTAGTGACATGAAATAAATGAATTATGGACATAACCACAAATTTCTCACAAGCAAATAATGATTATTGATTATATATATAATATATATAAATGAATATTACTATTACGTAAATTGGGTTCGGTTACATACATGTTTAAGCACGTCTGTTGGCAGGCAAATCTTCCATTTTTACGCTTATTGTACCCAAACAAATACATTTTACATCCCACTAGTTCCTAGCAGTAATGTGTATTGTACTAGGTGGTCACGAATGATTACTTTGGATAATTGCATGGTCTAATTTTTCATGGTGGCATCATTTCATTAAAAGCGTTATCGAAAAAACTTCAAACATCGCGTATATAATATGTATCTAATGGCACTATATAAATATATTTTTCATTATTTCCTTCAGAATATTTTATTATTATTATTATTATTTTCTACTTAGAAGATTGATTTCTTTGATTTGGCTGCTTGTATACTGCCGTTATGTCCAAACGAAATCGTTGTTTTACTGGTTGGAAAGGAAAGGATCTCTCACTCCTCCCGACTCAAGAGGTACTCGTGAGACATTACCTACTTGTCTAAAAAAAATTTTAACACAAGGCTCAAAATCTATGCTTTAGCTCTAGGACAATTCTCTTGACTTCAAGCATGACGGAATCAGTTTTGAGTGTGTTAGACATTGTCCATGCAAAGTCATATGATACTACGTGGCGTTAGCTTATTGGACACCAAATGCCGAGAAACATTAATATAGCGGATCTTTTCTCCTCTAATTAAATCTACTTTCCCCAAACGTGCTCTCAAATCTGTCTTATATTCTTATTAGAGCTTAATGAAAGAATCAAATCGCCGAACGGAATGATCTCTCCGATTATTCTATCATTACGGGGTGATAAATTGCTTGTAACGAAGATTGAAACCATAATTTGTTAAATTGTTGTAATGAAGATTGAAACGAACGATTGGGATTAACTAACCTGTACGATCCAATGGACCAGCTGCTGGAGGTTGAGATCGCCGTAATCCGTCGTGGTTGAGTAGTCCTCGACGTAGTCACGCAAGACCACAACTCTCTTCTCTCTGTTCTTCAGCATCTGATAGCTCTCCTCATCAGCCTCTTCTTCAAATCTCACAAACTTTGAGAAAATGAAATCAACAAACGAAAATAGGAAAAGCGTTCAAGAAAATGCAAGAATATTAAAGAAGGAACAACAGATTAAATACGCTTAAATACGCTTGTGTATAATTTTAAAAATTAAATATGAAAAACTTACTCTGGGCGGATCTATGTACTCTTCTTCAACACTTGAGACATTTTCTGTTTCCTGAGGAGATGTTGATCGCGAGAATTCGTTTCTGTATTGAAGGAGCAAGGTGTAAGTGCGCGAAGAAGTTAAGTCTCCTTCTGATCGCTCGGAGAAGTCGCTTCGTGAATCTAGGAAAAGTGACGGAGTGTAATCGGAGAAATCGAGGTCCGAATTTTCCAGGAAATTCTCCCGTTGGAGCTCGGAAAACGCCGTTCTGTGGTTAGACGAATAGTCAGAGTGCGAGTCGTAGGAGAAATTCTCCTTACAAGCAAGGTCAGAGTCGATTCTGTTGCTGAATTCCGGCCTCTGTTCTATCGTCGATTCCGAGTTCGAAATTATAGACACTTCCTTATCCAGTAAATTTCTCGAAACTTCACAAAACTCCAATTCTTTTGCTCTGCTTTCCACATCTTTGTTCGCCTCGTCTTCTCTGCTACTTTCGCTTCCAAGCAAGATTCCGCCGCGGAAATGTACGAAATCACCTCATTTTCCTTGGAATCCGATAAATTGTTAACGTTTCCAGAAACAGAACTTTGTTCAAGGCAGGAAATCTCCGATGCCTTAACTTCTTTAGAATCCTCCTTTCTTTCAATTTCCTTGGAAATTTGACTTTTCTTTCGTCTCTTATTCTTCAACTTCAAGCTTCTTTCTCCGGAAACTCCACCGAACTTCCGCTTTCAAAAAATCGCCTTACTCGGCTTCCTCTCCGATCCGACCGAAATTCGACTTGATTCGCACGAAACTTCGCCTTCGAAGTACGAGAACGAGCTCGAATCAACAGAGAAGGCCGAGAAACCAGAATTCTTAACACCGGCATCGAAATTAGTCCGAAGAAACAGTAAAATCGGAGAAATTCGAGCTCGTCTCCGGCGAGGGAGCTCCGACCGAAGCTTCCTCTTGGCGATGGACGGCATCGATCGGAGCTCTTGCTTCGCTCGGCTCGATCTTTTTTCTTCATTGGCGATATGAAAGTTCTTCGAAATCGGAGATTCCGAATTCTCGAGTGTTGAGATGGCTTGGTGGTTTGGGAGATTTGGATTCAGTTTTAGAGAAATGGAACAGGGGGGAGAGAGGGAGGCGGGTCCGAGTTCGTCTAAAGCGGTAATGGAAGTTTGGAGGGTCCCACTTCAGCGTCTCTTTTCTTTTTCTTTCCCCACGTCCGTACACGGAATGATTGGGCTGGACTTGGGTTTTCTCCGTTGCCTGTGTTTGCTGGACTTGGGTTTTATTATTATTACTATTTTTATTGTTATTTTTTTATTTTTATTTTTATTATTTTTCGTTTTTTAATAATAATAATAATAATAATAATACTAAAAATAATAAATATAATAAAAAATAACATTAATAATAATAACAAAAATAATAATAATTATTATTATTATTATTATAAACTTGTAAAAAAGAATTTCAAAAACCCATGAAACAGAACGAAACCTACCATTTCCGTTCCTCTCTCTCTCTCTCTCTCTCTCTCTCTCTCTCTCTGTGGTTTTGCTTACCAGTGCTCGCTCACTCTTCCTTCCAAATTACACGATCCACAGAACAAGCAAACGCAGAAGCCATTAAAGATCGTTCTTCGCTTTCTCTCTTCTTCTTCTTCGTCGTCGTGTTGTCAATTGGTTGCATTCGACGGGAAAACGTTGGCGGCGATCGGAGCCGAATGGAATCGGAGCAGTTGATAGGGACGGGGAGCGACTCTCGCTACTTCCAAATGCAATCGGAGCATCCGAATTCCTTCTCCTTATCTCTCCGTCCCGAGCCGACTCGGATTTTCGATCAGCTTCCCAAGGCCTCCATCGTCCAAGTCTCGCGCCCCGACGCCGGCGATATCAGTCCCATGCTCCTCTCCTACACAATCGAGTTTCAATACAAACAGGCACGATCTCCCTCTAAATTCTTGAGATTCGTTGTTTTTGTTGTTTCATTTGGCCTCCGATTGAAATCCTCTGTGATTGTTCGACTTCGCGGTTGAATTTGGTTTCTTAGAACCGTAATTTAGATTTTAACTATCATGTTCGGCTGCCGAGAAAATTTAGGACCGAAGGAAAGGAAATTCGATACAGAATCTGTTGTTTCAAATCCTGTTTTCCTATTTCTTATCCACGAAGCCTAGCGAGTAGCGACAAATTCATAGGAAAAGGACAAAAGAAAACGATTATTGGATTGATGTAGTTTCATTGTGAAGGTTTGGGATTCTGATGTAGTTTCTGTTGGAGCATTATATTAAAGGTTGAAGAATGGCTTCAAAATCTAGGAATAGGAGATCACACAGCTGTGGTGCAAGATGATGATGCCGATGATGAGGCTGTTCCTTTACATCATGATGGAAGTGCTAAAAACAGGTGACAACATGGAGTATTTTGTGTTTAATTGGATGCAGGAGGAATTTATCTTTTATTCTAGAATTTTTGATGTAGCTTTCATTGATAGGTTGGTTCCTTGTTCAGAAATGTTCCATCTAGTGCTGCTCTGCCAATCATTCGGCCAGCCTTGGGAAGGCAGGAGTCCATTGCCGACAGAGCAAAGATCGCAATGCAAGGGTATCTGAATCACTTTCTAGGAAACATGGACATTGTTAACTCCAGAGAGGTTTGCTTGCTTTGTATTATTACTATTTTTTAAGGTGGATTTTGATCGTCTTACTCAATGGAAATACATTCTGAGCTATGAATGAATTTGACGAATTTGATGAAAACTACTTTATAGTATAGTAGAAACATAAACATCTAGATACTTGAGCTGTCTTGCTTTTGTATTTTCTAGCACTCAATGATAAATAATACTTGGCTTTTTGTCTAAATCACGTCATTGTAATTTGTAAACATTGCTACTGAGTTTTGTAATTCGAAAGACTTTTGAGATTCTATTTCTCATATTATCAGTTTTGGAGATTGTGTTATTCATCATTTTATTGCATTTGATTTCTTTCACACTTATCTCTTCATTTTTAATCTCGCATCTGCAGGTATCTTTGACTTTTGGAGGTGTCTAAATTATCATTTTCTCCCAAATATGTTCATAAGCTAAAAGAAGACTACTAAAGCTTCTTTCTAATGTTTTGTAATTTGAGATCCCCGCGGACTATTTTCTGAATTTTTTTAGGGCTGTGTGTGTGATGATGGGATGAAAGGATCTATCTCCATGCGGTGGATATCTTGTCCACCTGTATTTCGGTCCCCTGTTCGGAATGGAAGATATTATGGACAACCAAGTGATGTAAACTCTCTCATGCTCGATCATAACATGAACTCGTGATTTGTTCAAGATGTAATCCATTTGCTTGATGTATTTTTGTTCATTTAATTTTCCTTACGCCTCCCCTCTTCGGGGATGTGCTATAAAGGCTTCCCGATTCACGTAAACCGCGAGAACCCGACCACCACCGCAACAACAAACTATGCCGTTGTTGGTGGTGGTGTTCATTATATAAGTGAAATATGAACTAAAGTACTAAAAAGGAGGAAAAAAAAGAATCGTTAGAGAACTTATTATTATATGACACACGCACATATATATATAAATATATATGTATATAACATACCTAGTGACATGAAATAAATGAATTATGGACATAACCACAAATTTCTCACAAGCAAATAATGATTATTGATTATATATATAATATATATAAATGAATATTACTATTACGTAAATTGGGTTCGGTTACATGTGTGTTAAAAATACGTCTGTTTGGCAGGCAAATCTTCCATTTTTCTGCTTATTGTACCCAAACAAATACATGTTACATCCCACTAGTTCCTAGCAGTAATGTGTATTGTACTAGGTGGTCACGAATGATTACTTTGGATAATTGCATGGTCTAATTTTTCATGGTGGCATCATTTCATTAAAGCGCGTTATCGAAAAAACTTCAAACATCGCGTATAATATGTATCTAATGGCACTATATAAATATATTTTTCATTATTTCCTCAGAATATTTTTTATTATTATTATTATTTTCTACTTAGAAGATTGATTTCTTTGATTTGGCTGCTTGTATACTGCCGTTATGTCCAAACGAAATCGTTGTTTTTCTGGTTGGAAAGGAAAGGATCTCTCACTCCTCCCGACTCAAGAGGTACTCGTGAGACATTACCTACTTGTCTAAAAAATTTTAACACAAGGCTCAAAATCTATGCTTTAGCTCTAGGACAATTCTCTTCGACTTCAAGCATGACGGAATCGGTTTTGAGTGTGTTAGACATTGTCCATGCAAAGTCATATGATACTACGTGGCGTTAGCTTATTGGACACCAAATCTGCCGAGAAACATTAATATAGCAGATCTTTTCTCCTCTAATTAAATCTACTTCCCCAAACGTGCTCTCAAATCTGTCTTATATTCTTATTAGAGCATCGAAAGAATCAAATCGCCCAGAACGGAATGATCTCTCCGATTATTCTATCATTACGGGGTGATAAATTGCTTGTAACGAAGATTCGAAACCATAATTTGTTAAATTGTTGTAATGAAGATTGAAACGAACGATTGGGATTAACTAACCTGTACGATCCAATGGACCAGCTGCTGGAGGTTGAGATCGCCGTAATCCGTCGTGGTTGAGTAGTCCTCGACGTAGTCACGCAAGACCACAACTCTCTTCTCTCTGTTCTTCAGCATCTGATAGCTCTCCTCATCAGCCTCTTCTTCAAATCTCACAAACTTTGAGAAAATGAAATCAACAAACGAAAATAGGAAAAGCGTTCAAGAAAATGCAAGAATATTAAAGAAGGAACAACAGATTAAATACGCTTAAATACGCTTGTGTATAATTTTAAAAATTAAATATGAAAAACTTACTCTGGGCGGATCTATGTACTCTTCTTCAACACTTGAGACATTTTCTGTTTCCTGAGGAGATGTTGATCGCGAGAATTCGTTTCTGTATTGAAGGAGCAAGGTGTAAGTGCGCGAAGAAGTTAAGTCTCCTTCTGATCGCTCGGAGAAGTCGCTTCGTGAATCTAGGAAAAGTGACGGAGTGTAATCGGAGAAATCGAGGTCCGAATTTTCCAGGAAATTCTCCCGTTGGAGCTCGGAAAACGCCGTTCTGTGGTTAGACGAATAGTCAGAGTGCGAGTCGTAGGAGAAATTCTCCTTACAAGCAAGGTCAGAGTCGATTCTGTTGCTGAATTCCGGCCTCTGTTCTATCGTCGATTCCGAGTTCGAAATTATAGACACTTCCTTATCCAGTAAATTTCTCGAAACTTCACAAAACTCCAATTCTTTTGCTCTGCTTTCCACATCTTTGTTCGCCTCGTCTTCTCTGCTACTTTCGCTTCCAAGCAAGATTCCGCCGCGGAAATGTACGAAATCACCTCATTTTCCTTGGAATCCGATAAATTGTTAACGTTTCCAGAAACAGAACTTTGTTCAAGGCAGGAAATCTCCGATGCCTTAACTTCTTTAGAATCCTCCTTTCTTTCAATTTCCTTGGAAATTTGACTTTTCTTTCGTCTCTTATTCTTCAACTTCAAGCTTCTTTCTCCGGAAACTCCACCGAACTTCCGCTTTCACAAAATCGCCTTACTCGGCTTCCTCTCCGATCCGACCGAAATTCGACTTGATTCGCACGAAACTTCGCCTTCGAAGTACGAGAACGAGCTCGAATCAACAGAGAAGGCCGAGAAACCAGAATTCTTAACACCGGCATCGAAATTAGTCCGAAGAAACAGTAAAATCGGAGAAATTCGAGCTCGTCTCCGGCGAGGAGCTCCGACCGAAGCTTCCTCTTGGCGATGGACGGCATCGATCGGAGCTCTTGCTTCGCTCGGCTCGATCTTTTCTTCATTGGCGATATGAAAGTTCTTCGAAATCGGAGATTCCGAATTCTCGAGTGTTGAGATGGCTTGGTGGTTTGGGAGATTTGGATTCAGTTTTAGAGAAATGGAACAGGGAGAGAGAGAGGGAGGCGGGTCCGAGTTCGTCTAAAGCGGTAATGGAAGTTTGGAGGGTCCCACTTCAGCGTCTCTTTTCTTTTTCTTTCCCCACGTCCGTACACGGAATGATTGGGCTGGACTTGGGTTTTCTCCGTTGCGTGTGTTTGCTGGACTTGGGTTTTATTATTATTACTATTTTTATTGTTATTTTTATTTTTATTTTTATTATTTTTCGTTTTATAATAATAATAATAATAATAATAATAATACTAAAAATAATAAATATAATAAAAATAACATTAATAATAATAACAAAAATAATAATAATAATTATTATTATTATTATAAACTTGTAAAAAAGAATTTCAAAAACCCATGAAACAGAACGAAACCTACCATTTCCGTTCCTCTCTCTCTCTCTCTCTCTCTCTCTCTGTGGTTTTGCTTACCAGTGCTCGCTCACTCTTCCTTCCAAATTACACGATCCACAGAACAAGCAAACGCAGAAGCCATTAAAGATCGTTCTTCGCTTTCTCTCTTCTTCTTCTTCGTCGTCGTGTTGTCAATTGGTTGCATTCGACGGGAAAACGTTGGCGGCGATCGGAGCCGAATGGAATCGGAGCAGTTGATAGGGACGGGGAGCGACTCTCGCTACTTCCAAATGCAATCGGAGCATCCGAATTCCTTCTCCTTATCTCTCCGTCCCGAGCCGACTCGGATTTTCGATCAGCTTCCCAAGGCCTCCATCGTCCAAGTCTCGCGCCCCGACGCCGGCGATATCAGTCCCATGCTCCTCTCCTACACAATCGAGTTTCAATACAAACAGGCACGATCTCCTCTAAATTCTTGAGATTCGTTGTTTTTGTTGTTTCATTTGGCCTCCGATTGAAATCCTCTGTGATTGTTCGACTTCGCGGTTGAATTTGGTTTCTTAGAACCGTAATTTAGATTTTAACTATCATGTTCGGCTGCCGAGAAAATTTAGGACCGAAGGAAAGGAAATTCGATACAGAATCTGTTGTTTCAAATCCTGTTTTCCTATTTCTTATCCACGAAGCCTAGCGAGTAGCGACAAATTCATAGGAAAAGGACAAAAGAAAACGATTATTGGATTGATGTAGTTTCATTGTGAAGGTTTGGGATTCTGATGTAGTTTCTGTTGGAGCATTATATTAAAGGTTGAAGAATGGCTTCAAAATCTAGGAATAGGAGATCACACAGCTGTGGTGCAAGATGATGATGCCGATGATGAGGCTGTTCCTTTACATCATGATGGAAGTGCTAAAAACAGGTGACAACATGGAGTATTTTGTGTTTAATTGGATGCAGGAGGAATTTATCTTTTATTCTAGAATTTTTGATGTAGCTTTCATTGATAGGTTGGTTCCTTGTTCAGAAATGTTCCATCTAGTGCTGCTCTGCCAATCATTCGGCCAGCCTTGGGAAGGCAGGAGTCCATTGCCGACAGAGCAAAGATCGCAATGCAAGGGTATCTGAATCACTTTCTAGGAAACATGGACATTGTTAACTCCAGAGAGGTTTGCTTGCTTTGTATTATTACTATTTTTTAAGGTGGATTTTGATCGTCTTACTCAATGGAAATACATTCTGAGCTATGAATGAATTTGATTTAATTTGATGAAAACTACTTTATAGTATAGTAGAAACATAAACATCTAGATACTTGAGCTGTCTTGCTTTTGTATTTTCTAGCACTCAATGATAAATAATACTTGGCTTTTTGTCTAAATCACGTCATTGTAATTTGTAAACATTGCTACAGTTTTGTAATTCCGAAAGACTTTTGAGATTCTATTTCTCATATTATCAGTTTTGGAGATTGTGTTATTCATCATTTTATTGCATTTGATTTCTTTCACACTTATCTCTTCATTTTTAATCTCGTACTGCAGGTATGCTGACTTTTGGAGGTGTCTAAATTATCATTTTCTCCCAAATATGTTCGCAAGCTAAAAGAAGACTACTAAAGCTTCTTTCTAATGTTTTGTAATTTGAGATCCCTGCGGACTATTTTCTGAATTTTTTTAGGGCTGTGTGCAGTGATGGGATGAAAGGATCTATCTCCATGCGGTGGATATCTTGTCCACCTGTATTTCGGTCCCCTGTTTCTGGAATGGAAGATATTATGGACAACCAAGTGATGTAAACTCTCTCATGCTCTGATCATAACATGAACTCGTGATTTGTTCAAGATGTAATCCATTTGCTGATGTATTTTTGTTCATTTAATTTTCCTTCTGCCTCCCCCTCTTCAGATGTGCTATATACAGGCTTCCTGATTCACGTAAGCACAGAACCCGACCACCTGCAACAACAAACTATGCCGTTGCAGTGGTGTTCATTATATAAGTGAAATATGAACTAAAGTACTAAAAAGGAGGAAAAAAAGAATCGTTAGAGAACTTAATATTATATGACACACGCACACATATATAAATATATATGTATATAACATACCTAGTGACATGAAATAAATGAATTATGGACATAACCACAAATTTCTCACAAGCAAATAATGATTATTGATTATATATATAATATATATAAATGAATATTACTATTACGTAAATTGGGTTCGGTTACATGCGTGTTAAGTACGTACGCTGGCAGGCAAATCTTCCATTTTTCTGCTTATTGTACCCAAACAAATACATGTTACATCCCACTAGTTCCTAGCAGTAATGTGTATTGTACTAGGTGGTCACGAATGATTACTTTGGATAATTGCATGGTCTAATTTTTCATGGTGGCATCATTTCATTAAAGCGTTATAAAAAAAAAAAAACTTCAAACATCGCGTATAATATGTATCTAATGGCACTATATAAATATATTTTTCATTATTTCCTTCAGAATATTTTATTATTATTATTATTATTTTCTACTTAGAAGATTGATTTCTTTGATTTGGCTGCTTGTATACCTGCCGTTATGTCCAAACGAAATCGTTGTTTTACGGTTGGAAAGGAAAGGATCTCTCACTCCTCCCGACTCAAGAGGTACTCGTGAGACATTACCTACTTGTCTAAAAAATTTTAACACAAGGCTCAAAATCTATGCTTTAGCTCTAGGACAATTCTCTTCGACTTCAAGCATGACGGAATCAGTTTTGAGTGTGTTAGACATTGTCCATGCAAAGTCATATGATACTACGTGGCGTTAGCTTATTGGACACCAAATCTGTCGAGAAACATTAATATAGCAGATCTTTTCTCCTCTAATTAAATCTACTTCCCCCAAACGTGCTCTCAAATCTGTCTTATATTCTTATTAGAGCACTGAAAGAATCAAATCGCCGCAACGGAATGATCTCTCCGATTATTCTATCATTACGGGGTGATAAATTGCTTGTAACGAAGATTCGAAACCATAATTTGTTAAATTGTTGTAATGAAGATTGAAACGAACGATTGGGATTAACTAACCTGTACGATCCAATGGGAGCTGCTGGAGGTTGAGATCGCCGTAATCCGTCGTGGTTGAGTAGTCCTCGACGTAGTCACGCAAGACCACAACTCTCTTCTCTCTGTTCTTCAGCATCTGATAGCTCTCCTCATCAGCCTCTTCTTCAAATCTCACAAACTTTGAGAAAATGAAATCAACAAACGAAAATAGGAAAAGCGTTCAAGAAAATGCAAGAATATTAAAGAAGGAACAACAGATTAAATACGCTTAAATACGCTTGTGTATAATTTTAAAAATTAAATATGAAAAACTTACTCTGGGCGGATCTATGTACTCTTCTTCAACACTTGAGACATTTTCTGTTTCCTGAGGAGATGTTGATCGCGAGAATTCGTTTCTGTATTGAAGGAGCAAGGTGTAAGTGCGCGAAGAAGTTAAGTCTCCTTCTGATCGCTCGGAGAAGTCGCTTCGTGAATCTAGGAAAAGTGACGGAGTGTAATCGGAGAAATCGAGGTCCGAATTTTCCAGGAAATTCTCCCGTTGGAGCTCGGAAAACGCCGTTCTGTGGTTAGACGAATAGTCAGAGTGCGAGTCGTAGGAGAAATTCTCCTTACAAGCAAGGTCAGAGTCGATTCTGTTGCTGAATTCCGGCCTCTGTTCTATCGTCGATTCCGAGTTCGAAATTATAGACACTTCCTTATCCAGTAAATTTCTCGAAACTTCACAAAACTCCAATTCTTTTGCTCTGCTTTCCACATCTTTGTTCGCCTCGTCTTCTCTGCTACTTTCGCTTCCAAGCAAGATTCCGCCGCGGAAATGTACGAAATCACCTCATTTTCCTTGGAATCCGATAAATTGTTAACGTTTCCAGAAACAGAACTTTGTTCAAGGCAGGAAATCTCCGATGCCTTAACTTCTTTAGAATCCTCCTTTCTTTCAATTTCCTTGGAAATTTGACTTTTCTTTCGTCTCTTATTCTTCAACTTCAAGCTTCTTTCTCCGGAAACTCCACCGAACTTCCGCTTTCACAAAATCGCCTTACTCGGCTTCCTCTCCGATCCGACCGAAATTCGACTTGATTCGCACGAAACTTCGCCTTCGAAGTACGAGAACGAGCTCGAATCAACAGAGAAGGCCGAGAAACCAGAATTCTTAACACCGGCATCGAAATTAGTCCGAAGAAACAGTAAAATCGGAGAAATTCGAGCTCGTCTCCGGCGAGGGAGCTCCGACCGAAGCTTCCTCTTGGCGATGGACGGCATCGATCGGAGCTCTTGCTTCGCTCGGCTCGATCTTTTCTTCATTGGCGATATGAAAGTTCTTCGAAATCGGAGATTCCGAATTCTCGAGTGTTGAGATGGCTTGGTGGTTTGGGAGATTTGGATTCAGTTTTAGAGAAATGGAACAGGGAGAGAGAGAGGGAGGCGGGTCCGAGTTCGTCTAAAGCGGTAATGGAAGTTTGGAGGGTCCCACTTCAGCGTCTCTTTTCTTTTTCTTTCCCCACGTCCGTACACGGAATGATTGGGCTGGACTTGGGTTTTCTCCGTTGCGTGTGTTTGCTGGACTTGGGTTTTATTATTATTACTATTTTTATTGTTATTTTTATTTTTATTTTTATTATTTTTCGTTTTATAATAATAATAATAATAATAATACTAAAAATAATAAATATAATAAAAATAACATTAATAATAATAACAAAAATAATAATAATTATTATTATTATTATTATAAACTTGTAAAAAAGAATTTCAAAAACCCATGAAACAGAACGAAACCTACCATTTCCGTTCCTCTCTCTCTCTCTCTCTCTCTGTGGTTTTGCTTACCAGTGCTCGCTCACTCTTCCTTCCAAATTACACGATCCACAGAACAAGCAAACGCAGAAGCCATTAAAGATCGTTCTTCGCTTTCTCTCTTCTTCTTCTTCGTCGTCGTGTTGTCAATTGGTTGCATTCGACGGGAAAACGTTGGCGGCGATCGGAGCCGAATGGAATCGGAGCAGTTGATAGGGACGAGGAGCGACTCTCGCTACTTCCAAATGCAATCGGAGCATCCGAATTCCTTCTCCTTATCTCTCCGTCCCGAGCCGACTCGGATTTTCGATCAGCTTCCCAAGGCCTCCATCGTCCAAGTCTCGCGCCCCGACGCCGGCGATATCAGTCCCATGCTCCTCTCCTACACAATCGAGTTTCAATACAAACAGGCACGATCTCCCTCTAAATTCTTGAGATTCGTTGTTTTTGTTGTTTCATTTGGCCTCCGATTGAAATCCTCTGTGATTGTTTGACTTCGCGGTTGAATTTGGTTTCTTAGAACCGTAATTTAGATTTTAACTATCATGTTCGGCTGCCGAGAAAATTTAGGACCGAAGGAAAGGAAATTCGATACAGAATCTGTTGTTTCAAATCCTGTTTTCCTATTTCTTATCCACGAAGCCTAGCGAGTAGCGACAAATTCATAGGAAAAGGACAAAAGAAAACGATTATTGGATTGATGTAGTTTCATTGTGAAGGTTTGGGATTCTGATGTAGTTTCTGTTGGGGCATTATATTAAAGGTTGAAGAATGGCTTCAAAATCTAGGAATAGGAGATCACACAGCTGTGGTGCAAGATGATGATGCCGATGATGAGGCTGTTCCTTTACATCATGATGGAAGTGCTAAAAACAGGTGACAACATGGAGTATTTTGTGTTTAATTGGATGCAGGAGGAATTTATCTTTTATTCTAGAATTTTTGATGTAGCTTTCATTGATAGGTTGGTTCCTTGTTCAGAAATGTTCCATCTAGTGCTGCTCTGCCAATCATTCGGCCAGCCTTGGGAAGGCAGGAGTCCATTGCCGACAGAGCAAAGATCGCAATGCAAGGGTATCTGAATCACTTTCTAGGAAACATGGACATTGTTAACTCCAGAGAGGTTTGCTTGCTTTGTATTATTACTATTTTTTAAGGTGGATTTTGATCGTCTTACTCAATGGAAATACATTCTGAGCTATGAATGAATTTGACGAATTTGATGAAAACTACTTTATAGTATAGTAGAAACATAAACATCTAGATACTTGAGCTGTCTTGCTTTTTTTGTATTTTCTAGCACTCAATGATAAATAATACTTGGCTTTTTGTCTAAATCACGTCATTGTAATTTGTAAACATTGCTACAGTTTTGTAATTCCGAAAGACTTTTGAGATTCTATTTCTCATATTATCAGTTTTGGAGATTGTGTTATTCATCATTTTATTGCATTTGATTTCTTTCACACTTATCTCTTCATTTTTAATCTCGTACTGCAGGTATGCTGACTTTTGGAGGTGTCTAAATTATCATTTTCTCCCAAATATGTTCGCAAGCTAAAAGAAGACTACTAAAGCTTCTTTCTAATGTTTTGTAATTTGAGATCCCTGCGGACAATTTGCCGAATTTTTTTAGGGCTGTGTGCAGTGATGGGATGAAAGGATCTATCTCCAAGCGGTGGATATCTTGTCCACCTGTATTTCGGTCCCCTGTTTCTGGAATGGAAGATATTATGGACAAAACCACAAAATAAACATAAAAATGGTTCCTTTGGCCTTCTAAGGGTGCTTTTAGCCCATAAAAACCACAAAATAAACATAAAAATCGAATCTTTGGCCTTTTTGGGGGTACTATTTCCCCACAAAAACCACAAAATAAACATAAAAATCGTATCTTTGGCCTTTTTATAGTGCTTTTTCCCCACAAAACGAAAAAAATAAACATAAAAATCGTTCCTTTTACCTTTTTGGGGTGCTTTTTGACCACAAAACCACAAAATAAACATAAAAATCGTTCCTTTGACCTTCTAGGGGTGCTTTTAGCCCACAAAAACCTCAAAATAAACATAAAAATCGTATCTTTGGCATTGTTGGGGTACTTTTTTCGCACAAAAACTACAAAATAAACATAAAAATCGTTCCCTTGGCCTTTTTTGGGTGTTTTTGCCCACAAAACCAAAAAAATAAACATAAAAATCATATCTTTAGCCTTAGGATGCTTTTCACCCACAAAACCAAAAAAATAAACATAAAAATCGTTCCTTTGGCCTTTATTGGGTGCTTTTTACCCACAAAACCAAAAAAATAAAAATAAAAATCGTACCTTTGGCCTTTTTAGGGTGCTTTTCCCCCACAAAACCACAAAATAATCATAAAAATCGTTCCTTTGGCCTTTTAAGGGTGCTTTTAGCCCATAAAAACCACAAAATAAACATAAAAATCGAATCTTTTGCCTTTTTGGGGGTACTTTTTCCCCACAAAAACCGCAAAATAAACAGAAAGATCGTTCCTTTGGCCTTTTAAGGGTGCTCCTAACCCATAAAAACCACAAAATAAACATAAAAATCGTATCTTTCACCTTTTTGGGGTACTTTTTCCCCACAAAAACCACGAAATAAACATAAAAATCGTTCCTTTGGCCTTTTTTGGGTGCTTTTCACCCCAAAAAACAAAAAAAGAAACATAAAAATCGTATCTTTGGCCTTTTTAAGGTGCTTTTCCCCCACAAAACCACAAAATAAACATAAAAATCGTTCATTTGGCCTTCTAAGGGTGCTTTTATCCCACAAAAACCACAAAATAAACATAAAAATCGAATCTTTGGCCTTTTGGGGGTACTTTTCCCCCACAAAACCACAAAATAAACATAAAAATTGTTCCTTTGGCCTTTTTTGGGTGTGCTTTTCGCCCACAAAACAAAAAAAATAAACATAAAAATCGTATCTTTGGCCTTTTTAGGGTGCTTTTTCCCCACAAAATGAAAAAAATAAACATAAAAATCGTTCCGTTTACCTTTTTGGGGTGCCTTTTGCCCACAAAACCACAAAATAAACATAAAAATCGTTCCTTTGGCCTTTTTGGGTACTTTTTCCACACAAAAACCACAAAATAAACATAAAAATCGTTCCTTTGGCCTTTTTAGGGTGCTTTTTCCCCACAAAACGAAAAAAATAAACATAAAAATCGTTCCTTTTGCCTTTTTGGGGTGCTTTTCCCCCACAAAACCACAAAATAAACATAAAAATCGTTCCTTTGGCCTTTTAAGGGTGCTTTTAGCCCATAAAAACCACAAAATAAACATAAAAATCGTTCCTTTTGCCTTTTTGGGGGTACTTTTTCCCCACAAAAACCGCAAAATAAACAGAAAGATCGTTCCCTTGGCCTTTTAAGGGTGCTCCTAACCCATAAAAACCACAAAATAAACATAAAAATCGTATCTTTCACCTTTTTGGGGTACTTTTTCCCCACAAAAACCACGAAATAAACATAAAAATCGTTCCTTTGGCCTTTTTTGGGTGCTTTTCACCCCCAAAACCAAAAAAAGAAACATAAAAATCGTATCTTTGGCCTTTTTAAGGTGCTTTTCCCCCACAAAACCACAAAATAAACATAAAAATCGTTCATTTGGCCTTCTAAGGGTGCTTTTAGCCCACAAAAACCACAAAATAAACATAAAAATCGAATCTTTGGCCTTTTGGGGGTACTTTTCACCCACAAAACCACAAAATAAACATAAAAATTGTTCCTTTGGCCTTTTTTGGGTGTGCTTTTCGCCCACAAAACAAAAAAAATAAACATAAAAATCGTATCTTTGGCCTTTTTAGGGTGCTTTTTCCCCACAAAATGAAAAAAATAAACATAAAAATCGTTCCGTTTACCTTTTTGGGGTGCCTTTTTCCCACAAAACCACAAAATAAACATAAAAATCGTTCCTTTGGCCTTTTTGGGTACTTTTTCCACACAAAACCACAAAATAAACAAAAAAAAATCGTTCCTTTGGCCTTTTTGGGTGCTTTTTTTTCCCACAAAACCAAAAATAAACATAAAAATCGTTCCATTGGCCATATTGGGGTGCTTTTAGGCCACAAAACTATGAAATAAACATAAAAATTGTTCCTTTTGCCTTTTTGGGTTGCTTTTTGCCCATACAACCACAAAATAAACATAAAAATCGTTCCTTTGGCCTTTTAAGGGTGCTTTTTCCCCACAAAAATCACAAAATAAACATAAAAATCGTCCCTTTGGCCATTTTCGGGTGCTTTTTCCGCACAAAAACCACAAAATAAGCATAAAAAATCGTATCTTTGGCCTTTTTTTGGGGGTTTTTTCCCCAAAAAAAAAAAAAAAAAATAAACATAAAAATTGTTCTTTACCCTTTTTGGGGTTTTAGCCCACAAAACCAAAAAAAAAAATAAACATAAAAATCGTATCTTTTACCCTTTTTAGGGTGCTTTTTTTTCCCCAAAACCAAAAAATAAACATAAAAAAATCGTTCCTTTTGCCTTTTTAGGGTGCTTTTTCCCAACAAAACCAAAAAAATAAACATAAAAATCGTTTCCTTTTGGCCTTTCTAAAAATCGTTTTTTTTACAAAAAAAAAAAAAAAACACAAAATCATAAAAATCGTTTTTACCTTTTTGGGGTGCCTTTTGCCCCAAAAAACAAAATAAATAAATAAAAATCGTATCTTTGGCATTTTTGGGTACTTTTTTCCCACAAAAAAACCAAAAAATAAACATAAAAATCGATCCTTTGGCCTTTTTGGGTGCTTTTTCCCCACAAAAAAAAAAAATAAACATAAAAATCGTATCTTTGGCCTTTTTAGGGTGCTTTTTCCCCTCAAAACGAAAAAAAATAAACATAAAAATCGTTCCTTTTTACTTTTTGGGGGGTCCTTTTTAAAAAAACAAAAACCACAAAATAAACATAAAAATCGTTCCTTTGGCCTTCAAAAGGGTGCTTTTAGCCCATAAAAACCACAAAATAAACATAAAAAACTTTTCGCCCACAATCTTTGGCATTTTTGGCCTTTTTGGGGCTTTTTTGCCCACAAAACAAAAAAAAAACATAAAAATCGTACCTTTAGCCTTTTTAGGGTTTTTTCCCCACAAAAAAAAAAAAAAATAAACATAAAAATCGTTCCTTTTACCTTTTTGGGGTGCCTTTTTGCCCACAAAACCACAAAATAAACATAAAAAATCTTTTTCCTTTTTGGCGTTTTGGGGTACTTTTCCCCACAAAAACCACAAAATAAAAATAAAAATAAATCGTTCCTTTGGCCTTTTTTGGGTGCTTTTTCCCACAAAACCAAAAAAAATAAACAAAAAATTGTATATCTTTGGCCTTTTTAGGGTGCTTTTTAGCCCACAAAACCACAAAACCACTTTTTAGGGTGCTTTTTGCCCACAAAAACCACAAAATAAACATAAAACTCGTATCTTTGGCATTTTTGGAGTACTTTTTCCGCACAAAAACCACAAAATAAACATAAAAATCGTTCCTTTGGCCTTTTTTAGGTGTTTTTACCCACAAAACAAAAAAAATAAACATAAAAATCATATCTTTAGCCTTAGGGTGCTTTTTCCCCCACAAAACCAAAAAAATAAACAAAAAAATTGTTCCTTTGGCCTTTTTTGGGTCCTTTTCACCCACAAAACTAAAAAAATAAACATAAAAATCGTTCCTTGGGCCTTTTTTGGGTGCTTTTTACCCACAAAACCAAAAAAATAAACATAAAAATCGTTCCTTTGGCCTTCTAAGGGTGCTTTTAGCCCGCAAAAACCACAAAATAAACATAAAAATAGTATTTTTACCCTTTTTAGGGTGCTTTTTCCCCACAAAACCAAAAAAACAAATATAAAAATCGTTCCTTTGGCCTTCTAAGGTGCTTTTAGCCCGCAAAAACCACAAAATAAACATAAAAATAGTATTTTTACCCTTTTTAGGGTGCTTTTTCCCCACAAAACCAAAAAAACAAATATAAAAATCGTTCCTTTGGCCTTTTTAGGGTGCTTTTCCCCACAAAACCAAAAAAATAAACATAAAAATCGTTCCTTTGGCCTTCTAAGGGTGCTTTTCGCCCACAAAACCAAAAAAATAAACATAAAAATCGTATCTTTGGCCTTTTTGGGGTGCTTTTTGCCCACAAAACCACAAAATAAACATAAAAATCGTTCCTTTGGCCTTCTAAGGGTGCATTTAGCCCGCAAAAAACACAAAATAAACCTAAAAATCGTATCTTTGGCATTTTTGGGGTACTTTTTCCCACAAAAACCACAAAATAAACATAAAAATCGAATCTTTGGCTTTTTGGGGGTACTTTTCCCCCACAAAACCACAAAAGAAACATAAAAATCGTTCCTTTGGCCTTGTAAGGGTGCTATTAGCCCACAAAAACCACAAAATAAACATAAAAATCGTTCCTTTTGTTTTTTTTGGGTTTTTGGGGTATCTTTACCCTTTTTTGCTTTTTCCCACAAAACAAAAAAAAAATAAACATAAAAATCGTTCCTTTTGCCTTTTTGGGATGCTTTTTGCCCATAAAACCACAAAATAAACATAAAAATCGTTCCTTTGGCCTTTTTAGGGTGCTTTTTCCCCACAAAAACCACAAAATAAACATAAAAATCGTATCTTTGGCCTTTTTAGGGTGCTTTTTCCCCACAAAACCAAAAAATAAACATAAAAATCGTTCCTTTTGCCTTTTTGGGGTGCTTTTTGCCCACAAAACCACAAAATAAACATAAAAAATCGTTCCTTTGGCCTTCTAAAAACCATAAAAACCACAAAATAAACATAAAAATCGTTCCTTTTACCTTTTTGCGGTGCCTTTTGCCCACAAAACGACAAAATAAACATAAAAATCGTATCTTTGGCATTTTGGGGTACTTTTTCCGCACAAAAACCACAAAATAAACATAAAAATCGTTACTTTGTCCTTTTTTGGGTGTTTTTCGCCCAAAAAACCAAAAAAATAAATATAAAAATCGTATCTTTTTATGTTTATTTTGTGGTTTGTGTGGGGAAAAAGTACTGCAAAAAGGCCAAAGGAACGATTTTTATGTTTATTTTGTGATTTTGTGGGGGAAAAGCACCCTAAATAGGCCAAAGATACGATTTTTTATGTTTATTTTTTTGGTTTTGTTGGTGAAAAGCGCCCAAAAAAGGCCAAAGGAACGATTTTTATGTTTATTTTCTGGTTTTTATGGGCTAAAAGCACCCTTAAAAGGCCAAAGGAACGATTTTTTTGGTTTATTTTGTGGTTTTGTGGGCAAAAAGCACACCAAAAAGGCAAAATGAACGATTTTCCTGTTTATTTTTTTCGTTTTGTGGGGAAAAAGCACCCTAAAAGGGCCAAAGATACGATTTTATGTTTATTTTTTTGGTTTTGTGGGCGAAAAGCACCCAAAAAAGGCCAAAGGATACGATTTTTATGTTTATTTTGTGGTTTTTGTGGGGAAAAAGTACCCCAAAAAGGCCAAAGGAACGATTTTTATGTTTATTTTGTGGTTTTTATGGGCTAAAAGCACCCTTAGAAGGCCAAAGGAACGATTTTTATGTTTATATTGTGATTTTGTGGGGGAAAAGCCCTGTAAAAAGGCCAAAGATACTATTTTTATGTTTATTTTTTTTGTTTTGTGGGTCAAAAGCACCCAAAAAAGGCCAAAGGAACGATTTTTATGTTTACTTTTTTGGTTTTGGGAGAAAAAGTACCCTAAATAGGCTAAAGATACGATTTTTATGTTTATTTTTTTGGTTTTGTGGTCGAAAAGCTCCCAAAAAAGGCCAAAGGAACGATTTTTATGTTTATTTTTGGTTTTTGTGGCCTAAAAGCACCCTTATAAGGCCAAAGGAACGATTTTTATGTTTATTTTGTGGTTTTGTGGGTGAAAAGCACCCCGAAAAGGCCAAAGGAACGATTTTTATGTTTATTTTGTGGTTTTTGTGGGGAAAAATACCCCCAAAAAGGCCAGAGGAACGATTTTTATGTTTATTTTGTGGTTTTTATGGGCTAAAAGCACCCTTAGATGGCCAAAGGAACGATTTTTATGTTTATTTTGTGGTTTTGTGGGCAAAAAGCACCCCAAAAAGGCAAAAGGAACGATTTTTTTGTTTATTTTTTTCGTTTTGTGGGGGAAAAGCACCCTAAAAAGGCCAAAGATACGATTTTTATGTTTATTTTTTTGGTTTTGTGGGTGAAAAGCACCCAAAAAAGGCCAAAGGAACGATTTTTATGTTTATTTAGTGGTTTTTGTGGGGAAAAAGTACCCCAAAAAGGTGAAAGATACGATTTTTATGTTTATTTTGTGGTTTTTGTGCGCTAAAAGCACCCTTAAAAGGCCAAAGGAACGATCTTTATGTTTATTTTGTGGTTTTTGTGGTGAGAAAGTACCCCCAAAAAGGCCAAAGATTCGATTTTTATGTTTATATTGTGGTTTTTATGGGCTAAAAGCACCCTTAGAAGGCCAATGGAACGATTTTGATGTTTATTTTTTTGTTTTATGGGGGAAAAGCACCCTAAAAAGGCCAAAGCTACGATTTTTATGTTTATTTTTTTGGTTTTGTGGGGAAAACACCCAAAAAAGGCCAAAGGAACGATTTTTATGTTTATTTTGTGGTTTTTGTGCGGAAAAAGTACCCCAAAAATGCCAAAGATACGATTTTTATGTTTATTTTGTTGTTTTGTGGGCAAAAGGCACCCCAAAAAGGTAAAAGGAACGATTTTTATGTTTATTTTGTGGTTTTTATGGGCAAAAAGCACCCTTAGAAGGCCAAAGGAATGATTTTTATGTTTATTTTGTGGTTTTGTGGGCAATAAGCACCCCAAACAGGCAAAAGGAACGATTTTTATGTTTATTTTTTTCGTTTTGTGGGGAAAAAGCACCCTGAAAAGGCCAATGGAACGATTTTTATGTTTATTTTGTGGTTTTTGTGTGGAAAAAGTACCCCAAAAAGGCCAAAGGAACGATTTTTATGTTTATTTTGTGGTTTTGTGGGCAAAAGGCACCCCAAAAAGGTAAAAGGAACGATTTTTATGTTTATTTTTTTTGTTTTGTGGGGAAAAAGCACTCTAAAAAGGCTAAAGATACGATTTTTATGTTTTTTTTTTTATATTTTGGGGGCGAAAAGCACCCAAAAAAGGCCAAAGGAACGATTTTTATGTTTATTTTGTGGTATTTGTGGGGAAAAATTACCCCCAAAAAGGCCAAAGATTCGATTTTTATGTTTATTTTGTGGTTTTTGTGGGCGAAAAGCACCCAAAAAAGGCCAAAGGAACGATTTTTATGTTTATTTTGTGGTTTTTGTGGGGAAAAAGTACCCCCAAAAAGGCCAAAGATTCGATTTTTTTGTTTATTTTGTGGTTTTTGTGGGCTAAAAGCACCCTTAGAAGGCCAAAGGAACAATTTTTATGTTTATTTTGTGGTTTTGTGGGGGAAAAGTACCCCCAAAAAGCCAAAGATTCGATTTTTATGTTTATTTTGTGGTTTTTGTGGGCTAAAAGCACCCTAAAAAGGCCAAAGATACGATTTTTATGTTTATTTTTTTTTGTTTTGTGGGCGAAAAGCACCCAAGAAAGGCCAAAGGAACGATTTTTATGTTTATTTTGTGCTTTTTGTGCGGAAAAAGTACCCCAAAAATTCCAAAGATACGATTTTTATGTTTATTTTGTGGTTTTTGTGGGCTAAATGCACCCTTACAAGGCCAAAGGAACGATTTTTATGTTTATTTTGTGGCTTTGTGGGCAAAAAGCACCCCAAAAAGGTAAAAGGAACGATTTTTTTGTTTATTTTTTTCGTTTTGTGGGGAAAAAGCACCCTAAAACGGCCAAAGATACGATTTTTATGTTTATTTTTTTTGTTTTGTGGGCGAAAAGCACCCAAAAAAGGCAAAAGGAACGATTTTTATGTTTATTTTGTAGTTTTTGTGGGGAAAAAGTACCCCAAAAAGGCCAAAGATACGATTTTTATGTTTATTTTGTGGTTTTTATGGGCTAAAAGCACCCTTAGAAGGCCAAAGGAACGATTTTTATGTTTATTTTGTGGTTTTGTCCATAATATCTTCCATTCCAGAAACAGGGGACCGAAATACAGGTGGACAAGATATCCACCGGATGGAGATAGATCCTTTCATCCTATCACTGCACACAGCCCTAAAGAAATTCAGAAAATAGTCCGCAGGGATCTCAAATTACAAAACATTAGAAAGAAGCTTTAGTAGTCTTCTTTTAGCTTGCGAACATATTTGGTAGAAAATGATAATTTAGACACCTCCAAAAGTCAGCATACCTGCAGTACGAGATTAAAAATGAAGAGATAAGTGTGAAAGAAATCAAATGCAATAAAATGATGAATAACACAATCTCCAAAATTGATAATATGAGAAATAGAATCTCAAAAGTCTTTCGGAATTACAAAACTGTAGCAATGTTTACAAATTACAATGACGTGATTTAGACAAAAAGCCAAGTATTATTTATCATTGAGTGCTAGAAAATACAAAAGCAAGACAGCTCAAGTATCTAGATGTTTATGTTTCTACTATACTATAAAGTAGTTTTCATCAAATTCGTCAAATTCATTCATAGCTCAGAATGTATTTCCATTGAGTAAGACGATCAAAATCCACCTTAAAAAATAGTAATAATACAAAGCAAGCAAACCTCTCTGGAGTTAACAATGTCCATGTTTCCTAGAAAGTGATTCAGATACCCTTGCATTGCGATCTTTGCTCTGTCGGCAATGGACTCCTGCCTTCCCAAGGCTGGCCGAATGATTGGCAGAGCAGCACTAGATGGAACATTTCTGAACAAGGAACCAACCTATCAATGAAAGCTACATCAAAAATTCTAGAATAAAAGATAAATTCCTCCTGCATCCAATTAAACACAAAATACTCCATGTTGTCACCTGTTTTAGCACTTCCATCATGATGTAAAGGAACAGCCTCATCATCGGCATCATCATCTTGCACCACAGCTGTGTGATCTCCTATTCCTAGATTTTGAAGCCATTCTTCAACCTTTAATATAATGCTCCAACAGAAACTACATCAGAATCCCAAACCTTCACAATGAAACTACATCAATCCAATAATCGTTTTCTTTTGTCCTTTTCCTATGAATTTGTCGCTACTCGCTAGGCTTCGTGGATAAGAAATAGGAAAACAGGATTTGAAACAACAGATTCTGTATCGAATTTCCTTTCCTTCGGTCCTAAATTTTCTCGGCAGCCGAACATGATAGTTAAAATCTAAATTACGGTTCTAAGAAACCAAATTCAACCGCGAAGTCGAACAATCACAGAGGATTTCAATCGGAGGCCAAATGAAACAACAAAAACAACGAATCTCAAGAATTTAGAGGAGATCGTGCCTGTTTGTATTGAAACTCGATTGTGTAGGAGAGGAGCATGGGACTGATATCGCCGGCGTCGGGGCGCGAGACTTGGACGATGGAGGCCTTGGGAAGCTGATCGAAAATCCGAGTCGGCTCGGGACGGAGAGATAAGGAGAAGGAATTCGGATGCTCCGATTGCATTTGGAAGTAGCGAGAGTCGCTCCCCGTCCCTATCAACTGCTCCGATTCCATTCGGCTCCGATCGCCGCCAACGTTTTCCCGTCGAATGCAACCAATTGACAACACGACGACGAAGAAGAAGAAGAGAGAAAGCGAAGAACGATCTTTAATGGCTTCTGCGTTTGCTTGTTCTGTGGATCGTGTAATTTGGAAGGAAGAGTGAGCGAGCACTGGTAAGCAAAACCACAGAGAGAGAGAGAGAGAGAGAGAGGAACGGAAATGGTAGGTTTCGTTCTGTTTCATGGGTTTTTGAAATTCTTTTTTACAAGTTTATAATAATAATAATAATAATTATTATTATTTTTGTTATTATTATTAATGTTATTTTTATTATATTTATTATTTTTAGTATTATTATTATTATTATTATAAAACGAAAAATAATAAAAAATAAAAATAAAAATAACAATAAAAATAGTAATAATAATAAAACCCAAGTCCAGCAAACACACGCAACGGATAAAACCCAAGTCCAGCCCAATCATTCCGTGTACGGACGTGGGGAAAGAAAAAGAAAAGAGACGCTGAAGTGGGACCCTCCAAACTTCCATTACCGCTTTAGACGAACTCGGACCCGCCTCCCTCTCTCTCTCCCTGTTCCATTTCTCTAAAACTGAATCCAAATCTCCCAAACCACCAAGCCATCTCAACACTCGAGAATTCGGAATCTCCGATTTCGAAGAACTTTCATATCGCCAATGAAGAAAAGATCGAGCCGAGCGAAGCAAGAGCTCCGATCGATGCCGTCCATCGCCAAGAAGAAGCTTCGGTCGGAGCTCCCTCGCCGGAGACGAGCTCGAATTTCTCCGATTTTACTGTTTCTTCGGACTAATTTCGATGCCGGTGTTAAGAATTCTGGTTTCTCGGCCTTCTCTGTTGATTCGAGCTCGTTCTCGTACTTCGAAGGCGAAGTTTCGTGCGAATCAAGTCGAATTTCGGTCGGATCGGAGAGGAAGCCGAGTAAGGCGATTTTGTGAAAGCGGAAGTTCGGTGGAGTTTCCGGAGAAAGAAGCTTGAAGTTGAAGAATAAGAGACGAAAGAAAAGTCAAATTTCAAGGAAATTGAAAGAAAGGAGGATTCTAAAGAAGTTAAGGCATCGGAGATTTCCTGCCTTGAACAAAGTTCTGTTTCTGGAAACGTTAACAATTTATCGGATTCCAAGGAAAATGAGGTGATTTCGTACATTTCCGCGGCGGAATCTTGCTTGGAAGCGAAAGTAGCAGAGAAGACGAGGCGAACAAAGATGTGGAAAGCAGAGCAAAAGAATTGGAGTTTTGTGAAGTTTCGAGAAATTTACTGGATAAGGAAGTGTCTATAATTTCGAACTCGGAATCGACGATAGAGAACAGAGGCCGGAATTCAGCAACAGAATCGACTCTGACCTTGCTTGTAAGGAGAATTTCTCCTACGACTCGCACTCTGACTATTCGTCTAACCACAGAACGGCGTTTTCCGAGCTCCAACGGGAGAATTTCCTGGAAAATTCGGACCTCGATTTCTCCGATTACACTCCGTCACTTTTCCTAGATTCACGAAGCGACTTCTCCGAGCGATCAGAAGGAGACTTAACTTCTTCGCGCACTTACACCTTGCTCCTTCAATACAGAAACGAATTCTCGCGATCAACATCTCCTCAGGAAACAGAAAATGTCTCAAGTGTTGAAGAAGAGTACATAGATCCGCCCAGAGTAAGTTTTTCATATTTAATTTTTAAAATTATACACAAGCGTATTTAAGCGTATTTAATCTGTTGTTCCTTCTTTAATATTCTTGCATTTTCTTGAACGCTTTTCCTATTTTCGTTTGTTGATTTCATTTTCTCAAAGTTTGTGAGATTTGAAGAAGAGGCTGATGAGGAGAGCTATCAGATGCTGAAGAACAGAGAGAAGAGAGTTGTGGTCTTGCGTGACTACGTCGAGGACTACTCAACCACGACGGATTACGGCGATCTCAACCTCCAGCAGCTGGTCCATTGGATCGTACAGGTTAGTTAATCCCAATCGTTCGTTTCAATCTTCATTACAACAATTTAACAAATTATGGTTTGAATCTTCGTTACAAGCAATTTATCACCCCGTAATGATAGAATAATCGGAGAGATCATTCCGTTGCGGTGATTTGATTCTTTCAGTGCTCTAATAAGAATATAAGACAGATTTGAGAGCACGTTTGGGGGAAGTAGATTTAATTAGAGGAGAAAAGATCTGTTATATTGATGTTTCTCGACAGATTTGGTGTCCAATAAGCTAACGCCACGTAGTATCATATGACTTTGCATGGACAATGTCTAACACACTCAAAACTGATTCCGTCATGCTTGAAGTCGAAGAGAATTGTCCTAGAGCTAAAGCATAGATTTTGAGCCTTGTGTTAAAATTTTTTAGACAAGTAGGTAATGTCTCACGAGTACCTCTTGTGTCGGGAGGAGTGAGAGATCCTTTCCTTTCCAACCGTAAAACAACGATTTCGTTTGGACATAACGGCAGGTAAACAAGCAGCCAAATCAAAGAAATCAATCTTCAAGGAGAAAATAATAATAATAATAATAAAATATTCTGAAGGAAATAATGAAAAATATATTTATATAGTGCCATTAGATACATATTATACGCGATGTTTGAAGTTTTGTCGATAACGCGCTTTAATGAAATGATGCCACCATGAAAAATTAGACCATGCAATTATCCAAAGTAATCATTCGTGACCACCTAGTACAATACACATTAATGCTAGGAACTAGTGGGATGTAACATGTATTTGTTTGGGTACAATAAGCAGAAAAATGGAAGATTTGCCTGCCAGCGTATTTACTTTTAACACGCATGTAACCGAACCCAATTTACGTAATATAGTAATATTCATTTTTATATATATTATATATATAATCAATAATCATTATTTGCTTGTGAGAAATTTGTGGTTATGTCCATAATTCATTTATTTCATGTCACTAGGTATGTTATATACATATATATTTATATATGTGTGCGTGTGTCATATAATATTAAGTTCTCTAACGATTCTTTTTTTCCTCCTTTTTAGTACTTTAGTTCATATTTCACTTATATAATGAACACCACTGCAACGGCATAGTTTGTTGTTGCAGGTGGTCGGGTTCTGTGCTTACGTGAATCAGGAAGCCTGTATATAGCACACATGAAGAGGGGAGGCAGAAGGAAAATTAAATGAACAAAAATACATCAGCAAATGGATTACATCTTGAACAAATCACGAGTTCATGTTATGATCAGAGCATGAGAGAGTTTACATCACTTGGTTGTCCATAATATCTTCCATTCCAGAAACAGGGGGGACGAAATACAGGTGGACAAGATATCCACCGCATGGAGATAGATCCTTTCATCCCATCACTGCACACAGCCCTAAAAAATTCAGAAAATAGTCATGAGGATCTCAAATTACAAAACATTAGAAAGAAGCTTTAGTAGTCTTCTTTTAGCTTGCGAACATATTTGGGAGAAAATGATAATTTAGACACCTCCAAAAGTCAGCATACCTGCAGTACGAGATTAAAAATGAAGAGATAAGTGTGAAAGAAATCAAATGCAATAAAATGATGAATAACACAATCTCCAAAACTGATAATATGAGAAATAGAATCTCAAAAGTCTTTTCGAATTACAAAACTGTAGCAATGTTTACAAATTACAATGACGTGATTTAGACAAAAAGCCAAGTATTATTTATCATTGAGTGCTAGAAAATACAAAAAGCAAGACAGCTCAAGTATCTAGATGTTTATGTTTCTACTATACTATAAAGTAGTTTTCATCAAATTCGTCAAATTCATTCATAGCTCAGAATGTATTTCCATTGAGTAAGACGATCAAAATCCACCTTAAAAATAGTAATAATACAAAGCAAGCAAACCTCTCTGGAGTTAACAATGTCCATGTTTCCTAGAAAGTGATTCAGATACCCTTGCATTGCGATCTTTGCTCTGTCGGCAATGGACTCCTGCCTTCCCAAGGCTGGCCGAATGATTGGCAGAGCAGCACTAGATGGAACATTTCTGAACAAGGAACCAACCTATCAATGAAAGCTACATCAAAAATTCTAGAATAAAAGATAAATTCCTCCTGCATCCAATTAAACACAAAATACTCCATGTTGTCACCTGTTTTTAGCACTTCCATCATGATGTAAAGGAACAGCCTCATCATCGGCATCATCATCTTGCACCACAGCTGTGTGATCTCCTATTCCTAGATTTTGAAGCCATTCTTCAACCTTTAATATAATGCTCCAACAGAAACTACATCAGAATCCCAAACCTTCACAATGAAACTACATCAATCCAATAATCGTTTTCTTTTGTCCTTTTCCTATGAATTTGTCGCTACTCGCTAGGCTTCGTGGATAAGAAATAGGAAAACAGGATTTGAAACAACAGATTCTGTATCGAATTTCCTTTCCTTCGGTCCTAAATTTTCTCGGCAGCCGAACATGATAGTTAAAATCTAAATTACGGTTCTAAGAAACCAAATTCAACCGCGAAGTCGAACAATCACAGAGGATTTCAATCGGAGGCCAAATGAAACAACAAAAACAACGAATCTCAAGAATTTAGAGGGAGATCGTGCCTGTTTGTATTGAAACTCGATTGTGTAGGAGAGGAGCATGGGACTGATATCGCCGGCGTCGGGGCGCGAGACTTGGACGATGGAGGCCTTGGGAAGCTGATCGAAAATCCGAGTCGGCTCGGGACGGAGAGATAAGGAGAAGGAATTCGGATGCTCCGATTGCATTTGGAAGTAGCGAGAGTCGCTCCCCGTCCCTATCAACTGCTCCGATTCCATTCGGCTCCGATCGCCGCCAACGTTTTCCCGTCGAATGCAACCAATTGACAAACGACGACGAAGAAGAAGAAGAGAGAAAGCGAAGAACGATCTTTAATGGCTTCTGCGTTTGCTTGTTCTGTGGATCGTGTAATTTGGAAGGAAGAGTGAGCGAGCACTGGTAAGCAAAACCACAGAGAGAGAGAGAGAGAGAGAGAGAGAGAGGAACGGAAATGGTAGGTTTCGTTCTGTTTCATGGTTTTTGAAATTTTTTTTACAAGTTTTATAATAATAATAATAATTATTATTATTTTGTTTATTTTAATTATTTTTTTTTATTTTATTTTTATTATATTTATTATTTTTATTATTATTATTATTATTATAAAACGAAAAATAATAAAAATAAAAATAAAAATAACAATAAAAATAGTAATAATAATAAAACCCAAGTCCAGCAAACACAGGCAACGGAGAAAACCCAAGTCCAGCCCAATCATTCCGTGTACGGACGTGGGGAAAGAAAAAAAAGAAAAGAGACGCTGAAGTGGGACCCTCCAAACTTCCATTACCGCTTAGACGAACTCGGACCCGCCTCCCTCTCTCTCCCTGTTCCATTTCTCTAAAACTGAATCCAAATCTCCCAAACCACCAAGCCATCTCAACACTCGAGAATTCGGAATCTCCGATTTCGAAGAACTTTCATATCGCCAATGAAGAAAAGATCGAGCCGAGCGAAGCAAGAGCTCCGATCGATGCCGTCCATCGCCAAGAGGAAGCTTCGGTCGAGCTCCCTCGCCGGAGACGAGCTCGAATTTCTCCGATTTTACTGTTTCTTCGGACTAATTTCGATGCCGGTGTTAAGAATTCTGGTTTCTCGGCCTTCTCTGTTGATTCGAGCTCGTTCTCGTACTTCGAAGGCGAAGTTTCGTGCGAATCAAGTCGAATTTCGGTCGGATCGGAGAGGAAGCCGAGTAAGGCGATTTTGTGAAAGCGGAAGTTCGGTGGAGTTTCCGGAGAAAGAAGCTTGAAGTTGAAGAATAAGAGACGAAAGAAAAGTCAAATTTCCAAGGAAATTGAAAGAAAGGAGGATTCTAAAGAAGTTAAGGCATCGGAGATTTCCTGCCTTGAACAAAGTTCTGTTTCTGGAAACGTTAACAATTTATCGGATTCCAAGGAAAATGAGGTGATTTCGTACATTTCCGCGGCGGAATCTTGCTTGGAAGCGAAAGTAGCAGAGAAGACGAGGCGAACAAAGATGTGGAAAGCAGAGCAAAAGAATTGGAGTTTTGTGAAGTTTCGAGAAATTTACTGGATAAGGAAGTGTCTATAATTTCGAACTCGGAATCGACGATAGAACAGAGGCCGGAATTCAGCAACAGAATCGACTCTGACCTTGCTTGTAAGGAGAATTTCTCCTACGACTCGCACTCTGACTATTCGTCTAACCACAGAACGGCGTTTTCCGAGCTCCAACGGGAGAATTTCCTGGAAAATTCGGACCTCGATTTCTCCGATTACACTCCGTCACTTTTCCTAGATTCACGAAGCGACTTCTCCGAGCGATCAGAAGGAGACTTAACTTCTTCGCGCACTTACACCTTGCTCCTTCAATACAGAAACGAATTCTCGCGATCAACATCTCCTCAGGAAACAGAAAATGTCTCAAGTGTTGAAGAAGAGTACATAGATCCGCCCAGAGTAAGTTTTTCATATTTAATTTTTAAAATTATACACAAGCGTATTTAAGCGTATTTAATCTGTTGTTCCTTCTTTAATATTCTTGCATTTTCTTGAACGCTTTTCCTATTTTCGTTTGTTGATTTCATTTTCTCAAAGTTTGTGAGATTTGAAGAAGAGGCTGATGAGGAGAGCTATCAGATGCTGAAGAACAGAGAGAAGAGAGTTGTGGTCTTGCGTGACTACGTCGAGGACTACTCAACCACGACGGATTACGGCGATCTCAACCTCCAGCAGCTGGTCCATTGGATCGTACAGGTTAGTTAATCCCAATCGTTCGTTTCAATCTTCATTACAACAATTTAACAAATTATGGTTTGAATCTTCGTTACAAGCAATTTATCACCCGTAATGATAGAATAATCGGAGAGATCATTCCGTTTGCGGCGATTTGATTCTTTCAGTGCTCTAATAAGAATATAAGACAGATTTGAGAGCACGTTTGGGGAAGTAGATTTAATTAGAGGAGAAAAGATCCGCTATATTAATGTTTCTCGTGATTTGGTGTCCAATAAGCTAACGCCACGTAGTATCATATGACTTTGCATGGACAATGTCTAACACACTCAAAACTGATTCCGTCATGCTTGAAGTCGAAGAGAATTGTCCTAGAGCTAAAGCATAGATTTTGAGCCTTGTGTTAAAATTTTTTAGACAAGTAGGTAATGTCTCACGAGTACCTCTTGAGTCGGGAGGAGTGAGAGATCCTTTCCTTTCCAACCGTAAAACAACGATTTCGTTTGGACATAACGGCAGGTATACAAGCAGCCAAATCAAAGAAATCAATCTTCTAAGTAGAAAATAATAATAATAATAATAAAATATTCTGAAGGAAATAATGAAAAATATATTTATATAGTGCCATTAGATACATATTATACGCGATGTTTGAAGTTTTTTCGATAACGCGCTTTAATGAAATGATGCCACCATGAAAAATTAGACCATGCAATTATCCAAAGTAATCATTCGTGACCACCTAGTACAATACACATTACTGCTAGGAACTAGTGGGATGTAACATGTATTTGTTTGGGTACAATAAGCAGAAAAATGGAAGATTTGCCTGCCAGCGTACGTACTTAACACGCATGTAACCGAACCCAATTTACGTAATAGTAATATTCATTTATATATATTATATATATAATCAATAATCATTATTTGCTTGTGAGAAATTTGTGGTTATGTCCATAATTCATTTATTTCATGTCACTAGGTATGTTATATACATATATATTTATATATGTGTGCGTGTGTCATATAATATTAAGTTCTCTAACGATTCTTTTTTTCCTCCTTTTTAGTACTTTAGTTCATATTTCACTTATATAATGAACACCACTGCAACGGCATAGTTTGTTGTTGCAGGTGGTCGGGTTCTGTGCTTACGTGAATCAGGAAGCCTGTATATAGCACATCTGAAGAGGGGGAGGCAGAAGGAAAATTAAATGAACAAAAATACATCAGCAAATGGATTACATCTTGAACAAATCACGAGTTCATGTTATGATCAGAGCATGAGAGAGTTTACATCACTTGGTTGTCCATAATATCTTCCATTCCAGAAACAGGGGACCGAAATACAGGTGGACAAGATATCCACCGCATGGAGATAGATCCTTTCATCCCATCACTGCACACAGCCCTAAAAAAATTCAGAAAATAGTCCGCAGGGATCTCAAATTACAAAACATTAGAAAGAAGCTTTAGTAGTCTTCTTTTAGCTTGCGAACATATTTGGGAGAAAATGATAATTTAGACACCTCCAAAAGTCAAGATACCAAAGACGAGATTAAAAATGAAGAGATAAGTGTGAAAGAAATCAAATGCAATAAAATGATGAATAACACAATCTCCAAAACTGATAATAATGAGAAATAGAATCTCAAAAGTCTTTCGAATTACAAAACTGTAGCAATGTTTACAAATTACAATGACGTGATTTAGACAAAAAGCCAAGTATTATTTATCATTGAGTGCTAGAAAATACAAAAGCAAGACAGCTCAAGTATCTAGATGTTTATGTTTCTACTATACTATAAAGTAGTTTTCATCAAATTCGTCAAATTCATTCATAGCTCAGAATGTATTTCCATTGAGTAAGACGATCAAAATCCACTAAAAAAAAATAGTAATAATACAAAGCAAGCAAACCTCTCTGGAGTTAACAATGTCCATGTTTCCTAGAAAGTGATTCAGATACCCTTGCATTGCGATCTTTGCTCTGTCGGCAATGGACTCCTGCCTTCCCAAGGCTGGCCGAATGATTGGCAGAGCAGCACTAGATGGAACATTTCTGAACAAGGAACCAACCTATCAATGAAAGCTACATCAAAAATTCTAGAATAAAAGATAAATTCCTCCTGCATCCAATTAAACACAAAATACTCCATGTTGTCACCTGTTTTTAGCACTTCCATCATGATGTAAAGGAACAGCCTCATCATCGGCATCATCATCTTGCACCACAGCTGTGTGATCTCCTATTCCTAGATTTTGAAGCCATTCTTCAACCTTTAATATAATGCTCCAACAGAAACTACATCAGAATCCCAAACCTTCACAATGAAACTACATCAATCCAATAATCGTTTTCTTTTGTCCTTTTCCTATGAATTTGTCGCTACTCGCTAGGCTTCGTGGATAAGAAATAGGAAAACAGGATTTGAAACAACAGATTCTGTATCGAATTTCCTTTCCTTCGGTCCTAAATTTTCTCGGCAGCCGAACATGATAGTTAAAATCTAAATTACGGTTCTAAGAAACCAAATTCAACCGCGAAGTCGAACAATCACAGAGGATTTCAATCGGAGGCAAATGAAACAACAAAAACAACGAATCTCAAGAATTTAGAGGGAGATCGTGCCTGTTTGTATTGAAACTCGATTGTGTAGGAGAGGAGCATGGGACTGATATCGCCGGCGTCGGGGCGCGAGACTTGGACGATGGAGGCCTTGGGAAGCTGATCGAAAATCCGAGTCGGCTCGGGACGGAGAGATAAGGAGAAGGAATTCGGATGCTCCGATTGCATTTGGAAGTAGCGAGAGTCGCTCCCCGTCCCTATCAACTGCTCCGATTCCATTCGGCTCCGATCGCCGCCAACGTTTTCCCGTCGAATGCAACCAATTGACAACACGACGACGAAGAAGAAGAAGAGAGAAAGCGAAGAACGATCTTTAATGGCTTCTGCGTTTGCTTGTTCTGTGGATCGTGTAATTTGGAAGGAAGAGTGAGCGAGCACTGGTAAGCAAAACCACAGAGAGAGAGAGAGAGAGAGAGAGAGGAACGGAAATGGTAGGTTTCGTTCTGTTTCATGGGTTTTTGAAATTCTTTTTTACAAGTTTATAATAATAATAATAATAATTATTATTATTTTTGTTATTATTATTAATGTTATTTTTGTTATTATTATTAATGTTATTTTTATTATATTTATTATTTTTAGTATTATTATTATTATTATTATTATAAAACGAAAAATAATAAAAATAAAAATAAAAATAACAATAAAAATAGTAATAATAATAAAACCCAAGTCCAGCAAACACAGGCAACGGAGAAAACCCAAGTCCAGCCCAATCATTCCGTGTACGGACGTGGGGAAAGAAAAAGAAAAGAGACGCTGAAGTGGGACCCTCCAAACTTCCATTACCGCTTAGACGAACTCGGACCCGCCTCCCTCTCTCTCCCTGTTCCATTTCTCTAAAACTGAATCCAAATCTCCCAAACCACCAAGCCATCTCAACACTCGAGAATTCGGAATCTCCGATTTCGAAGAACTTTCATATCGCCAATGAAGAAAAGATCGAGCCGAGCGAAGCAAGAGCTCCGATCGATGCCGTCCATCGCCAAGAGGAAGCTTCGGTCGGAGCTCCCTCGCCGGAGACGAGCTCGAATTTCTCCGATTTTACTGTTTCTTCGGACTAATTTCGATGCCGGTGTTAAGAATTCTGGTTTCTCGGCCTTCTCTGTTGATTCGAGCTCGTTCTCGTACTTCGAAGGCGAAGTTTCGTGCGAATCAAGTCGAATTTCGGTCGGATCGGAGAGGAAGCCGAGTAAGGCGATTTTGTGAAAGCGGAAGTTCGGTGGAGTTTCCGGAGAAAGAAGCTTGAAGTTGAAGAATAAGAGACGAAAGAAAAGTCAAATTTCCAAGGAAATTGAAAGAAAGGAGGATTCTAAAAAGTTAAGGCATCGGAGATTTCCTGCCTTGAACAAAGTTCTGTTTCTGGAAACGTTAACAATTTATCGGATTCCAAGGAAAATGAGGTGATTTCGTACATTTCCGCGGCGGAATCTTGCTTGGAAGCGAAAGTAGCAGAGAAGACGAGGCGAACAAAGATGTGGAAAGCAGAGCAAAAGAATTGGAGTTTTGTGAAGTTTCGAGAAATTTACTGGATAAGGAAGTGTCTATAATTTCGAACTCGGAATCGACGATAGAACAGAGGCCGGAATTCAGCAACAGAATCGACTCTGACCTTGCTTGTAAGGAGAATTTCTCCTACGACTCGCACTCTGACTATTCGTCTAACCACAGAACGGCGTTTTCCGAGCTCCAACGGGAGAATTTCCTGGAAAATTCGGACCTCGATTTCTCCGATTACACTCCGTCACTTTTCCTAGATTCACGAAGCGACTTCTCCGAGCGATCAGAAGGAGACTTAACTTCTTCGCGCACTTACACCTTGCTCCTTCAATACAGAAACGAATTCTCGCGATCAACATCTCCTCAGGAAACAGAAAATGTCTCAAGTGTTGAAGAAGAGTACATAGATCCGCCCAGAGTAAGTTTTTCATATTTAATTTTTAAAATTATACACAAGCGTATTTAAGCGTATTTAATCTGTTGTTCCTTCTTTAATATTCTTGCATTTTCTTGAACGCTTTTCCTATTTTCGTTTGTTGATTTCATTTTCTCAAAGTTTGTGAGATTTGAAGAAGAGGCTGATGAGGAGAGCTATCAGATGCTGAAGAACAGAGAGAAGAGAGTTGTGGTCTTGCGTGACTACGTCGAGGACTACTCAACCACGACGGATTACGGCGATCTCAACCTCCAGCAGCTGGTCCATTGGATCGTACAGGTTAGTTAATCCCAATCGTTCGTTTCAATCTTCATTACAACAATTTAACAAATTATGGTTTCGAATCTTCGTTACAAGCAATTTATCACCCCGTAATGATAGAATAATCGGAGAGATCATTCCGTTGCGGCGATTTGATTCTTTCAGTGCTCTAATAAGAATATAAGACAGATTTGAGAGCACGTTTGGGGGAAGTAGATTTAATTAGAGGAGAAAAGATCTGCTATATTAATGTTTCTCGACAGATTTGGTGTCCAATAAGCTAACGCCACGTAGTATCATATGACTTTGCATGGACAATGTCTAACACACTCAAAACTGATTCCGTCATGCTTGAAGTCGAAGAGAATTGTCCTAGAGCTAAAGCATAGATTTTGAGCCTTGTGTTAAATTTTTTAGACAAGTAGGTAATGTCTCACGAGTACCTCTTGAGTCGGGAGGAGTGAGAGATCCTTTCCTTTCCAACCGTAAAACAACGATTTCGTTTGGACATAACGGCAGGTATACAAGCAGCCAAATCAAAGAAATCAATCTTCTAAGTAGAAAATAATAATAATAATAATAAAATATTCTGAAGGAAATAATGAAAAATATATTTATATAGTGCCATTAGATACATATTATACGCGATGTTTGAAGTTTTTTCGATAACGCGCTTTAATGAAATGATGCCACCATGAAAAATTAGACCATGCAATTATCCAAAGTAATCATTCGTGACCACCTAGTACAATACACATTAATGCTAGGAACTAGTGGGATGTAACATGTATTTGTTTGGGTACAATAAGCAGAAAAATGGAAGATTTGCTGCCAAACAGACGTATTTACTTAACACGCATATGTAACCGAACCCAATTTACGTAATAGTAATATTCATTTATATATATTATATATATAATCAATAATCATTATTTGCTTGTGAGAAATTTGTGGTTATGTCCATAATTCATTTATTTCATGTCACTAGGTATGTTATATATATATATATTTATATATGTGCGTGTGTCATATAATATTAAGTTCTCTAACGATCTTTTTTTCCTCCTTTTTAGTACTTTAGTTCATATTTCACTTATATAATGAACACCACCGCAACGGCATAGTTTGTTGTTGCGGTGGTCGGGGTTCAAGGCTTACGTGAATCGGGAACTTTCATATATAGCACATCCAAGAGGGGGAGGCAGAAGGAAAATTAAATGAACAAAAATACATCAGCAAATGGATTACATCTTGAACAAATCACGAGTTCATGTTATGATCAGAGCATGAGAGAGTTTACATCACTTGGTTGTCCATAATATCTTCCATTCCAGAAACAGGGGACCGAAATACAGGTGGACAAGATATCCACCGCATGGAGATAGATCCTTTCATCCCATCACTGCACACAGCCCTAAAAAAATTCAGAAAATAGTCCGCAGGGATCTCAAATTACAAAACATTAGAAAGAAGCTTTAGTAGTCTTCTTTTAGCTTGCGAACATATTTGGGAGAAAATGATAATTTAGACACCTCCAAAAGTCAGCATACCTGCAGTACGAGATTAAAAATGAAGAGATAAGTGTGAAAGAAATCAAATGCAATAAAATGATGAATAACACAATCTCCAAAACTGATAATATGAGAAATAGAATCTCAAAAGTCTTTCGGAATTACAAAACTGTAGCAATGTTTACAAATTACAATGACGTGATTTAGACAAAAAGCCAAGTATTATTTATCATTGAGTGCTAGAAAATACAAAAGCAAGACAGCTCAAGTATCTAGATGTTTATGTTTCTACTATACTATAAAGTAGTTTTCATCAAATTCGTCAAATTCATTCATAGCTCAGAATGTATTTCCATTGAGTAAGACGATCAAAATCCACCTTAAAAAATAGTAATAATACAAAGCAAGCAAACCTCTCTGGAGTTAACAATGTCCATGTTTCCTAGAAAGTGATTCAGATACCCTTGCATTGCGATCTTTGCTCTGTCGGCAATGGACTCCTGCCTTCCCAAGGCTGGCCGAATGATTGGCAGAGCAGCACTAGATGGAACATTTCTGAACAAGGAACCAACCTATCAATGAAAGCTACATCAAAAATTCTAGAATAAAAGATAAATTCCTCCTGCATCCAATTAAACACAAAATACTCCATGTTGTCACCTGTTTTTAGCACTTCCATCATGATGTAAAGGAACAGCCTCATCATCGGCATCATCATCTTGCACCACAGCTGTGTGATCTCCTATTCCTAGATTTTGAAGCCATTCTTCAACCTTTAATATAATGCTCCAACAGAAACTACATCAGAATCCCAAACCTTCACAATGAAACTACATCAATCCAATAATCGTTTTCTTTTGTCCTTTTCCTATGAATTTGTCGCTACTCGCTAGGCTTCGTGGATAAGAAATAGGAAAACAGGATTTGAAACAACAGATTCTGTATCGAATTTCCTTTCCTTCGGTCCTAAATTTTCTCGGCAGCCGAACATGATAGTTAAAATCTAAATTACGGTTCTAAGAAACCAAATTCAACCGCGAAGTCGAACAATCACAGAGGATTTCAATCGGAGGCCAAATGAAACAACAAAAACAACGAATCTCAAGAATTTAGAGGAGATCGTGCCTGTTTGTATTGAAACTCGATTGTGTAGGAGAGGAGCATGGGACTGATATCGCCGGCGTCGGGGCGCGAGACTTGGACGATGGAGGCCTTGGGAAGCTGATCGAAAATCCGAGTCGGCTCGGGACGGAGAGATAAGGAGAAGGGAATTCGGATGCTCCGATTGCATTTGGAAGTAGCGAGAGTCGCTCCCCGTCCCTATCAACTGCTCCGATTCCATTCGGCTCCGATCGCCGCCAACGTTTTCCCGTCGAATGCAACCAATTGACAACACGACGACGAAGAAGAAGAAGAGAGAAAGCGAAGAACGATCTTTAATGGCTTCTGCGTTTGCTTGTTCTGTGGATCGTGTAATTTGGAAGGAAGAGTGAGCGAGCACTGGTAAGCAAAACCACAGAGAGAGAGAGAGAGAGAGAGAGAGAGGAACGGAAATGGTAGGTTTCGTTCTGTTTCATGGGTTTTTGAAATTCTTTTTTACAAGTTTATAATAATAATAATAATTATTATTATTTTTTTTATTATTATTAATGTTATTTTTTTTTTTTTATTTTTATTATTTATTATTTTTATTATTATTATTATTATTATTATAAAACGAAAAATAATAAAAATAAAAATAAAAATAACAATAAAAATAGTAATAATAATAAAACCCAAGTCCAGCAAACACAGGCAACGGAGAAAACCCAAGTCCAGCCCAATCATTCCGTGTACGGACGTGGGGAAAGAAAAAGAAAAGAGACGCTGAAGTGGGACCCTCCAAACTTCCATTACCGCTTAGACGAACTCGGACCCGCCTCCCTCTCTCTCCCTGTTCCATTTCTCTAAAACTGAATCCAAATCTCCCAAACCACCAAGCCATCTCAACACTCGAGAATTCGGAATCTCCGATTTCGAAGAACTTTCATATGGCCAATGAAGAAAAGATCGAGCCGAGCGAAGCAAGAGCTCCGATCGATGCCGTCCATCGCCAAGAGGAAGCTTCGGTCGGAGCTCCCTCGCCGGAGACGAGCTCGAATTTCTCCGATTTTACTGTTTCTTCGGACTAATTTCGATGCCGGTGTTAAGAATTCTGGTTTCTCGGCCTTCTCTGTTGATTCGAGCTCGTTCTCGTACTTCGAAGGCGAAGTTTCGTGCGAATCAAGTCGAATTTCGGTCGGATCGGAGAGGAAGCCGAGTAAGGCGATTTTGTGAAAGCGGAAGTTCGGTGGAGTTTCCGGAGAAAGAAGCTTGAAGTTGAAGAATAAGAGACGAAAGAAAAGTCAAATTTCCAAGGAAATTGAAAGAAAGGAGGATTCTAAAGAAGTTAAGGCATCGGAGATTTCCTGCCTTGAACAAAGTTCTGTTTCTGGAAACGTTAACAATTTATCGGATTCCAAGGAAAATGAGGTGATTTCGTACATTTCCGCGGCGGAATCTTGCTTGGAAGCGAAAGTAGCAGAGAAGACGAGGCGAACAAAGATGTGGAAAGCAGAGCAAAAGAATTGGAGTTTTGTGAAGTTTCGAGAAATTTACTGGATAAGGAAGTGTCTATAATTTCGAACTCGGAATCGACGATAGAACAGAGGCCGGAATTCAGCAACAGAATCGACTCTGACCTTGCTTGTAAGGAGAATTTCTCCTACGACTCGCACTCTGACTATTCGTCTAACCACAGAACGGCGTTTTCCGAGCTCCAACGGGAGAATTTCCTGGAAAATTCGGACCTCGATTTCTCCGATTACACTCCGTCACTTTTCCTAGATTCACGAAGCGACTTCTCCGAGCGATCAGAAGGAGACTTAACTTCTTCGCGCACTTACACCTTGCTCCTTCAATACAGAAACGAATTCTCGCGATCAACATCTCCTCAGGAAACAGAAAATGTCTCAAGTGTTGAAGAAGAGTACATAGATCCGCCCAGAGTAAGTTTTTCATATTTAATTTTTAAAATTATACACAAGCGTATTTAAGCGTATTTAATCTGTTGTTCCTTCTTTAATATTCTTGCATTTTCTTGAACGCTTTTCCTATTTTCGTTTGTTGATTTCATTTTCTCAAAGTTTGTGAGATTTGAAGAAGAGGCTGATGAGGAGAGCTATCAGATGCTGAAGAACAGAGAGAAGAGAGTTGTGGTCTTGCGTGACTACGTCGAGGACTACTCAACCACGACGGATTACGGCGATCTCAACCTCCAGCAGCTGGTCCATTGGATCGTACAGGTTAGTTAATCCCAATCGTTCGTTTCAATCTTCATTACAACAATTTAACAAATTATGGTTTCGAATCTTCGTTACAAGCAATTTATCACCCGTAATGATAGAATAATCGGAGAGATCATTCCGTTTCGGCGATTTGATTCTTTCAAAGTGCTCTAATAAGAATATAAGATGATTTGAGAGCACGTTTTGGGGGAAGTAGATTTAATTAGAGGAGAAAAGATCGCTGCTATATTAATGTTTCTCGTGATTTGGTGTCCAATAAGCTAACGCCACGTAGTATCATATGACTTTGCATGGACAATGTCTAACACACTCAAAACTGATTCCGTCATGCTTGAAGTCGAAGAGAATTGTCCTAGAGCTAAAGCATAGATTTTGAGCCTTGTGTTAAAATTTTTTAGACAAGTAGGTAATGTCTCACGAGTACCTCTTGAGTCGGGAGGAGTGAGAGATCCTTTCCTTTCCAACCGTAAAACAACGATTTCGTTTGGACATAACGGCAGGTATACAAGCAGCCAAATCAAAGAAATCAATCTTCTAAGTAGAAAATAATAATAATAATAATAAAATATTCTGAAGGAAATAATGAAAAATATATTTATATAGTGCCATTAGATACATATTATACGCGATGTTTGAGTTTTTTTTTCGATAACGCGCTTTAATGAAATGATGCCACCATGAAAAATTAGACCATGCAATTATCCAAAGTAATCATTCGTGACCACCTAGTACAATACACACATTTGCTAGGAACTAGTGGGATGTAACATGTATTTGTTTGGGTACAATAAGCAGAAAAATGGAAGATTTTGCCGCCAGACAGACGTACTTAACACGCATGTAACCGAACCCAATTTACGTAATAGTAATATTCATTTATATATATTATATATATAATCAATAATCATTATTTGCTTGTGAGAAATTTGTGGTTATGTCCATAATTCATTTATTTCATGTCACTAGGTATGTTATATACATATATATTTATATATGTGTGCGTGTGTCATATAATATTAAGTTCTCTAACGATTCTTTTTTTCCTCCTTTTTAGTACTTTAGTTCATATTTCACTTATATAATGAACACCACTGCAACGGCATAGTTTGTTGTTGCAGGTGGTCGGGGTTCTGTGCTTACGTGAATCAGGAAGCCTGTATATAGCACATCTGAAGAGGGGGAGGCAGAAGGAAAATTAAATGAACAAAAATACATCAGCAAATGGATTACATCTTGAACAAATCACGAGTTCATGTTATGATCAGAGCATGAGAGAGTTTACATCACTTGGTTGTCCATAATATCTTCCATTCCAGAAACAGGGGACCGAAATACAGGTGGACAAGATATCCACCGCATGGAGATAGATCCTTTCATCCCATCACTGCACACAGCCCTAAAAAAATTCAGAAAATAGTCCCAGAGGATCTCAAATTACAAAACATTAGAAAGAAGCTTTAGTAGTCTTCTTTTAGCTTGCGAACATATTTGGGAGAAAATGATAATTTAGACACCTCCAAAAGTCAAAGATACCTGCAAAGATGAGATTAAAAATGAAGAGATAAGTGTGAAAGAAATCAAATGCAATAAAATGATGAATAACACAATCTCCAAAACTGATAATATGAGAAATAGAATCTCAAAAGTCTTTCGGAATTACAAAACTGTAGCAATGTTTACAAATTACAATGACGTGATTTAGACAAAAAGCCAAGTATTATTTATCATTGAGTGCTAGAAAATACAAAAGCAAGACAGCTCAAGTATCTAGATGTTTATGTTTCTACTATACTATAAAGTAGTTTTCATCAAATTCGTCAAATTCATTCATAGCTCAGAATGTATTTCCATTGAGTAAGACGATCAAAATCCACCTTAAAAAAAATAGTAATAATACAAAGCAAGCAAACCTCTCTGGAGTTAACAATGTCCATGTTTCCTAGAAAGTGATTCAGATACCCTTGATTGCGATCTTTGCTCTGTCGGCAATGGACTCCTGCCTTCCCAAGGCTGGCCGAATGATTGGCAGAGCAGCACTAGATGGAACATTTCTGAACAAGGAACCAACCTATCAATGAAAGCTACATCAAAAATTCTAGAATAAAAGATAAATTCCTCCTGCATCCAATTAAACACAAAATACTCCATGTTGTCACCTGTTTTTAGCACTTCCATCATGATGTAAAGGAACAGCCTCATCATCGGCATCATCATCTTGCACCACAGCTGTGTGATCTCCTATTCCTAGATTTTGAAGCCATTCTTCAACCTTTAATATAATGCTCCAACAGAAACTACATCAGAATCCCAAACCTTCACAATGAAACTACATCAATCCAATAATCGTTTTCTTTTGTCCTTTTCCTATGAATTTGTCGCTACTCGCTAGGCTTCGTGGATAAGAAATAGGAAAACAGGATTTGAAACAACAGATTCTGTATCGAATTTCCTTTCCTTCGGTCCTAAATTTTCTCGGCAGCCGAACATGATAGTTAAAATCTAAATTACGGTTCTAAGAAACCAAATTCAACCGCGAAGTCGAACAATCACAGAGGATTTCAATCGGAGGCCAAATGAAACAACAAAAACAACGAATCTCAAGAATTTAGAGGGAGATCGTGCCTGTTTGTATTGAAACTCGATTGTGTAGGAGAGGAGCATGGGACTGATATCGCCGGCGTCGGGGCGCGAGACTTGGACGATGGAGGCCTTGGGAAGCTGATCGAAAATCCGAGTCGGCTCGGGACGGAGAGATAAGGAGAAGGAATTCGGATGCTCCGATTGCATTTGGAAGTAGCGAGAGTCGCTCCCCGTCCCTATCAACTGCTCCGATTCCATTCGGCTCCGATCGCCGCCAACGTTTTCCCGTCGAATGCAACCAATTGACAACGACGACGAAGAAGAAGAAGAGAGAAAGCGAAGAACGATCTTTAATGGCTTCTGCGTTTGCTTGTTCTGTGGATCGTGTAATTTGGAAGGAAGAGTGAGCGAGCACTGGTAAGCAAAACCACAGAGAGAGAGAGAGAGAGAGAGAGGAACGGAAATGGTAGGTTTCGTTCTGTTTCATGGGTTTTTGAAATTCTTTTTACAAGTTTATAATAATAATAATAATTATTAATGTTATTTTATTATTATTTATTTTTTATTATTATTTATTATTTTTATTATTATTATTATAAAACGAAAAACGAAAAATAAAAAATAAAAATAAAAATAACAATAAAAATAGTAATAATAATAAAACCCAAGTCCAGCAAACACAGGCAACGGAGAAAACCCAAGTCCAGCCCAATCATTCCGTGTACGGACGTGGGGAAAGAAAAAGAAAAGAGACGCTGAAGTGGGACCCTCCAAACTTCCATTACCGCTTAGACGAACTCGGACCCGCCTCCCCTCTCTCCCTGTTCCATTTCTCTAAAACTGAATCCAAATCTCCCAAACCACCAAGCCATCTCAACACTTCGAGAATTCGGAATCTCCGATTTCGAAGAACTTTCATATCGCCAATGAAGAAAAGATCGAGCCGAGCGAAGCAAGAGCTCCGATCGATGCCGTCCATCGCCAAGAGGAAGCTTCGGTCGGAGCTCCTCGCCGGAGACGAGCTCGAATTTCTCCGATTTTACTGTTTCTTCGGACTAATTTCGATGCCGGTGTTAAGAATTCTGGTTTCTCGGCCTTCTCTGTTGATTCGAGCTCGTTCTCGTACTTCGAAGGCGAAGTTTCGTGCGAATCAAGTCGAATTTCGGTCGGATCGGAGAGGAAGCCGAGTAAGGCGATTTTGTGAAAGCGGAAGTTCGGTGGAGTTTCCGGAGAAAGAAGCTTGAAGTTGAAGAATAAGAGACGAAAGAAAAGTCAAATTTCAAGGAAATTGAAAGAAAGGAGGATTCTAAAGAAGTTAAGGCATCGGAGATTTCCTGCCTTGAACAAAGTTCTGTTTCTGGAAACGTTAACAATTTATCGGATTCCAAGGAAAATGAGGTGATTTCGTACATTTCCGCGGCGGAATCTTGCTTGGAAGCGAAAGTAGCAGAGAAGACGAGGCGAACAAAGATGTGGAAAGCAGAGCAAAAGAATTGGAGTTTTGTGAAGTTTCGAGAAATTTACTGGATAAGGAAGTGTCTATAATTTCGAACTCGGAATCGACGATAGAACAGAGGCCGGAATTCAGCAACAGAATCGACTCTGACCTTGCTTGTAAGGAGAATTTCTCCTACGACTCGCACTCTGACTATTCGTCTAACCACAGAACGGCGTTTTCCGAGCTCCAACGGGAGAATTTCCTGGAAAATTCGGACCTCGATTTCTCCGATTACACTCCGTCACTTTTCCTAGATTCACGAAGCGACTTCTCCGAGCGATCAGAAGGAGACTTAACTTCTTCGCGCACTTACACCTTGCTCCTTCAATACAGAAACGAATTCTCGCGATCAACATCTCCTCAGGAAACAGAAAATGTCTCAAGTGTTGAAGAAGAGTACATAGATCCGCCCAGAGTAAGTTTTTCATATTTAATTTTTAAAATTATACACAAGCGTATTTAAGCGTATTTAATCTGTTGTTCCTTCTTTAATATTCTTGCATTTTCTTGAACGCTTTTCCTATTTTCGTTTGTTGATTTCATTTTCTCAAAGTTTGTGAGATTTGAAGAAGAGGCTGATGAGGAGAGCTATCAGATGCTGAAGAACAGAGAGAAGAGAGTTGTGGTCTTGCGTGACTACGTCGAGGACTACTCAACCACGACGGATTACGGCGATCTCAACCTCCAGCAGCTGGTCCATTGGATCGTACAGGTTAGTTAATCCCAATCGTTCGTTTCAATCTTCATTACAACAATTTAACAAATTATGGTTTGAATCTTCGTTACAAGCAATTTATCACCCCGTAATGATAGAATAATCGGAGAGATCATTCCGTTTGCGGCGATTTGATTCTTTCAAAGTGCTCTAATAAGAATATAAGACAGATTTGAGAGCACGTTTGGGGAAGTAGATTTAATTAGAGGAGAAAAGATCCGCTATATTAATGTTTTCTCGACGATTTGGTGTCCAATAAGCTAACGCCACGTAGTATCATATGACTTTGCATGGACAATGTCTAACACACTCAAAACTGATTCCGTCATGCTTGAAGTCGAAGAGAATTGTCCTAGAGCTAAAGCATAGATTTTGAGCCTTGTGTTAAAATTTTTTAGACAAGTAGGTAATGTCTCACGAGTACCTCTTGAGTCGGGAGGAGTGAGAGATCCTTTCCTTTCCAACCGTAAAACAACGATTTCGTTTGGACATAACGGCAGGTATACAAGCAGCCAAATCAAAGAAATCAATCTTCAAGGAGAAAATAATAATAATAATAATAAAATATTCTGAAGGAAATAATGAAAAATATATTTATATAGTGCCATTAGATACATATTATACGCGATGTTTGAAGTTTTTTCGATAACGCGCTTTAATGAAATGATGCCACCATGAAAAATTAGACCATGCAATTATCCAAAGTAATCATTCGTGACCACCTAGTACAATACACATTAATGCTAGGAACTAGTGGGATGTAACATGTATTTGTTTGGGTACAATAAGCAGAAAAATGGAAGATTTGCCTACCAGCGTACGTACTTAACACGCATGTAACCGAACCCAATTTACGTAATAGTAATATTCATTTATATATATATATTATATATATAATCAATAATCATTATTTGCTTGTGAGAAATTTGTGGTTATGTCCATAATTCATTTATTTCATGTCACTAGGTATGTTATATACATATATATTTATATATGTGTGCGTGTGTCATATAATATTAAGTTCTCTAACGATTTTTTTCCTCCTTTTTAGTACTTTAGTTCATATTTCACTTATATAATGAACACCACCGCAACGGCATAGTTTGTTGTTGCGGTGGTGGGATTCTCAGGCTTACGTGAATCGGAAGCCCGATATATATAGCACATCCGAAGAGGGGAGGCGAAGGAAAATTAAATGAACAAAAATACATCAAACAAATGGATTACATCTTGAACAAATCACGAGTTCATGTTATGATCAGAGCATGAGAGAGTTTACATCACTTGGTTGTCCATAATATCTTCCATTCCAGAAACAGGGGGATCGAAATACAGGTGGACAAGATATCCACCGCATGGAGATAGATCCTTTCATCCCATCCTTTGCACACAGCCCTAAAAAATTCAGAAAATAGTCCGCAGGATCTCAAATTACAAAACATTAGAAAGAAGCTTTAGTAGTCTTCTTTTAGCTTTGCGAACATATTTGGGAGAAAATGATAATTTAGACACCTCCAAAAGTCAAAGATACCTGCAGAGACGAGATTAAAAATGAAGAGATAAGTGTGAAAGAAATCAAATGCAATAAAATGATGAATAACACAATCTCCAAAACTGATAATATGAGAAATAGAATCTCAAAAGTCTTTCGGAATTACAAAACTGTAGCAATGTTTACAAATTACAATGACGTGATTTAGACAAAAAGCCAAGTATTATTTATCATTGAGTGCTAGAAAATACAAAAGCAAGACAGCTCAAGTATCTAGATGTTTATGTTTCTACTATACTATAAAGTAGTTTTCATCAAATTCGTCAAATTCATTCATAGCTCAGAATGTATTTCCATTGAGTAAGACGATCAAAATCCACCTTAAAAAATAGTAATAATACAAAGCAAGCAAACCTCTCTGGAGTTAACAATGTCCATGTTTCCTAGAAAGTGATTCAGATACCCTTGCATTGCGATCTTTGCTCTGTCGGCAATGGACTCCTGCCTTCCCAAGGCTGGCCGAATGATTGGCAGAGCAGCACTAGATGGAACATTTCTGAACAAGGAACCAACCTATCAATGAAAGCTACATCAAAAATTCTAGAATAAAAGATAAATTCCTCCTGCATCCAATTAAACACAAAATACTCCATGTTGTCACCTGTTTTTAGCACTTCCATCATGATGTAAAGGAACAGCCTCATCATCGGCATCATCATCTTGCACCACAGCTGTGTGATCTCCTATTCCTAGATTTTGAAGCCATTCTTCAACCTTTAATATAATGCTCCAACAGAAACTACATCAGAATCCCAAACCTTCACAATGAAACTACATCAATCCAATAATCGTTTTTTTTTTGTCCTTTTCCTATGAATTTGTCGCTACTCGCTAGGCTTCGTGGATAAGAAATAGGAAAACAGGATTTGAAACAACAGATTCTGTATCGAATTTCCTTTCCTTCGGTCCTAAATTTTCTCGGCAGCCGAACATGATAGTTAAAATCTAAATTACGGTTCTAAGAAACCAAATTCAACCGCGAAGTCGAACAATCACAGAGGATTTCAATCGGAGGCCAAATGAAACAACAAAAACAACGAATCTCAAGAATTTAGAGGAGATCGTGCCTGTTTGTATTGAAACTCGATTGTGTAGGAGAGGAGCATGGGACTGATATCGCCGGCGTCGGGGCGCGAGACTTGGACGATGGAGGCCTTGGGAAGCTGATCGAAAATCCGAGTCGGCTCGGGACGGAGAGATAAGGAGAAGGAATTCGGATGCTCCGATTGCATTTGGAAGTAGCGAGAGTCGCCCCGTCCCTATCAACTGCTCCGATTCCATTCGGCTCCGATCGCCGCCAACGTTTTCCCGTCGAATGCAACCAATTGACAACACGACGACGAAGAAGAAGAAGAGAGAAAGCGAAGAACGATCTTTAATGGCTTCTGCGTTTGCTTGTTCTGTGGATCGTGTAATTTGGAAGGAAGAGTGAGCGAGCACTGGTAAGCAAAACCACAGAGAGAGAGAGAGAGAGAGAGAGAGGAACGGAAATGGTAGGTTTCGTTCTGTTTCATGGGTTTTTGAAATTCTTTTTTACAAGTTTATAATAATAATAATAATTATTATTATTATTATTTTTGTTATTTTTTTATTATTTTTTGTTTTTTTATTTATTATTATGTTATTTTTATTTATTTTTATTATTTTTTATTATTATTTATTATTATTATAAAACGAAAAATAATAAAAATAAAAATAAAAATAACAATAAAAAATAGTAATAATAATAAAACCCAAGTCCAGCAAACACAGGCAACGGAGAAAACCCAAGTCCAGCCCAATCATTCCGTGTACGGACGTGGGGAAAAAAAAAAGAAAAGAGACGCTGAAGTGGGACCCTCCAAACTTCCATTACCGCTTAGACGAACTCGGACCCGCCTCCCTCTCTCTCCCTGTTCCATTTCTCTAAAACTGAATCCAAATCTCCCAAACCACCAAGCCATCTCAACACTCGAGAATTCGGAATCTCCGATTTCGAAGAACTTTCATATCGCCAATGAAGAAAATATCGAGCCGAGCGAAGCAGAGCTCCGATCGATGCCGTCCATCGCCAAGAAGAAGCTTCGGTCGGAGCTCCCTCGCCGGAGACGAGCTCGAATTTCTCCGATTTTACTGTTTCTTCGGACTAATTTCGATGCCGGTGTTAAGAATTCTGGTTTCTCGGCCTTCTCTGTTGATTCGAGCTCGTTCTCGTACTTCGAAGGCGAAGTTTCGTGCGAATCAAGTCGAATTTCGGTCGGATCGGAGAGGAAGCCGAGTAAGGCGATTTTGTGAAAGCGGAAGTTCGGTAGAGTTTCCGGAGAAAGAAGCTTGAAGTTGAAGAATAAGAGACGAAAGAAAAGTCAAATTTCGAAGGAAATTGAAAGAAAGGAGGATTCTAAAGAAGTTTTTTTCATCGGAGATTTCCTGCCTTGAACAAAGTTCTGTTTCTGGAAACGTTAACAATTTATAGGATTCCAAGGAAAATGAGGTGATTTCGTACATTTCCGCGGCGGAATCTTGCTTGGAAGCGAAAGTAGCAGAGAAGACGAGGCGAACAAAGATGTGGAAAGCAGAGCAAAAGAATTGGAGTTTTGTGAAGTTTCGAGAAATTTACTGGATAAGGAAGTGTCCATGATTTCGAACTCGGAATCGACGATGAATTTTGTTTATGTATAATTTTTATGTTATTCATTTATTTTTTATATAATTTTGCTTAACGTTGTAAATTTAAAATTTTAATCATTGTAAACATGTGATCATTGTAGACTTTTTTATATTACTTTATTTCGAGTAAACTAAGAGTTGCAAATATGCTTTATTAATTAAATTTGTTATTTTCAGGTTGTTATGATGATAGTGATTAATTTGAATAACATAATTGACAATATCTTTATTATATATATATATATATATATATATATATATATATACACACACATTATAAATAACATTTAACAATATTCTATGTATTATTTTTATATTTAAAAAAAATAAATAATTTATATATTATATAAAAATTATCAATTTTTTTAAAATACAAAATAATACATAGAATATGCGTAAACGCCCGCATCTATCGCTAGTGTGTGTATATATATATATATATATGTATATGTATCTCAAGAATGATTAAAAATATTCTCACAATTTTCATTAGTTACCCAATACGTAGAACATTTTTTTTTTTTAAAAAAAAAAAAAAAAACGCAAAGCAATTATTCAGCAAAAAATAAAAGAAAAGAAAAAGAAAAAAGTAGAGGAGCAGATCTATCGATGGAGATGACTCTTCACGGGCCAAGCGCATTACAACAAACACAGGCAAATGGAGAAAACCCAAGTCCGGCCCAATCATTCCGTGTACGGACGTGGGGAAAGAAAAAGAAAAAGAAACGCTGAAGTGGGACCCCCAAACTTCCATAACCGCTTACACGAACTCGGACCCGCCTCCCTCTCTCTCCTTGTTCCATTTCTCTAAAACTGAATCCAAAACTCCCAAGCCACCAAGCCATCTCAACACTCGAGAATTCCGAATCTCCGATTTCGAAGAACTTTCATATCGCCAATGAAGAAAAGATCGAGCCGAGCGAAGCAAGAGCTCCGATCGATGCCGTCCATCGCCAAGAAGAAGCTTCGGTCGGAGCTCCCTCGCCGGAGACGAACTCGAATTTCTCCGATTTTACTGTTTCTTCGGACTAATTTCGATGCCGGTATTAAGAATTCTGGTTTCTCGGCCTTCTCTGTTGATTCGAGCTCGTTCTCGTACTTCGGAGGCGAAGTTTCGTGCGAATCGAGTCGAATTTCGGTCGGATCGGAGAGGAAGCCGAGTAAGGCGATTTTGTGGAAGCGGAAGTTCGGTGAAGCTGAGAAAAAGGAGGTTGAAGTAGAGGTTTCTGAAACTTCGTGCGTGGAGTCGAATGCTACTGGTGCTGACCATGGAGTTTCCGGAGAAAGAAGCTTGAAGTTGAAGAGTAAGAGACGAAACAAAAGTGAAATTTCGAAGCAAATTGAAAGAAAGGAGGATTCTAAAGAAGTTAAGGCATCGGAGATTTCCTGCCTTGAACAAAGTTCTGTTTCTGGAAACGTTAACAATTTATCGGATTCCAAGGAAAATGAGGTGATTTCATGCATTTCCGCGGCGGAATCTTGCTTGGAAGCGAAAGTAGCAGAGAAGACGAAGGCGAACAAAGATGTGGAAAGCAGAGCAAAAGAATTGGAGTTTTGTGAAGTTTCGAGAAATTTACTGGATAAGGAAGTGTCCATGATTTCGAACTCGGAATCGACGATAGAACAGAGGCCGGAATTCAGCAACGGAATCGACTCCGACCTTGCTTGTAAGGAGAACTTCTCCTACGACCCGCACTCCGACTATTCGTCTAACCACGGAACGGCGTTTTCCGAGCTCCAACGGGAGAATTTCCTGGAAAATTCGGACCTCGATTTCTCCGATTACACTCCGTCACTTTTCCTAGATTCACGAAGCGACTTCTCCGAGCGATCAGAAGGAGACTTAACTTCTTCGCCTACTTACACCTTGCTCCTTCAATACAGAAACGAATTCTCGCGATCAACATCTCCTCAGGAAACAGAAGATGTCTCAAGTGTTGAAGAAGAGTACATAGATCAGTCCAGAGTACGTTTTTCCTATTTAATTTTTAAAATTATACATAAGCGTATTTAAGCGTATTTAATCTGTTGTTCCTTCTTTAATATTCTTGCATTTTCTTGAACGCTTTTCCTATTTTCGTTTGTTGATTTCATTTTCTCAAAGTTTGTGAGATTTGAAGAAGAGGCTGATGAGGAGAGCTATCAGATGCTGAGGAACAGGGAGAAGAGAGTTGTGGTTTTGCGTGACTACGTCGAGGACTACTCAACCACGACAGATTACGGCGATCTCAACCTCCAGCAGCGGTTGCATATGGTCCATTGGATCGTACAGGTTAGTTAATCCCAATCGTTCGTTTCAATCTTCATTACAACAATTTAACAAATTATGGTTTCGAATCTTCGTTACAAGCAATTTATCACCCCGTAATAATGGAATAACCGGAGAGATCGTTCCGTTGCGGCGATTTGATTTTTTCAGTGCTCTAATAAAAGTATAAGACAGATTTGAGAGCACGTTTGGGGGAAGTAGATTTAGTTAGAGGGGAAAAGATCTGCTATATTGATGTTTCTCGACAGGATTTGGTGTCCAATAAGCTAACGCCACGTAGTATGATATGACTTTGCATGGACAATGTCTAACACACTCAAAACTGATTCCGTCATGCTTGAAGTCGAAGAGAATTGTCCTAGAGCTAAAGCATATATTTTGAGCCTTGTGTTAAAATTTGTTAGACAAGTAGGTAGTGGCTCACGAGTACCTCTTGTGTCGGGAGGAGTGAGAGATCCTTTTCTTTCCAACCGTAGAACGACGATTTTGTTTGGACATTAACGGCAGGTATACAAGCAGCCAAATCAAAGAAATCAACCTTCAAGGAGAAAATAATAATAAAAAAAATATTCTGAAGGAAATAATGAAAAATATATTTATATAGTGCCATTAAATACATACTATACGCGATGTTTAAAGTTTTTTCAATAACACGCTTTAACGAAATGATGCCATCATGAAAAATTAGACCATGCAATTACCCAAAGTAATCATTTGTGACCACCTAGTACAATACACATTAATGCTAGGAACTAGTGGGATGTAACATGTATTTGTTTGGGTACAATAAGCAGAAAAATGGAAGATTTGTGTGTGTGTGTGTGAGAGATATTAAGTTCTCTAACGATTCTTTTTTCCCTCCTTTTTAGTACTTTAGTTCATATTTCACTTATATATAGAAAAAAAAATAATTTATACGAAAAATGCAATATATTATTTTTTATTGCCAAAAACTATTTATTCATATTGATTGTACGCTCTATATATTAGTTCATTGCTAACTCGTTAATTTGCATGCTCTAAACAAACTAGCACTGCAAGGAAACAAATCTCCATCAGGAGACAATGTTCCTAGGAGTCAGCCTCCTTGATCGATTCCTAAGCAAAGGGTTCTTCAAAAGCGAAAGGGTCCTTCAAATAGTCGGTATAGCTTGTCTTGCATTGGCCACCAGAATAGAAGAAAATCAGCCCTATAACAGGTATTTCTTCTTTCTTTATATGCTTTTGTTATCATCCTTAGACTTGGACTATATATTTGATCATTGAGAAGGAGAAGAAAAGAGAAAATTATAAAAGTTGATCTTCAAAGGAACTATCTCCTGTACGGTTATTTAAAATATGTCTCCCCAAATTTCATAAAATGTTAATGATACTGTTTTGTTAACGTAACCATAAAAGTAGACAAAAATTACTCATTGATGAAACAAGTATGGCATATAACCTTATTTGTCTGATTATTGTCAATTTGTCCTTTTTTTCTGTTTATTTTTTGGTTTTTTCTTTTTTTTTATACGATGTTTTGTCTTACTTTTATTGCACAATTCTTGGAGAAGAAAAAAAATAATATTAACATGTTTGAAATAAATAATATTACCCATTAGAGTTTTAGACTCTTAACACTAAGTTCAACTGTCATATTATGCATGCATTAGGAATCATATATATGACGTTGAATAAAGTGGTTACTTCTGTCCTTAAAAAAAATGATGAAAAAAAACCCGGTTTGAGCAAACAGAAGGTCAATTTGACTTTTCTCTATTGTTATGTTTAGAAATTTGATCAACCATGAATAATATTAAATCAGCTTTTTTTTTTTTTTTTTTTTTTCCAATGAGATATTGCTGCTCCCACAACTACTCGAAGCTGGTGAGTTTGTCGAAACTGATGGGAGATCCGCTGACTATATATTTCTATAATATTTAACATTTCAGCGTTCAGAGAAGGAATTTCATTGTTGGAAGCAATATGTACAGCAGATGCGAAGTGGTCGCCATGGAATGGCTTGTTCAGGAGGTCCTCAACTTCCAGTGTTTCCTGCCTACGATCTCTAATTTCTTATGGTACTACACTATCCTACTTCACTTCGCTTTTCCCCTCGTATTCTTCGGACAAACGTCATATCTGTCAATATTCTTTCTATGTATAAACTTTTTTCCTTTTTTTTTTTTCCAAGTGGAGAATTTCATGTCATCTCGAGTTGTTTTAATGTAAATAGTACCAGTACTTAGTAAAGGGTATTTGGAAACTGCAATAGGTTCTACCTAAAAGCTGCTAAAGCTGAAGAAGAAGTGGAGAAGAGGGCGAAATACTTGGCAGTGCTTCTGCTATCGGACCAAGTGCAGATGTACTACATGCCCTCAACAGTGGCGGCTGCGGTAGTTATCCTCGCTTCTTTAGAAAACAGTGACGAATCTTCCATACAAAATGTCATAGAGGTACTTCATAGAGTTTCTTCTATGACATTAAAATAATGTGTGAACCAATTGTCTTCAAAGTGGCCAATCGATCAGATGGGAATAGTTCTGTGTTGCCATTGCGAATTTCCTAGCATGATATTAGTCCATATAGGATTTCTGATAATGTCTTCTCTCTTTTAGTCATTTTTTTGGCCGCATAAGTCATATTTAGAAATTCAAATTTTATTGAATGATCACTTCTGATTTCTTGTTTTTGTGACTTTAGAACATTTCCGTTCATGTATAAAATGGCTTGATTCTGAAGGATTGTACTTCCTTTTCTAAGTTGGTATTCTCAATATTAGTGATCTCATAGAAAATTTATTCTTGGTTCTTACTTGAATCTTGCGATTTTGCAGACTCACATCAGAACTAAAGGTGATGACTTACACGAATGCATAGAGGTATGAACATTCGACAACAACAAATAACAACTTCCTATCATTACGATCGTTCATCTTATTATTATTATCTTAATTAAGATTGTAGATTTTGAGGTCCCTGATGTTGTGTTAAATTTTAACAGAGCCTCGAGTGGTTGTTAAAGTATGTGTGATAGTTCGTACGAGCTAGCAGTAAAAGAAACAAAACATCAATTACCAACTGTTCGTCGACTCTTTCAATAGAAGACATGGATGAAAGGTGATAAAGTGACATTTCTACAATAGTTGATCATCATCAACAAACAATAATAGGTAATAGATACGCGAACTTTTTTTCTTTTCCTCAATGTAACCATAATACGCATACATCTTGTAAGCTTTGGGAAGATTTTCGTAGCTTCTTAGTTTTCATAGCCTACCAATATTTTAGATTGGATCAACCGCTGTTGATAAAATTGCGGTACCATGCAACAATCAGAGGCTTATGCAGGAAAAGGAATTATTTTGTTCTTAGGTACTCCTTATTGTTTAGAGTAGATGCCTTAGACATTAGCATATGGATGATTATAGCTTTTCAGATGTTGTCAAATGAATTGTAGTGATGCTTGGAAATGTTTAATTTCGGCATGCCACGCCAACTATTAAAATTCATATGGCCTATTATGTCAGTCTAAAAGCAACAAATTTACTCTTCATTTTCTGTGTGTTGATCTGCAGCCACATAAATCCCAACGATTTTGTAGTAATAAATGCAAGAATTACATAAGCATTGAGACGAAATCGAGATTGAGCAGCCACATGCTGCAGTCAACACGGTCTCTGTTCTTTTGAGATAATGCTGCCAACAAAATTCTTCGTTGTTTAAAAAACCCTAAGAAATAAAAAAGGATAGAAAAGTCAAACAGACAAGAGGATCTCAATCCTTACAGTGTAACTAGGAGATATATTTTTCAGCTCAATCTACACAAAACATTGGACACTGTGTCCGAATATAGGTGTTTTCGACGTCATAATTCGTTATATTGTCAGTATCATTTTTAAAAAAAAAAAAAAGAAAAAGAAAAAGAGACACTTAAAAGTTCTGTATAAAAGTTACACGACCTTAGCTGGCCATTTCAGAATTAGTAATTTGATAACGAGTCAATGACTACAAAATGGTAGAAAACATGTTCTGCTATTAATACAATTTACAAACGAGACGCATTATTCTAAAACATAATATGATGACAAATGACACAAGTTTATCGTACTGACTTCAAAAAAATCAATAGAATTCTATGCAAGAAAAAAAAAAAAAAAAAAAAAAAAAAAACCCCTTGTACACCATAAAGAATTCTCTAATCGACTCTTATCATATATGTTACATGAATTCATCTGGTAACCTTGTCATAGCCAGACAAGAGGACTTCAAATAAATAGAAAAACATTGAATAAAAAAATCTGACGCCAATCTATATTCAACACAGCACCCACGACACAAAAGTTGGCACGGCCTACCACTTCGAAAAAATGCTAAAAGGAATTCATCATTGAGTGACGATTCATCTCTCAAATAATTTCAAGCTTGTGGTCATCAGCTGAACTGACCGGAACGATTGGAGGCTCCTTTGATGAAGACTCGTCAAGATGGATCTGCGCAAAGTCGCTGATTATCCCTGTCCTTTCCCTGTAAATAATCTCCTCCTTTTCCTCCTCAGCCTTCTCAAGCTTTTCCTTGGTCATTATGCTGACATCTTCAGCTGCCTTTGCAAATGCACTAAATGCACTTGAAACCCAGGAAGCTCCAGTTAATACATAGTGATTGCTCATGAGAGCAGACCCTGCACTGCTTGCCTTCTGCTCAGCAACTGCCAAAGCAGATTTCGTCATCTCGGATACCTGGTACCGCTCATCCATCTCTCTAACCTTCTCGTTCACCACTGCCTTTCCGATGCTTAGCTTTTCACTGAGGCCAATCTTATTGTCAATTGAAGCTACAGTGGCAGATGCGTTTGACATCAAGTGATGCCTTTCATCAAATGATTTTGCCTTGTTGATCGCATCCTTGCCCAAAATAAAACCCTTGGCAAGCATGCTGCTGACAACATCCTCAGCCTTCTTAACTGCAGGGCTGCTAGTTGGGTTTTTCTCCTTCAAAGGACAATAACAAAAGAATACAAATATGTTTAATAGAAGTTGCTATCTATCTAGGACCAATTACAAGAAAGTATATATAATGATGCTTTAAATTACTGGCCAACAACAACCACATTTTTTTCTTCTTATGAAGCTTGCCTGTAGGATTTAATGGCCATACTTGATGATACACTAATTATAATTGTGTACCAGCTATAGAACTTACCAGGGTTGATGGAAGAGCTTCGGGCGGAAGCAAGTAATCATCGACAGGTGTAATGCTAACAGAAAGATTACCTATTACAGCTCCCTGAAACAAAAAATTACAACTCTTGATAGCCAAAAAAAAAAAAAAAAGTTCAACCATAAAGCTTCACAAAGTTTAAACAAAGTATAACACATCCCATCATGCCTTTTCCATGATTGTGCCTTATATGCCACACCTAAAAACATAAGGATTGGCTTTAGTAGATCACTGGACTAATATCTAAGCAAGCATGAAAGATAGGAAAAAGTTTACTTATCAAACTCATCTTAACCATCGGCTAGCAGATCTCAGTCAAGTTTATCTTAGATATTTAATCTTAAATGCTTAATTCTATAATAGGGAACACTAAAGCTTGTTACTGATATACCCTGACACCTTCGTCCACGTAATTTCCTTCTGGAACATTTACATTTCATTTTGGAAATCTCCACTTCTTTTACGGTAAATAAGCTTACCGACAAAAGAATCGCTGTATCTGCCCCCTGTGAATCCTTGAAGGTAACATAAGCAAGTTGGGTACTTTCAGATTCCCTGCAAAATGTAACTCCAATTTCTTTAGATGAGTTTTTTAAAGGGAGCCATACAGTTGAAAGAAAATGCTCACCTTCGCATTTCAACATATCGAATATCGCCAGAGAACGAAAAGAATTCTTTGATATCCCTCTCGGAAATAGCTAGGGAAATGTTGTTAACCCTCACTGTCCTTATCTGCAAAGAGTAATGTTGTAAAAATTTCTATTTCGTCCAAAAGGAAGCAAGAACCAATGCATTTTTAAGCTATATAGAATTCGCTTTAAAGAAAAGAACTCTATCTACTATGCACAAACTGAAATCGCAAATATTGGAGCCAAATCAAAATTTTAAGGCCAACCATGACTTTGAAGCTCGAATGAATTCCTACCAAGCAAATCTAATGGAAAGAAGTAAATAGAAATTTCTTTTGTTTTAAAAACTTCAGAGCCTCCGTTCTTAAAGAGACCTTACATGAAATATAGAAATCCATCAACCTAAGAATTTCTACAAGCCCTGCTTTTATTCTCTTAGTTTAAGAAGTGGCATTGCATACAAAAAGAAATGGGAGTTTTATACGTGGGAATGCCTAAAAAATTTCACTTATTACTGCAATTGTCGTGGAAGAAACTCTCTAGTTAATAATAACAAGCAATGCCTATTAATAAAAAAAGGATTCTCCTCACATCCGAAACATTGATTGACCAGATTGGTGTGGCAATTGACTGCAGAGCTGCTCCACTCCCTTGATCTGTATGGTCTACCAGAGCCTGCACATGGAATTTCCAATGAGGTTCTTTTCATGGTAAGAACGTAAAACAACAAAAATTAAGCTGATGGATCAAAAAAGAACAAAAGAAAATAATGGAAAAAAAAAAAAAAAGAATTAACGGCAATAATCTAATAAATCAGTGTCTGACATTCCGAATTAATAGGTATGTAATCATAAATAAACCAAATGTCGCCTAAGAAGAGATACTAATATCAAATGTGCGCTCACGCTGATAATAGCAGAAAAGTACTTTATTCATGTTAGATATGGTAGTAAAGAAAGCTCCAACAACTTTGGCAAGTATATGATGAAAAACAAAAAGTAGAGATGTGCCAATGATTCATAATACCTAAAGAGAGAATGGAAAATACTACCAATGTGATTGTTACAGTAGGATATATCTTATCGTATTGGTAAGTTCTGCTTTTTAACTAGAGACTAGAGATTCACGTGTCAAATATGAATGTAGAGAGAGTGACAGAAAGAGTGAAGCTAGCATTTTTCTCTTAACTATCATATCTTATCAAAGTTCAGTTTTGCTTATTTTTATTTTTATTTTTTGTTTTAATGTGATTTTGATCAAATTTAACATTTATAAACACATACTGTCAGAGAGTAACTCCTTATTAATAATATAAAAATAAAAATAAAAGACAGGGTGCTCTGATATGCCTGAAGGAACCACTCTGTGTCAGTACTCTAATCCCCACTAGAATTTCATCTGCATCACCCACATGTTACCCTTCTGAAAAGGTAATGAAATTTGATTGGTGGGTCACAGAAAAACAGACACCGTTTAGGTTCATGTCATGACACCCCCCATTTCCATTTTCCAATAAAGGGCTTCTAAAGAAAGTCTCATATAAGATTTTCAAAAACTTCAATTCTACTCCAGAGTTTGTTTCTATCCATTGGCATTGTCAATTAAGAAGGGCATATTGGCAAATTTTCATGTTCAAAATTCTCCATAAAAAGTGATTACTTTTATCTAATATTGTTTCGGGTTAATGACATTAAGGTATTATCCCTTCCCCACATTTTCTCGGGAACCAAACGGGATAAAAGAAGCACATTGCCCATAAAACTAACATAAATATACCCAAAGAAATGCCAATCGATCAGAGATATGGGTTTCAACTAAAACCAAAAAGATCTAATCCAAACATCAATGAAAGAAGAAAAAACTTACAGACATATTTCCGATGTATTATCCACAAAAAAGAACGGCAATGCCCGAAATGGACGTTAGAGAAAGAGAAAGCAATTGGGTTTTTAGCCTTCGAAGTATGAGAGACAGATCTGTGGATTTTTGTGCACGGAGAAATAGAAGAAATGGGTCGTTTTTAGTCTTGTTTCATTTATGTATTTATTATTTATTTTTATACTTTACTCTCAGCGGGAATTTTGACGGTTGGGTGATGATTGATGGCTTTGTTTCCTAAGACGCGTTTTTTAGTTGAGAAAAGTTAAAACATTGTTTGGGCAAAATTTATACTTCTTTCTTTATATTTTCCAACGCGCTTTATTGCAAAGACTCTCATGTCTTTTTCTTTTCTTTTCTTTTATTTATTTTTCTTCCCTTATTTTTCGGGAAAATCTTTCTAAGATAAAATCGTAAAGTCACACGTTTTTCATTTTTTTTTTTTTGGTTTTGTTTTTTCAGACAAGAAAAATGAAAACAGCCTAACCAAATGACAACTCGGTCCTTCGTAGTAGACGACATGTCGCTTATTTTACTTGACAAACACGAGAATATAGAGGCCATGTGTGATTATCACCCATATTGTATTCATCGAGTATTAATGTTAATATATAGTTTTATTTAAAAAAAATTAATAAATTGTACTCGGCATTTTGAGTTTACCCAAAGATCATTCATACCTTGTACCTTTCCAGAAAATAAATGAAGATCATACTTATAAGTGTATCACATTTATGTCTTTAATTTTAAATTTATGGTCAATTCAAACCTTTTTTCTCAGTCAATGGTAAATTTTGACCCAAAAAATACCTTAACACCCTTAACAAAGAATACCTTAACAAAGAATAAAGAAAGAAAATTTAGAAAAAATAAAAATTTAAAAATATGAAAGACATAGGTCAATTTCATAGTAAAAGTCAAATTTTGATCCCAAAAAAGATAAGGACTTAACATGAATTTAAAATGTAAAGGTATAAGTAGTTAAGTACGGTTAAAAATACAAGTTATGATTTTTTTAATAACATTAAAATGTAGGGTATAAAAATGAAAAAGAAAATCTAAGAAATAATTGATATTGATATGTGTTGATGGTGAAAATCGCCAAATAAGATAAACATATCACTTTATTTACAAGGATTAATCTCTTGCGATGAACAATAATTATAATAAATGCAGAAAGTAATAACATATATTTAAAATGGTTTACCTTTAGATGAAAAGTTGGTAGTAAACGTAAAAAATTTGGACTTATCACGCACAAGCGTATTGTAACTCAAGAAACTATTACACTTATTTAAGTTCAAAATGAAAACATCTTCATCAATTTTAAAAGTGAACAACTATTATTGGCCTATTCTTTTAGAGTGTAATTTGAGTACAATTTTTAAATTGAATTTGAGTTATAACTTGAATAAAGTTGAGTAAAGTTAAATAAAGTTAGAATTTAAAAGAACGTGAACTTGAATAAGTTGAAACTCGAGTTGTATTTTTTTGAGTTTTTTTGATAAAAGAACAGAATAATTTTGGTATGATTACTTATTTATTCCTCTTTTTTTTTTTCAAAAATTGGAAGTTTTTTAAGATATTCCTGTAATCTAGAGATTCTGATAACTATCCATTAATATTGCACGGCGTTGAGTTACCACTTACCACCATCAAGAATAAGGAAAGAGAAAACTAGTTGCCGTTGAGACGACCTTCTAAACTAACATAGATAACAATTAACGACTAGCAATTTATTATAAAACTCTCAATCTCATAACATTTTTTATGATAGATATGATTCAGATCAATTTATTTAGGTTTTGGGGAGATTGAATCTACACTTGGTTTGAATTTTTTTTTTTTTTAATTATAATTTTGATCACTATGTACATAAAAAAAAAAAAAAAAAGCATACTTAGTATGATCACTATATACATATATAAATAAAAGTGGGAAATCATTTGTTTTATTATAAATTTGGGATTGTCTGGTCTAGGGATTCATCTAATGCCAAACTGGTGACAATATTGGACTCCAACTTGTCAACTTATATTTTTCGTTCTTTACAATGAGAAGATATTATTATCTTTACAGATCACAAGGTGTTCTTTTTCTTCATTGGGTTCTTTTTCCGGGTTGGAGAATCTGTAGATGATTCGTTATTCATCATATCTGGGACTGGGACCGGTCTAAAAGCACAGGCAGTCATTTCAAATTAATAGAAGAAAAACAGAGAAAAAATAAAATAAATAAAAATCAAGCAAGCAAACAAACAAGCAAGGGCAGATGTCACATCCTTTTCTTTATGTTTTTATTCTCATATATAAAATATTTATATAATCTTACTATTTGTGATATGGATTCCAGTCAATGTAAGGCTAATGCTCGAGTTTACAAGTCAATTGGATCCTATTAAAATGGATCGGTTTAATGATAAAGCCAGTTTGACAAAAAATTTACCCCTTGTTTGTTTGTTTGTTTGTTTTTGTTTTTGTTTTTTTTTTTGTTTTTTGTTTTTTTCTTTTTTTGCTAGGTTAATAGATAAGAAGAACTTTTAAAGTTCATTCACGCACAGTTTTAAAAAGTAGGGCTGTCCAAAATAATCGATAAATACAATTTAACCAAGAAAACCAATCGATCGGAACTGTACCGAACTATAACCAATTGAACATTTAGATTGAAAAACCGACTCCAAATTAGTTTTCTCCTGAACTCAGTCCGTTCCGGTTGATATTTTTCACTATGTTCAATCTAGTTTAATGTTATATTGAACTTCACGATGGGGCATACAGCTCAATTTAATCCAATTTATGTATAACTAATCACTATTCTCTTAAAATACTAATTAGTTTTAGTTGATATATGTAATTCAAGAAAATGAACTAAAAATCTTGCGACATTTCAAAAAGAACATTGGTTCTTCTAGATTTCCCATAAAAATCCAGCTTTTTAGAGAGTGACTAAAATTTTTAATTTTATGGTCTATTTACTTCCCTTAGTCTCTCTTAATTTAGCAAAGTAAATCCTTTCGGAAAATAGTTAGCTTTCCACTGTTTTGTTAGCACAGTGATCAATTTAGTACAAAGGTTGAAGAATAAAGGACTTTCTCTGACATGATCTCTTTATCGTAGAATCATTTTTTACTGTTAGATTTGATTAAAATCACAACATATTAAAAAGATCATACGGGATAAATAATTTTTAATGTAAAATATTACAATAGTTTATTTTTACTGATCCTATCAGATAAACTCTCGAAGAATAATAGGCTCGTTTTGCAAATGGAGCAGGCCTAATGGAAGTCAAAAAGCCTTTATAAATCACGTCATACTCATACACACACACATATAATACGTTTATATATATGTGTGTGTGTATACATAAATGCAGTTTAGCCTTACTTTACGAGCATATGAAACCGACCATCTATGGCTTTTTCACACTTGTAGCAAGGAGCAAGCCGAAATACACGAATCTTTGTCTAGGGTTATCTATCCCTAATCTAAACCATGGTTCAAGAACAATAAAGGACAGTCCACTGTGAAAAACGGTATGGTCAGCATATGCACTTCTCTGACCGTATTGCCAAGGCCACAAAATGTGAAAAAAAAAAAAAAAAAGTAAGGCAAATGGCCATCCATGTGCAACATGCATACAACTTAGCCCTTTATTATTTTCGATTCACTGCATGGCCTAAATTGATGTCATCCAATTTCACTCAAAAAACCCCTCGTTTCTGACCTTTCTGTCTGCCACAATCCAAATGAAAACATAAAGAAAACTATAGTTGCCATAATGCAAAAGGGGCTAAAAAAAAAAAAAAAAAAAAGAAAGAGAGAAAAAAGAGGGCCCAACTCAAAAACAACTACCAAGAACCAACAGGAACACGAGGCCATCACCAATATATACAATCCGACAGACATTGGGACAAAAGCTCTCAATCTATGGCGGTTTCTACAATAAAGAAAAGAGGGTGTTGAAAAAAGCGACCAATACTTGATGCTAGCACAGTGTGAAACATTCCCCATTGAAAGGAAAAGAACCCAAGAAAGCATCAAATATGTAGCCTTTAATAGCAATGCGTTACTAACCAAACAATTTTGTATTGTGTTCAACGTCTTATTTTATTCAACGAATATCCAGTTCAACCATAGGAGATACAACAATCTCACCAAGAGAAAATTTTTAACAAAAAAAGGAAAAAAAAAAAAAAAATTGTATTCAATTCCTCAGCGAGCCCCACAAAAGATGATTTAAAGCAAGATTTTATGACCAAAATTCTCCCACCATTATAATTTACCGTCCTTTTTTTAAATAAAAAATATATATATGCTGTACAACCTTAAGAACTCACATCAGACGATATAGGCTCCCACTCAAGTCCTCAACTAACCCCAACTAAATTCCAAAATGGGGTCTGCTTGAGAGTGATTTTCTGCAATAATTTATGACTCATAGATTGTAATAGCTGTGGTTTTTATTGTTTTTGTGACACCAAAATGTAAACCAATAATGTAAAGGCACAAATTAATTATGATGGGAAGTTTAGACTCATCAATAGAGAGGAGCTCTGAAAGGGATGCCTTTCCTCTTGCGCAGAAGCTTCCTTGGCTTCAATGCTGAACTAACCCAACAAGCATGAACCTCCTCGCCCGACTCAGCCAACGATAGGGACGATTCCATTTCACTCAAATTTGTTTCGGAGTTGCAGTTTTCTTTGAAAGACAAGTCTCCATATTGTGGAATCGGAACAGTTATGAAATTCTGGCTTTGATCTTTAGGCTCCAATGGAACTAATAAGACCTGAAAATTCACACACAACATGAATTATCCATCACCTTAGGCCTCAAGAAACGTAAATAGAATCGATAACACTTGGAGGAAGTTCTATAGTTGGGGTTACTGAGACATGCAGATTCTCGGACTACACGGGTTATCCATCACAAGAAACGAGAACTGAATCGATAAACACTGAAAGGAAGTTCAGGAATTGGGTTTACTGCAAATTTACCTTACATGCAATGGAGCAAAAGCGATTAGGCGGGTCTTGTATGTATCTCCCACAAGCTTCACAGGAACCAGCACAGAATGACTTTGTTGATGGCTTTGCATCTTTGGATTGAGGCCGGGGATTTAGATGTACAGCCTTTTCACCATTGATTTTATATGTCTGCAACATAAAGTAGAATTCATTTGTTATTTAACCAACAAAGCAATAAAATTTCAGTTGGAAACAGGAAAAGAAAAATGTAATTAGAAACTGGGCAATACTCGTCACTTGTTACACCATTTAGCAAGGACCAAATAGCTATATTAGAATTGCAACTAATTACAAGTACAACTGCACAATTTGAACATCAGCAACATAGTGCAAGAGATTGGTTTAAAAAAAAAAAAAAAAGATAAATCAAAATGAGAATTAAAAGTTCAATATATTAAAAAAAAAAAAAAGCAGGATTAGAAGTCACTATTCCTTTAGACTGTCATCATCATTTAAAGGATGAGACTGTCACCCACTACCTAAAAGGCAAAAACAATCGAGTAAAAGATATGCAGATGAGGTAACAAATCAAAGAGATTACATAATTGTCAACCAAATCACGAATAAAATACTAGAATTTGATCTCAGGGAAATCAGCAAAACTGTACCAGAAACAAAGTACTAATCCATACTTTATCAGTTCATAATTGAGAACACTAATTCAGAACTTCTTGATGACATTCACAAGAAAGAAAGGTTAATAAATGTCCCCAATGCCATCAAATGATGTCAATAATTCACAAGTCACATCAAATTTGGCAAAAGAAAGAAAAGGGTCTCTATAATTGAAGACAGATAATATAGACTAAACCTGAATTCTTGAACAGTCGAGATGTTTCTGCATGTCTTGAAGACGAACAACATTATGATAAACATATTTGCAGATCTGAAGTCGGCGATGAAGGCAATGAGCTGTCACACAGTGTCTGCAGAATCCAAGATTACAGTCTATGCAGAACAAGTTTTTCTCATTTTTGCGGTAATCTGGATGATGAACACAAGAATCAAAGAATTTGCTGTGCAAAAGAGCATTAAGCCAATCTGTTTTCTTTTTCTTTAGGAGCAATTTGCATCCAACCTTCAGAAACAAATCCAAACAACAGTAATTTCAATCGCTATTAATAACCCATCAAGATTCTATCATCAAAGTTCTAAACTATATAATTATATCACAGAACTTAATCTAAAATTTATATGCTCAACATACGATTCTAGCAAAATTCAAACAACCCTTTTGAAAAATGTGTAATAGCACTTGCTGGAAAGTTCAAAACTTGAAAATCAACTCTATATCAAACATTTACTTTGGTGTTTATATGTAATTTTTTTTTTTTTTTTTTCAGTTGAGCTAAACGGTAAACACAAATCAGACTCTGAAAGTTCCTCTAATTTCTGGAATCCACAAAAGATGGCAATAAAAAAACAAAACCATTACATGAATAACCAAAAGGTTATCAAGTCCAGAAAGCAGGAAAAAAATAAAAACAAAAAAGATTGAATACCCAGAAAAGTAAATGGTTTGGTATTCATAACGATAATTTTATATATAGTAAAAGGAATTAGCATCAAAAGGAATCAATTTGTCATTGGTGACTGTGAAAAAGGATAATTTTCTTACCATTTCTTTGCTTCTGAATGTAATTTGAAGAGACTACAAGGCTCATAAAATGACAGAAAGGAGAGATTTTGCAGATAACTCAGGATTGTGAATGTTGATATTAGAGAAAGCAGAAAGAATTATTAAATTGTGAAAAAAAAAAAAAAAAAAAAAGAGTGAGAAGAGGAAATGGTAATGGAAAATATAATGGAAACGGAAGCCTCAGTAGGCGCAGTGTATATCCTTCTCCTTTTAACTAAAGAAAAAAAAATGAAATAAAAGTAAAATAAGAAATAAAAAGAGGTGGGCTTTACATCGGCGGGAAGTTGAACGATTTCTGGCCGTTGGATTGGAAACCATCCAACGGTCGTGATTTTAGCAAAATCTTGTTTAGGTTATTCTTTCATAAAAATAAAGCGCCTTTTTTTAGGTTGAAATTCTTAAAATAATGTTCATACGCACTGAGTACTGACTAGTGATTAAGAGTATATAGGGCCCATTCACTTGGCTGATTCGAGTTTTTAATTCGAGTTGAGATTTAATTTTATGTGAGAGCTTTTTACTGTAGTAAAAAAGTTAGATGTGATTGTTTGTGAGAGCTTTTTACTGTAGTAAAACTTGAATTCTAAACTCGAATAAGCGAAATGAACGGAGCATATGTTTTTATTTTTATTTTTATTTTTTTCACTTCGAGCAAAAAAAAAAAAAAAAAAAAAATTTAGTGCATGCTATCACCCTCATGTTAGAAGTTAAGACTAGTTGAAAACATGTGCTATGCAGGTAGGTCGTGCATATTCAAGTTGAGATGTGATTTTATGTGAAGACTTTTTACTGTCATAAAAAAATTATATGTGATTATTTATGGGAATTTTTTACTATAGTAAAATTCAAATTTTAAACTCGAATCGGTGAAGTGAACGGGACAAATTTAAGTGAGTAATTTTCTTTAAAAGGGATCAAAATGAAAGAAACAAAATTCTAGGAGAAAAAATATAAAACGAAAGTAAAAGAAGACCACTTTTAAAATAGTGGTGATTGTAGGTATGGATAAATATAAGTCCACACACTATTCTATTATAAAGGGTATAATTCAAAACCCTTATATCGTAGGTAAAATAAATAAATAAATAAAGCTTAAGGACATAAATAAAAAAGGTAAAAATTAATCAAAATAAAAACATAAATAAATTTTAGAGTAAAAAGGACAAAATTAAACTAAAGGAATTTTAAAGGCAAAAAATAAAAATAAAAAAGAGGGAGCCGTTTTTGTGGAAACCGTACATTCTTCATCTTTCTATGTATTAACTAGCATGAGAGACGTGCCAAAGGCACGTCCTCATTTGTAACTTTTTTTTTTTTTTTCTTTTTTTAGTTTACAATTTGCATGCTTTTATATTTTTTAATAAAAAATATTTTACAAAACAATTATAATTTTTTTCGTTAACTGTTTCTTTAATAATATATATATATATATAAGTAGGCAAGGTTTATATATATAAGTAGGCAAGGTCTTTAATCCGGTACTCACTATTTACTGGACTGAAGCGGCAGATGTATAATTCTGTTATTTTCGTGTATATTTATATGTAAGGTGTGTATATTTATATGTAAAGATGTATATGTTAAATTATAAGAAATGATAATGTATATTAATCTTCAAAGAATGTATTTTTAATAGCAGTTAAGTGAACATATAGCATAAAAATATGTATATTGACTGATTTATTGTATTTCATGTTAATGAACGTAAGCGACAATGTATATAGCGAAATATACTTTTAGTATCTTGTGTTCTTGATAATATTAAAATGATACCTCAACGTTTTTAAAAGCATATTCTTGGTACTCTGAAGTTGATTTTTAAGATGTAAAATGACCTTAATACTCTTTTACTTAATCAAAATGTAATAAATCTAGAAAAAAATCATGAACTTTTTATTTTATTATTTCCTTTAAATATTTTAATGTCTTAAAATATTTTCATTTTTTTAAGAAACTAGTAAAAGTAGGCACTTGCAATTGCATGAATTTGACTGTTATATTATTATATATTAGAAAAATAATTTTATGATGTAAACAAATAAGTTCTAACTAATTGTCATACTCTATTATTTTTCTTAATATTTAGACTGCACTACTTATTTTAATGGGGTGAGTTTTGTAGATTCGGAACCATGTTCAGAACGTAATTCAAATATTATTTAATTTGACTACTTTTTTTTAGCTCTAAGTAAGAGAAAACAGTAGATAACAAATAAGTAAAAAGTACAAAAAGTGAAGAACATAGAAGGAAACACAAATTAAACCGTTTTTTCTTAGTAAGAGAAAACAATAGATAACAAGTAGATTAAAAATACAAAAATTGATAAGGGCATAAATAGAAATACAAAACTAGTACATAACATGTAAATAAAAAGTACAAAAGGTAAATAACATAAATGGAAACACAAATTAAACCGGTTTTTTCTTAAGTCGTAAGTAAGAGAAAATAGTAGACAACAAATAAGTAAAAAATACAAAAGGTGAAGGACATAAATGAAAACACAAATTAAACCGGGTTTTTCTTAAGCCTTAAGTACGAGAAATAGTAGATATTAAGTAAGTAAAAAGTACAAAATGTGAAGGGCATAAAGAGAAACACAAATTAAATCGTTTTTTAAGCCATAAGTAAGAGAAAATAATAAATAACAAATAAGTAAAAAATATAAATAGTTAATGGTACTATAAAGAGATAAATATTAGTTGGCACGTGCTTGCTTCATCACATTTATTATATATAATAGATATTGATTTTTATTTAACTGATAAGAAAAGTAATTTGGACATTACATGTCCCAAAAATTAATTTTAAGGTATCAAAAAGATATTTTTAAAAAGATTAAAATACTGTTTTAATATTATTAAAAATACAAAATACTAAGAGTATATTTCGATATAATATAAATACCAAAATTTACATTTTTACTTATGTTTTCCATTCTAAAATTAATATATGATTTTTAAGAATTAATGCAACAAGCGACACTATTTTTTATGATTTTCTTTATTTTTTGTCTTTAAAAAATATAATAAAATAAAAACGATGTCAAAAAATAATGAAATTTTACAGACACAATCCTTACATTTTTCTAGGCATGTCAGAAAAAAAAAATTGCCTCAAAAATGACAAAAAAAGTAAAACTTGTCAAAAAGCCCCCGGCTTGCGTAGTGGGACGCCCAGAGACCAGCTCAGGGGCTGAGATGGGTCAAAAAAGTTACAGTTTTATTTATTTTTTACATTCTAAAATTAATATATAATTTTTAGCAATTAATGCAATAAGCGACACCATTTTTTGAAGAACATTCTATTTTTTATGATTTTCTTTATTTTTCATCTTTAAAAAATAAAATAAAATAAAAAACGATGTCAAAAAATAATGAAATTTTACAGACACAATTCTTACATTTTTTACCTACTGTAAAACTATAAAAGCTGTTGTTTTTACTAAACTCTTTCCCCCTTCATAAACGATTAAACCTCACTTTTTTTTTTTTTTTACTAATTAAGTCTCTCTTTATTTTGTCCAAAGAAAGAGCTTTTTTTTTTTTTATAATTGGGTTTCACATTTTTTTAGTCTCTGGTCAGAAAAATGAGAGACGTCAAATTAAAATAGACGGTCAGAAATTAATGGAGGAGGAGTAAATGGTCGCCTTAGTCACTTTATGATAAGCATGCAGTGTCCAGGTGTTAGTGAGGTGGGGAGTGATGCAGTGGGTGTCAGGAAAATTGTTGACAAATGTTGAGGGCTCAAGGAGTGTGTCAGTATGTGAAATATAATATATAATTTCGGAAGGATAGAGTTGTAAATGTGGTTTACTGGCTGACTCATCCAGTACTTTTTTAGTGCCAGATTAAAGACCATTCCTATATAAGTATACAACTAATTCTAACTAATAGTTTGAGTGAAACATAAACATGTATAAAATACTAACAAATGCTTTCATTGTTATTGTGCGTGAGTACATATAGTAAACATAACTAATATTTTTCAAATTGAAGAATAAATAATGATTTTTTTTTTAAAAAGTGTAAACTTATAAAACAAAAAAGTCATCAAATTCAACAATTTCATGTATAATGATGGTTAAAAATAAAATTTAAAAAACAAATGCATCTTTTCCCATATATATATGTGCGCGCTTTAAAAGTATTTAATTACAAGTTGAATTTATTTAAGAAATAAAAAAATAAAAAAAGCATATGATACAAAAAAGGTAAATTAATAAAAAAAAAATTATATCTGGGATGCATTTGAAAAAAAAAAATATGACATTTTAGAGTATGCCATGAAGAAATATTAAATTTGGGAATATTTGAAAAAAAAATTACGTTGATAGACAAATTAGTGAAGACACTTTTAATGAGAAGAAACACTCTAAATACAAGTTATTATTATTATTATTATTTTAATGAAGCCGCAAAACAATCAAGTGCAAAACTCAAAACAAGCTATTCTTTATATATATATATATATATATATATATATATATATAAAACCTATTCTTCCTTAAAAAAAAAAAAAAAAAAAAAAAAAAAACTATTCTCTCTTCTATATATCTTATTTATGTGTGTAACTACTAAGTAGTGACTCGACAGGTGATTTTTTTTTTCCCTATTATGAAATTGAACAAGTGAATTATTTTGAATAAAAAAACTCAAGTTAAATACATTAAAAAGAAAACTCATTTCTATTAGACACACAATAAGTTTAATCATCTCCTTTTTTCTGAATGCCTGTTGTTCATATAATATTAAAATGATATCCTATAATAATTAAAATGTATTGTCAGAGTATTTAAAGTGTCCGCTTGGTTTATAAGTTTGAACATAAATTTAAATTTAATGAGAAAAAATTTAAATTTAATGAGAGAAAATATTGTAGTAAAAAAATTTAAATAATAATTCGAAACTATAAAACAAAGTGAAAAGTCATCTTTTAAGACATAAATATTATTATTTTAGTCAAAATAGAATATACTTTTTTCTCTTTTAATTATTTTCAAATTAATTTTCTCGATTTCATTTCTTCAAAATCAATAAGCAATAAAAATATTCTAAATGCCGACGGCAACAATGTTAAAGTCGATTTTCTTTTTCCTAATGTTAGGATATTTGGAAACAATGTTTAATATATTTTTATTGTTTAATTCAAAAAAGAATAAAAGAGTAAAAAGAAGATTTCATGTCCCAAGCCCAAGCAGAAATACTTGAATTGAATTACAAGTGATAATTTATTTTCTAAAAATAATTCAGAGCAATTAATTCAAAAATACTATTTTAACATTATAAGAATGGCATACCTTAATTATTATTAAAAAAACACAAAGTATTATTAGAGTAATAATTAAAAGTGATAGTTTATTTTTATTCTACGTTTGTATTTTTATTGTGGATAACACATTAATATTGTCAAATGTTCCGAAAAGGAACCTTTATATTAGGCTACGCAAGCAGCACAGGCCATGACTAATTTTGTTATGTAAAAGAATACGAATGTTAAAGGAAAAAAAGAAAAACAAAACATTTGTTATTTTTTTGAGAAAATGATATTTGATTTGAGGTGACTCATTTTGTTGCATTTATCTTTTTTTCATGTGAAATTACTATTTTCTCCTCTTCTGTTCAATGGCATTGTGGAGTTACCATTTCCATTCCCGCCGAAATAATCGGAACTTTGGGGATAATTTTCCTTTGTTTATGGTCTCGCCGTTTTTTTTTTTTTTTTTTTTTTTTTTTTCAGAGACGTTTTGTCCTGATTCTTTTTCATTTATTTATTTTATTGATATAAGCATTCATTTCATTTATTTTCTTTTTGCTACTTTTGATTTTTGACTTATTGTATTTGTCACTTCTTCATTCTTCAACGAATGTCTCTTCATGTCATCTGAAAAAAAAAACATATTTTTTCGTGAGAAAATTAGCAAATATAGTAACAAAGGGGAGAAAAAGGGAAAAATTGGTGGGTATAGGCAATTGATTTGCAAAGAATTAAAAATAATAAATAGATTTTTTCAAGAGAAATTAGGCGACCTCTTTTAAAAGATATCATTTTTCCTTAAAAAAAAAAAAGCCTGTGGCTATTAACATTGTGATGTGTTGGTGGATTGGATACGGTCAATTAATGATTGATTATTGTCAATCAATCATTAATTAACGTTGGTTAAACACTTATAGATATTGATCAATAAGTGATTATTCTGGTTAATTAGGTGAATTATCTATTAACATTTTTCTCTATAAAAAAATATTTTTATGATTTAACAAAACTTGAGAAATTTACTAAGAACATGCTTAAAAAATAAATCATTATTCGACATGAGCCTTTTTTCAACTATATAATTTTTTATGTTAGAAAATTAGAAAATATAGTAATAAAGGGAATAAAAAAGGAAGCATTGGTGGGTCCAGGCAACTGATGTGCAAAGCATTGAATAAATAGATAACGTGAATGCGTAATGAAATGTTCACATCATTTTATTCCAATAGGTACAATAAACTATTTTGCATAATTATGAAAGTTGATTCATATCTTATTCTTCGTACAGCTAAAAGTGTTCTACTTGCATGAACATTTTTTAGCCGTTTACTTTTTCTTTTTTTCTTTTTTTTTTTCCCCCTTCCAGAGTTGCAGTTTTGTAAGGATAGATATTTGCTACTAATCAATCGTATGCAAAACAAAATCCGAATCTGAATTCGATAATCATGGATTAGGAAGAAATTTGAGATTTTTCTTGGGCCTTAATTTTCTCCACTGTTCATTAGTCAGCTCTTTTGAGAAAGCAAAACAGGAAAAGAAAAAAAGTCAAAATATACTTTATTCTCCTCTTTCTCTCTTTTTTTGGTAAATAAAATTTCCCTCCTTTTTCCTTTATAATTGGTAAAGAAAGTCAAATTTCATTTGTCGCTGCATAATAGGATGCCATAATGTTAGGAATTTAAGTGGCTGTATTACCCTTTCACTCCTTGGCTGACAGCACAAAAGCAGTTTTTTACGAAACACAAAAAATCCTCGATAACTACTCAAAAAAAAAAAAAAAAAAAACCTTGACTTTTGGTGGCAATTACCAAACTTTATTGTTTGGCAAAAAAGAAGCTCTTTTATTATTTAGTGAAAAAACTAGAGTTGGCTTTTTTTTTATTATTTAAAAGGAAAAAATAGCTGGAATACCAAAAATGTCCTTATTAAAGGATTCCTATATTTGCTCCGAAAATCTATGAACCTTGAGAAAGAGTTTATAAAAGTGACATTATGAACATAATTATAATGATAATGATTTTAAATACATGTATTATATACATGAATGAACCGATATGCTTGCCTGTCTTTGCAGAATTCTGGCATTTGTAGCGCAGTCTTTGGTAGGCAGCAGAAAAAGGCAGTTTCCAAATTGGCAAATGTTCCATATTTATTGTCCCTAATTAAATGTTTTTTTTTTCCCATATTTTTATTTTGAGAAAATGGTAGTGAGTCACTGACATACCATATCTGTGGACCTTCTCTTGTCAAATCTCAATTGGCAAATTATTGAAACGACAACAAATATTCAAACAAGAAACTCAAGCCCTACCAAGAAGATCAAAACATTCGACAGAACCAAGAATAAAGGAACGAAGGTTGTGAAGAGGAAGCGAGGAAGAAGACAACCATATATGAAAATCCTCAGGATAACGAATAATATACAAAGCAGAAGGGTGATAATCATTGAACTAAATCATCAATTTTAAAATCAGCCATGCAACTTGGATAACGACACAAGACATTAACAAACAAAAAAAATAAAAAAATTACTAGCAACTTTTAATGCATAGGGTAAGATTTCGAATATGAATGTGATTTTTTTATAACAGTCTAGAGTTTGAATCCCATCCTACTATATTAAATAAATACATAAATAAATAAATAAAACCTTATAGATTAGTCGGGCTTACCATGTTGTGAGACATATTTACCCTCCATATAAAAGAATGACTTTTGTTGCAAATTCTACCGTAGGAGTTTTGGCTCTCAAATATAGCCAAAGACCTTAAAAGATTACTGTAAAAAAAGAAATTGACAAAACTGTGACCATGATAGAGCTTGGACATCAAAATAAAAGCACCCACCTTTACACGGCATGCATAAAACAAAAAGACGATCAATGTTTGAACTAAGTATAGCTATAAAAGACAATGGTGGACAAAATTGTTAACAATATTATTTTTCTCTGAAAAAAGCATATAATTCTTCAACAATCTTTTTTCATTTGAATACAGGGAGCTAAATGACAATTGACATTATCGATTTTGCAATTTTGAAGCGGCTTTGTTGCCTTTGTATACACAGCCAATTTGCTACGGAACAAGTAGTGACCTTTCTATGTAACAAAATTGAAAGATAACCACCCTGAGAACTCAACAAAAGACCATACGACAGGGATGCTCTGCCTCATGCTGTTCTAAACTTCTGGACCATGTGGTCAAAGACAGTTCCAGTGGGTTTGATCTTTAACCCGTCAACGTTGACCGACTTTCAGCAGCCAGAGAAGTCGAGCCTGATGTATGTGAAGATTTCTTTCTTTGAATTAATCAGAATGGAGATGATGTTTTCTTTTCCGGCACCTGTTGACATACCACGTCGCGTGCTGCTTTAATCCCATGCCTATCAGCACCTTGAGACTGGTTAACATAACATAGGTCATGAAAAACAGCAGAATAATCCAAAAGAGCTTCCATGGCAAGGGATTGGAAGGAAGGTGGGCAGAATATACTGGAGTCAATACTCGAATTACCTAAAACCATTATTAGTGTTAGAGCTAGAACTGTAATATTATTGTTCATTTGTGCATAGAAATGATGACAATATAAAAACCCCACATAGATGCATAGAGAAATGTTAAGAAAACCGTTGTCCATTCGCAATTCTGAAATAATGCTTTAAGTCAAGGGGTGTTTGCATACATTTCATTTAACACATTTCGATATACTCACTACAAGGCGTGATGTGTAGAGATGGTACAACACTAGCGTTAAGGCCGCTCTCAAAATAAAATATTCAAGAAAACATTTTAAACCTTTTCTTCATGCAAAAGAATAACATCTTTCAACACCTGTTTTCATGACGGGTACAAGAAAGTATCGCACTTCACTTACTATAACGGATAACCAATAAAGGATTACTTTGGCTCGAAAGAAATGCAAGAATTTTTAGGACAAAGCAATGGATTCAATCGACCTTTTTGAGAAAGCACAGTTTTCAGCACTTTTTTGGGCTTTACGCACAAAGAATTTAAGGGTTTCTCACTTGATTTGATAGTCTCAACTTGAGGGCTATAATTGGGAGTTAGCTTTTGTCCTTAGTTTTTTTTTTTTTTTCTGTCTTGCTTTTTCTAGTTTTTTCCTTTTTATTTTTGTTTTGTGGGATTCTTGTTGAGGATATCTCATCCTCAGCTTCCTTTGTATTGATCTTTTTTTTTTTTTTTTTTTTTTTTGTCCTTAGTATTTTTTTTTTCCGTCTTGCTTTTTCTAGTTTTTTCCTTTTTATTTTTGTTTTGTGGGATTCTTGTTGAGGATATCTCATCCTCAGCTTCCTTTGTATTGATCTTTTTTTTTTTTTCAATATAAGGTCTTGGTTTATTATCCAAAAAAAAAAATTCTAGAGTGTGTTCTAAAACCAGGGAATCCATGTTAAGAGCAGTATAAGTAGAGCTTACCACACAAGCTGGTGCCAGAGGAACAAACGAGAGAATGTTCTTGGAATCATCCGATTGTATATTCAAAGTCTAAGAACATTTGTAAACAAAAGTCAGATTGCCATAACACAGAAATATAGAAAAGAAAAATACAAGTTATGATGTTGTAACCGCTGGAAATCTCCTCTATTCTTGTCACTTGAAGCATAATACACGTTATGATGTTATTGTAGAAAATAGGAATAATCCGGTTAATAGGGGCTTAGAGATAAGATAGGAGAGTAGTTTATACTTTCAGTTTTTAAAGGAGATCTCTTGAGATAAGGACCTCATCTAATCCCTCTTTTCGTGGGATTTTATTTCCTGCTTCCTATAGGGTTTTCTCCTATAAATATTGTAACTTCTTGTATAGAAATTAATCAATAAAGAATATTCTTTTCTGCCCTGAAACCTTCATGGTATCAGAGCCGAAAAATACCTTCTTAATCCATGGCTGAAACGGCCATCACAGAAGAAGGCAGATCCTCGGCATCCTCTAGGGCAGGAGATTCTAATCGTGGTGAACCAGATCGAACCACCATGGCACAAGGAGGAGACTCGACTCAATTTTCGTTCCAATTGACTCTCCACAAATTGAACGGGAAGAACTACCTAGAATGGGCACAATCGGTGAAGTTGGCCATTGATGGAAGGGGAAAACTCGGTCATTTGAATGGAGAAGTGAAGAAGCCTGGAGATGGGGATCCGAAACTAAGGGCATGGAGGTCAGAAAATTCGTTAGTTACTGCATGGTTAATTAACTCTATGGAACCAACTATAGGTAAGCCCTATCTTTTCCTTCCCACTGCAAAAGACGTATGGGATGCAGTGAGAGAAACCTATTCCAATCTTGAAAATTCCTCACAAATTTTTGAATTAAAAACCAAGTTGTGGAAATCCAAACAAGGTGAGCGTGAGGTTACCATTTATTATAATGAGATGGTGTCTCTATGGCAAGAATTAGATCAATGCTATAATGATGAGTGGGATTGCCCGATGGATAGTGTTAGATTTATGAAAAAAGAAGAAAGTGATCGGGTGTACCTTTTTTTGGCTGGTTTGGACCGAGTCTATGATGAGATTAGGTCTAGGATTCTTGGAAAAAATCCCCAACCAACTTTTCGGGAGGCGTTTTCTGAAATTAGAAGAGAGGAGACTAGGAGGAAAGTTATGATGAAGACCGAAGAGGATAACAAACCAGTGGCTGCTGTGACTGATAATTCAGCCCTTGTGTCAATGAGGAATGACTCAGATAATGACAGGAAGAAGAAGCCCTGGTGTGACCACTGCAAAAAACATTGGCATACAAGGGAAACTTGCTGGAAGATCCACGGAAAACCGCAAAACTGGAAGAAAAAGAGTGCTAATTCCAGGGGCTTCTCGGCTCAAGCAACCAGTGAAGATCAGGGGCAGCAAGGTACTTCTGAAGGGCTGTCTTTCACAAAGGAACAATTAGAGCAGCTGCACAAACTCTTTCAGTCTTCACACTTTCGAGTAAACCAATCAACCCCTTCATGTTCTTTTGTCAAAACAGGTAATCTCGCCTCAGCCTTCCTCAGTGTTAATCCCAAACAAAACAGCTCCTGGATCATAGATTCAGGAGCCACTGATCACATGACAGGTTGCTCCCATTTTTTTTCAACTTATACTCCATGTGCAGGGAATAGGAAGATTAGAATTGCTGATGGTTCCCTCTCCGCAATTGCTGGAACAGGGACTGTCAAAATTTCCAATTATATAACCTTGCATGATGTACTCCATGTTCCAAAACTCTCTTGCAATCTTGTGTCTGTCAGTCAGATAACAAGTTCTCTTAATTGTCGTGTTATTTTTGACTCTTCTCAGTGTGAGTTTCAGGACATGGTCTCGGGGAGGACGATTGGCAGTGCTAGAGAAAGTGGAGGTCTCTATTTCCTTGAAGATGGAACCGAATCAGGACACCTAGTTACAAACTCTTGTTTCAACTCTATTTCCGTTTCTAATAATGTTATGATTTGGCATTTTAGATTAGGGCATCCTAGTTTTTATTACTTAAAACATTTGTTACTTGATTTATTTAGAAATAAAAGTCCATCTTCTTTTAAATGTGAAATTTGTGAACTAGCTAAGCATCATCGTTCTTCCTTTCCCGCTAGACCATATCAAGCATCAAAACCGTTTTTATTAATTCATAGTGATGTTTGGGGACCATCTCGAGCCTCAACAATGTATGGAAAAAAATGGTCTGTTAGCTTTATAGATGATCACACACGACTCACTTGGGTATATTTATTAAGGGACAAGTCTGAAGTAAAAGAGATATTTCAGGTATTCTATACAATGATTGAAACACAATTTCAAGAGAAAATAAAAGTGTTTAGGAGTGATAATGGCAGAGAATACTTTAATGAAATATTGGGAGGATATTTTTCAGACAAAGGCATAATACAACAAAGTTCGTGTTCAGATACACCCCAACAGGATGGCATAGCAGAAAGAAAAAATAAACACCTCCTAGAAGTCACGAGAGCATTATTATTTACTAATGGTGTTCCTAAGTACCTTTGGGGAGAGGCACTCCTAACTGCCACATACCTCATAAACTGCATGCCTACCAAAGTTTTAGATTATAAAACACCCCTAAGTGTCTTCAAGAACACTTTCCCTGCCTCTAAGTTGACTACAGATTTACCTTTGAGAGTGTTTGGGTGTAGTGCATTAGTCCATATTCACAGCCAAAATAGGGGAAAGTTTGATCCTCGTGCTAGAAAGTGCATATTTGTAGGCTATGCTCTGAACCAAAGAGGATATAAGTGCTATGACGTGAGCTCAAAAAAAATGTTTATTACAATGGATGTTACCCTCTTTGAGTCTCAACCATTTTTTAGTACTCATCTTCAGGGGGAGAGCTTAAGGGAAGATTCGAACTTTGAAATAGAAACTGAAATTGAAACTGCAAGAAGCGCAAACTTCCTAATAAATACAGAGTTAGGTGATGTGAGTAATGAAAATTTGAATCCTGAGTCTATAGAGTCATCTCATAACATTAATAAAGATGAAAATAGGGAACAAACAGGAACACAAAAACTGCTGGTTTACAGGAGGAAGAACCGGAAGCAAGGAATAGAGACTGAAACTAGCCAACACTGCCAAGAGCCTGAACCACAGATCAGTCCGGATCCTACACCACAGAATATTCCCGAATTAGGTATTCCTCACACTATATCTATTCACACCAACCTACCCAATCTTGAATCCGAGTCCTATATATCTGAGGCTGACCTTCCTATTGCTAAGCGCAAAGGGGTCCGAAGTTGTGCAAAATATCCCATGTCAAACTTTGTGTCCTACAAAAATCTGTCACCTGTTTTCTCTGCCTTTACCTCACAAATGTCTAGTGTGGAAACTCCAAAGAATGTGCAGGATGCTCTAAAGGTTCCTGAATGGAAGGAAGCTGTTCTCGAGGAAATGAAAGCCCTTGAAAAGAATGGAACTTGGGAAGTGATAGAACTGCCAAAGGGGAAGAAGACTGTTGGCTATAAATGGGTGTTCACAACAAAAAACAAATCAGATGAATCTCTGGAAAGATACAAGGCTCACCTAGTAGCAAAAGGGTTCACTCAAACATATGGGATTGCCTACCTTGAAACCTTTGCACCAGTGGCAAAGCTCAATACTATCAGGGTACTCCTATCACTTGCAGCCAACTTAGATTGGCCACTACAACAACTAGATGTGAAGAATGCGTTCCTTAATGGCAATTTGGATGAAAAAGTCTACATGGATCCACCTCTAGGATTTGAAGAAAAATATGGAACCCGGGTATGCAAGCTAAAAAAGTCTCTGTATGGTCTAAAACAATCCCCAAGAGCTTGGTTCGAGAGATTCACGCAATTTGTGAGAAGACATGGATATGACCAAAGGCAAGCAAATCACACGATGTTCACAAGACACTCCAATGGGAAAGTAGCTGTTCTTATAGTGTAAGTGGATGACATCATCCTTACTGGGGATGATACTGTTAAGATGAATCGTTTAAAACAAAGTCTGGCCTCCAAATTTGAGATTAAGGACCTAAGCTCACTAAAATACTTCCTTGGTATGGAAGTAGCCAGGTCGAGAAAAGGAGTTGCAATTTCACAAAGGAAATATGTGATTGATCTTTCTTAAAGAGACCGGGATGAGTGGATGTCGCCCTGCAGAAACACTAGTTGATCCAAATCAGAAGTTTGGAAACAAAGAAGGAAGACAGGTGGATACAACTCAGTACCAAAGACTAGTCGGGAAGCTAATCTACTTATCACATACTCGACCAGATATAGCATTCGCTGTCAGCCTAGTGAGCCAGTTTATGCATTCTCCCCATGAAGAACATCTAGAAGCAGCCTATCGTATCCTGAGGTACTTGAAGAGTTCACCGGGAAAAGGACTGTTCTTTGAGAAGAATGAACGACGAGGTATTGAAGCTTACACAGATGTAGATTGGGCGGGATCTACATCAGATAGAAGGTCTACATCTGGCTACTGCACATTTGTATGGGGAAACCTAGTTACTTGGAGGAGCAAGAAACAAAACGTAGTGGCTCGAAGCAGTGCAGAAGCAGAATATAGATCAATGGCACAAGGGATCTGTGAGATGATATGGCTTAAACGGATTTTGGAAGAACTGAGAAGACCTATGACTATGCCTATGAAACTGTTCTGTGACAACAAAGCAGCAATCAGCATCGCCCACAATCCAGTCCAACATGATAGAACTAAACATGTTGAGATTGATCGACATTTTATAAAAGAGAAGATTGAAGCTGGTGCCATCTGCTTGCCATTTGTTCCAACCTCACAACAAGTAACTGATGTTCTTACTAAAGGATTATTTAGATCAAACTTCGAGTTTCTCATTAGCAAGTTGGGCATGATAGATATCTATGCACCAACTTGAGGGGGAGTGTAGAAAATAGGAATAATCCGGTTAATAGGGGCTTAGAGATAAGATAGGAAAGTAGTTTATACTTTCAGTTTTTAAAGGAGATCTCTTGAGATAAGGATCTCATCTAATCCCTCTTTCTGCGGGATTTTATTTCCTGATTCCTATAGGGTTTTTAAATATTGTAACTTCTTGTATAGAAATTAATCAATAAAGAATATTCTTTTCTGCCCTGAAACCTTCAGTTATAGTTTCTACTGTGCAAAATATACCTGTTTGCAGAGGTCCTCAAGAAACTCGGAGTATGCAGTGGGTTTTATGCCGTTAAATTTAGCAATGAATGAATGTTTTATGATATCAACAGCCATTTCACAAATGTACACCATGAGAGCATTCTGTATTTACCAAAAGAAGTGGAGTCAGACAAGCTGTGCAACAGGGGTAAATTATGTTTTCCATCAGAAGGTGATTTGAAAGTCGGTATAACTTACAAAAAGAAAACTTTCAAACCAGGGACCCTCCGCCTCCAGAATGTTTTGAGCTAAAACAAATAAGATATATGCTGAAATATGGAATCTCTCCACTGAATCTGGTAGGCAATGGCATAAAAGAAAAAAAGGAAAAGAAAAAATTGTAAGACTGGATCAATCACAATAATTAGACAGGAGAAGGACCTAAACCTTGAAATACGGAAGAATGCATAAAAAAAAAAAAAAAAAAAATTTTAAGCATTCCAGAAGAGTTTTGACCAAAGTATGCAGCCCCAGGTTTTTAGTTTGGAATTTGTGCTTCTACGTTAGAACCTAGGCACATAAAATGAATAAAGGACTTGTGATACCCAACCACAACAAATGCCCAAGTGTCTGAACCAGAATTGTCATAAATGAAAAAGGAAAAGGTTCAGAAAACCTTAAGTTTCACTAACGTATATATTTTTTCTGCATTAACCGTGAAAGAATCTGTTTGCATTAACCACCAGCATTGAAGTTACATTATTAACCAGACCATTTCAAGGAATGCATTGTCCAATAGTGTTCTATCAGAAAAGACAAGGGAGAACAATGGTTTTATCTTCTTTAACCGTTAGAAGCAATATAATAATACATTGGGTCCGTTTGGGAGAGCTTCCTAAAAGCTGTTTTTAGCTTCTTAGGTTCAAAAGCTGCTTCTAGAAGTGCTTCATAAGAGCTTCCAAGCCAAAAATTGTGACTTGTAAAAAAAGCACTTCTGAATAGACTTTGAAACTTATACCAGAGTTTAGTTAAGGCATTATAAACTTAATTTCAACACTTTTATTGCTTATTAGAAAATTTAAAAATCATTTTAACCCATTAAGCTCTTTATTCCAAACACTTACTGAAAAGCCACAACTTTTGCTTATCTTCTTCTACTGGCTAAAAGTAAAAGCAAAAGCTCTGCCCAACGGCCCATTATCATCAGGATAAACCAAATACAAAAAGTTAGAGATCTAACTTACCATAGTATACCATACTATGAATATTGTCTTCACTAAAGCGCTTAAAAACATTGCTCTTTATCTCAGCAAAGTTATTTGACACCAACAAAGCCATCAATGCATTGTTGTGAGCAACAATACAGGTCGATAAAGTAATTGCCTGAGCTAATAAGATAAAGGAATGAACAAGTATAAATTGTTAAGGAGCCAAATTAGACGGTCAAGCAGTTTAATAGACAGCCTTAACAATAGTATACGAAAAATAATCAGTAACAAAGGATATTGGAAGCAGCAACAGCTAAAGTTTCGTCACACACATATCTCCAAATCCAGAAGCTCATGTTTTCTGACGAAGAGTTTGCAAGTCCTTCAGCTGAATTAAATAGAGTTTGCAACACGTCTCCATTAAAACTTTGACATAATTTATCGAATATCTGCAAGGACATAAAAGGATACCCTTATTAGGTTTAGGCCACACCACATTGACAGTTATTGCAACAAACAATTCCCCAAGTTGTAAGATTAATGCTAGACCAGCAATTTTTTTAATAATAGTTTCCAAAAAATTAACATCATCTAAGTTGTGATAAGTGCATCGTGCCTTCTTATGTAGCAACTTTTTTTCACCCAAAAATCCCCCAAACCACTTAGTAAGCTTGAGCTAAAAATGGAAGCCCCCATCGAAACAAACAATCTTTGGGAGCTAAAAACTCTTGGGGCCTGTTTGGTTCCCATGTTCAAATTCAGGTGATTTGAACGATTTGATTTGAATTGAACAACCAAACAGAATCATTTGAATTGCAATCTGAACTGATGTTTTGATATGCGCATAAAATGTCAATCTAAATATAGAATAAAATCTGAATTTGTGTTTGATAGATGTTGAAAACAGTCATTTGAAAAGTTAGTGGTTTTTCTAACAAATCTAACAAAACCTTAATGTGCACGATAGTTTTAATAGGCTATATGGATTTTAATAGGGTATATGGATGGATTTTTATTTCTTACTTGCATTGAATGCATTAAAAGGATGATCGTATCAATTGGAGATGAAACAAAGAAGAATAGCATTTTGAATCTTTCAGTTTTCATGTAGTAGAAGAGAGAGAAAAATAGAGTTTTTTGAGTTAAAATGGTTCCCATGGTTGTAATTTAGGTGGTGGGCTGGTTGCATACTCAGTGTTGGGCAATTTAACTCTATTTCAATTGAGTTTCAAATTCGAACTTACCAAACACTCATTTAGGCTGTGGCCTTCATCTGGAATGGACAAATTCAACCAAACACGGGTTTGGTTATTCCCCATGAGAGATCCTGAGAAATTGAACCTAAAAACATGTGATAGCAAACCACATGCCTAACTGCTCAACCAACCCTTATGATTGTCAAGAACAAAACTGGTATTTCTAGATTATGGTAGCTTCCTATTAATAATCTACCATTTCTAGATTAGGGGTGTCTTTTTCAAGATGTAAAGAATCTTAAACTCCACCATCATCAAATCTCCCAAATTCAATTTCTGCCAAGTACAGGATCAAATGTCGATATTGATCTTGGACAAAGTAGACACAGACTCAAGTTGTAACTGATCACAGCTTCGTGAAGGAATGGGTGGAGCGGTGATCGTAGTCCATACTAGAATGACAATGACTCATAAAAATGGTGACTTTATTTAGCGGCAACGTGTATATTATCTCATTTGACAATGGAAGTCCAAGCTTAATAAATGAGGGAAATGTGATGGGCAAGCGAGAGTTTCACCAACTCCACTATAGTTCGTGACTAGGCACAACATTTTGATCAAACACATCCTTTGAAAAAATTAGCTCATACTTGGCATGCTCGGATGTTGACCACTTAGGTAGCTCAAAAGCGAGCCTGCTCAAGCCCTTCTTGTAGTGGTCTTGCTGAAGACGTCCGAAGGTGCACTTAAGTGCAAGGACTCTCTTAGAATACGAGCAATCCAAATACATCGTTGGGCACTGAGGAAGAATCTTCGTGGGAGTCATTCGAGTGTCCTTGCAAGACATGCTACAACAAGGGCTCGAGTAGCAATTGCTCAAAAAGTGTCCGACCAGGCGTGCGGGTTGGTGTCTAAGCAGTAGCCCAGATGGCATCTGATATTGTCGAGCCTGAGCCAATTTTTTTGGTCAATGTGTCCATGACAATGTCATGCTTAGTTGTGTTTCTTTAGTGGAGGTGGGAAACTTTGGCTTGCCCATCACACTCCTTCAATATTTAGCTTTGACTTCCATTGCACAGATTCCTTACATGTCACCCCTAAGTCGAGTCTCCATTGTCTACAAGTCATTCTAGTGTGAGAGAAAAATAAAAATACAACTCGTTTTCTCTATAAAATCATTAATTGCATATAAAGAAAAAGTCATTTGCATACAGAGAGAAACCATCTAGAACTTTATTTTTGCAGGTAAACATTAAATGAATTGCAGTCATCTTTTGCCTTAGTAACATTTCTTTTTTTTTTTTAAATACAGATTGTTCATAGGGTTCAGTAATAATGAACTTGTAGGGACTACTTAGTACTTACTTCCAATACATTGTAGACCACATACAATTTGAATGTTCCTTGACCACGGATCATGTGATATATTAAGCTGATATCTGAAGCAAACAAAAAAAGCAAGAAGAAGAAGAAGTCAAATTCGCAGGATACAATTACGGTAATGCCAGTGAAAAGTTGAGGTAAAATTATTAGAATAGCTGAGAGAAAGCAAAAGGATAGTTGCATATCCTTACTAAACCTGCTCGCTCCAAAAGGGTGACTCCACAAACCATTATTAAAAAACAGCCAAAATCAGAAAGCTCTGCCGCAGATGGCCTTTTGAACTGCCTGCCACAAGCATGGTTAGGCTATTCTATAAATGAGGTAACTGCACAAAAATTCAAGTACTCAACTAAATGAACCAAAAAACATGTATTCAGTGACGGCAGGCTCCTCAACTCACTGCCCCATGTGCATGAAGAGAACAACCTTCATTCTTTCTATTATCATATAAGCATCAGCTAATTAGTTTTCCAAATTATAATTCGTTTCATTTATAAAATGGTAAATAACCCAGTAATACATGTCATTTTTATCCTTTAAAGCAAGGAAGATGCACTAACCTCGTTTTTAGAAGTCTCCAAAAGGTTATCAGAATTCTTGCTGGCATGATCGTTAACAGCGACAGAAATGAATCAAAGCAGACAAAGAAGCCGACGTTTATGAGCTGTAAAATATTTTTTTTGTGTGAGAATCGTTATTAGACTTTAATATCTCGTTTAAACAAATTACTTTTGTTTTAAAGAAGTCCTTATCAACTAAGTGTTAAATTCCCATCTGAACCAGAAAGGCAAATGTCTGGAAAAAGAAAGAAACTCAACTCCATGAAACGAAAGGCAAAAAGTATCAATCTTAATGCTAAAGTCAAGCCCCACTTTGAATATTGTCAAGAGACAAACAAAACAATTAACCATATAAATAATAGACCTCCAACAACCGGTTTGTTTTAAATGAATAGTTGTAAATCTACGAAGCAGTTGAATTTTACCAGTTCACATCTCCAGGGCAATCGGAAGATTGTATCATAAACTCTTTCGCGTTCTTTCTCATTACCCGCAGTAGTTGTATTCCGCAAAGAATTCCCACTTAACATATCATCCATGAAGTATTTCAATGGTGATTTCTCGGAAGAAAACATGTCTGACAAATAAACCAAAGCATCATAAGTAGTTGAACTCACTTCAGTGTCTGCGCTTGATCGATAAAGGAAAGGCTGAAACATAATCCTTTTCGCTAAAAAATTCACTAAAAAGACTTCAACAAGTAATAGTTATCGGTACAATTTCAGCGCTAGAAATAACTTCAATTCCTTCTTCAACAACCAGAAAACAGGAAAAGCAACGAAATTTGGGAACTTTACAGTGAGACTCACAATTTGGATCTTCTGCCATGAGCCGCTTCCAATCCAACGACTCAGCGGTCTCCAATTTTGTAACTACGTTCCCATTCGGCTCGTTCCTCTGCTTCCCGGCGGAATTCACCTCCACACCGCTCTCGACCTTTTCTTCACCGCACACACGCGACGCAACATCTTCAACGACTCCATCACCGCCGCCGCCGCCATTGACGCTCCTCTGCCTCAACTCTCCGCAATTAAACACATTCTGAAACCCCGGCGACTCCGCGACCACCGTCGTCACCGTTGAAACACTCCCGCCATTCTCCTGCCAAACAACCTTCGCGACGCCGAAACCCTCGCAATTCAGTTCCACTCCGTTCGAACAGTTGTAGCTCGAAGAGAACGCGTTGGCGATTCTAGAACCGTCCGTTACTGAACCGAATTCGAGGCCATTCTCGGCGATCGTATCCTCGGGAATCGGGGACTTGATCGCCGCTGCCATCGTCGCCTTCTTTCGCTTCCTTCGTTTCTTCCGATGCAGCTTCTGCTTCTCATCGGATTGGTCATGGCGGTGATCGTGATTCCGAATTGGATCTGAATTTGAACGACGGAGGAGAGCTTCGTCGGCGTCGTCGAAGGAACTGGTTTCGGAGAGAATGTCGAAGGAGAGCTTTCTTCCGGCGGGTCTCAACGCCATGGCCACCACCGCCCGATGGCCTCCAAAAATAATAAATAAATAAATAAAACTGTTTTGTGATGCTTCGAAGGAACGGTGAAGTGGGATAAACGTCAATCCGGCAGTACCACGTCATCACGGTATGACGTGCACTGGCGCATTTTATTCGCTGGCGTTTCACTTTATGACATTAGCAGCGAAAGCCAAGGGGTTCCAAATAAACAAAGGAAAACGCTCTTAACAAAAATAAAGAAAAAAATTATTTTTTACAATAAAAAATTTTAAAAAACAGCAATATTTACTTTTTTTATTATAATAAAAAGTTCTCACATAAAGTCACAGAAAATGTCTCTAGTCCGGTAGGTATAAAATGGCTGACTGATCCGGTTAGACAATGGTGACCGTTAGATTGGATTTAAACAAGTGTAGATTTGTTTCTTTGTTTCTCCAAAACCTCTCGGTTTCTCAAATCAAACGCATGAAAAAAGATCATTCCCAAATCTTATTTTCTCTCGAGCTCCTTCGACATCCCTCGACCTTCCTCGAGCTCCTTCGACCTCCTCCGCAGCCAGATCGGCACTGACGAGTTCCGACAACTCCCTCAAGCAAACCCACTCCTATCTCCTCCTCCACCCTGACATTTCCTCTGTCTCCGTCGCCGCTTCCTCGAACGCCTCCGCAGGGGTGTTGCCGGAGGTGACTTCCGACAGGCCGACAAGGAAACCCGCCGCCTAACGACCACTCCCACAACCAAACCCACTAACATTTTCTCTCCCCTCAAACATCACCGGTTCATCCTCTCCGCAACGACGTCATTTTCAAAAACCAACATTGGTCTTTGAATTCAGAAACATATATGACGTTAAACAGTGAACGACGTGGTTTTCAAAAACTAACGTTGGTTTTTGAATTCAGAAACATATATGACATTAAACAGTGAACGACGTTGTTTTCAAAAACCAACGTTGGTTTTTGAATTCAGAAACATATATGACGTTAAACAGTAAACGACGTCGTTTTCAAAAACCAACGTTGGTTTTTGAATTCAGAAACATATATGACGTTAAACAGTGAACGACGTCATTTTCAAAAACCAACGTTGGTTTTTGAATTTAGAAACATATATGACGTTAAACAAGAACGACGACGCCCGTTTTTCAAAAACCAACGTTGGTTTTGAATTCAAACATATATGACGTTAAACAAGAACGACGCCGTTTTCAAAACCAACGTTGGTTTTGAATTGTAAACATATATGACGTTAAACAGTAAACGACGTCGTTTTCAAAACCCAACGTTGGTTTTTGCCATATGCCCATGTTAATGTCCAAACAAGTCAAGGAACTAATTCAAATGAAAATCAAGCCACTATCATGCATTATGCCACGCCCTGTAAATGGAACCAATTTAATGCTTGTGGTTGTCTGTAATATCTTCTTATTACAAAAATAAAATATTCTGAAAATCAAATATTCCAACAACTTATATTATATAGTTACCTCAGCATGTTTTTTTTAGTATACAAGCAAACTACAATACAACTTTTATTGAACAACAACTACTAAGTCATTGTACACATTACTAGATCAGTTAGTCACTTATTTATACAAAATTTCACATGACTCAAATACACCAAATATGTTATATGTTCACTTAATTTAAATAAGAAATACATGTATATTACCGTTTCCTACAGCATAAAAAAAAAAAAAACAAACAAAAAACAAAAAACCTCCAAACGACGTTCAATAACATGAAATATTACAAATCAGTCAATGTAAATATTAATACGTTAATACATGTTTCCATAAGTAATATACATTATCCCTTACATTTATTAACATGAAATACAACAAATAAGCCCATATACACATTTTTATGCTATGTGTTCATTTACTTACTATAAAAATACATGTTTCCAGGATTAAGATACATTATCGGTAACATGTACATATTTTCATGTAAATATACACACTTTACATATAAATATACACGAAACGGCAGAATTATACATCTGCCGTTTCAGTCCGCCAAACAGTGCCCGCCGGATTAAAGACTTTGCCTAAAGTCACATATCAACTCAAATTAAAAGCTCAATTTAACGAATTAAACAGACCCTAAGCCACACTTATTTCACTATTTTAGTTTAGTTCAACTCAATTTAAAAAGTAAGCACACTTTGAATTAATATTTAATAAGCATGTAGTTTAAATTATATTTCTCGTTTAAACTAAATTAAACAGTTCAACTTAGAGTTTAATTTCTCTTCAAGTTCAACAGTTAAAACTATTTTTAAACAGTAAAAAAGTGATCACTCTTTCTACTTTTTATACATACCAAACACAAATTTAAATTTTATTCCCTGTCTAAATTAAAACTTAATAGCATATCTAAACGTCAATTTAAACATGTATCATTCATTTCACCGATTTGAGTTTTTAATTTTAAGTTTTTACAGTAAAAAGTTTTAAAAAAATGTCACATCTAACTTTTTTTGTTAGAGTGAAAAACTCTTAAAAAATATGATATCTCAATTTGAATCTGCAAAATGAATGATGCTTACAATTTAAATCACACAGTTTAAATTTTTGTTCAAATCAATAAAATTTAAACTAACAAATTAAACGGGAGCTAAAATTATACGAGTTGTTTGAATGTTTCAAAATTTGCTATCGTTTAGACAGGAAAATTTAATGCAGTGTGTCGTTTGAGTATAAAAACAGAGGCGACAATAACAAAGGCGTTCGTTTGGTTTTGCGGTTTAGGTTATTAACACCGTTACCTAAACCTATTTTAGAATAGTTTGTGTTTTTACTTTTTAAGTAGTAAAAAAAGAGAAGTATAAGTTAGATTGTTTAATTAATATCTGAACAATACATGAAAAAGTGCTTTCTTTAAATAAAAAAAAAAGCTTTTGAATTTATTTAGATAAATAAATCAAAAGCACATTTTATTTTGAAAAATAAGATTATTATCATAAATATCCTTCAAAGTATTTACTTTATTTCAAAGTATCATTGATTTTTCAAAACAATTTAAAATACTTCTTAATTTATATAAAATCAACCGAAATGCCTCATCTGTTTGATTCCGTCTATAGAATTACTAACGTGGTGTGCAATTAAACATTAACTAAAATCATTAAATTCTAATTAAATGTATAAAAAAGATTACATGTTACAAAACCAATAAAAAAACTGAAAAAACCTTCTTTTAAAAAAAATTAATACACTCATTCAAATCTGAGATCCAATTCAGATTAAAAAAAAAAATCGAATTGCATTTCCCACTCAGGATACAACACCAATGGAAATGGTGATCGATCATCAACAATACTTTTTTTTTTTTTTTTTCCTTTGTCGGCAAAAGAGCAATCCCTCATTTGTTTCAGATCCATGGAAGTACAAAAAAAAAAAAAAAAAAAAAAAAAAAAAAAAAAGCAACCCACCCAAAACACTTCTTTAAATTCGTTCCACTTCCAGCACACACAAAAAAAGAGCACTTTTCCTTCTTTTTTTATTTTTATTTTTATTTTTTATTCTTTTATTGTGATAAAATTTAAATTTTTAGACTTGTTTATTTACATTTAAATTCAAGTTATAATTTTATTTAAATTTTATTTTTTTTATCAAATTTAAATTTAAATTTAAGTTTTAACTTAAATTTAGAATTAAAATTTGAGTTTAATTTTTTTTTTTCAACTCAAGTTTTTAAACTTAAATATTAATTAATAAATAATATTTTTTATTATTAAAAATGTTATAATGTTTTCATTTTAATTTTAATTGAGATGATTTTTTTATGCGTTTACAATAAAAAGACGAATAAAACTTTATCTATATATCTTATTAAAATTTTTCATCATCATTAAATTTTTATTAAAATATTATCTAAATACAAACTCAAATTTTGATCCATCTAAATACAAACTTAAAAAAATTATCATCTCAAATCATAACTCAAATATACACAATTAAACACAAACTCAAGTTATAATTTTAACTGAAATTATAATTTAAATTTAGCTTAAGATATACACTTATGACCCGTTTAATTTGTTAATTTGAGTTTTAATTTAAGTTAAAATATGATTTTATATGAAAATTTTTACTGTAATAAAAAAATTAGGTCGTTTAGTTCCTAGATTCGAATCCATGATTTGAATCATGATTCATAATCGCTATAATATTTTCTCTCATAAAAAATACACGTAAATAAAAAATGATTCAAATCACATGATTTAAATCCATAAACCAACAAACCCGATACTTAAATTTTAAACTTAAATTAATAAAATAAATAATACCTTAAATTATATTTCATAACTAAAAAATATAACTGAACAACCATAAAAATTCTATAAAAAAAAAAAAAAAAAAAAATCTGAGAAAGAAAAACCCAACTCTCCCTTCTGCCTTTCCCATCTTTTGCTCTCAAAACTGTTTAGACAAACACAAGAACAAAGCAAAGAATGGCTCTGATCTTCTCCATTATGCCGATAAACGAACCGTCGAATTCGTCACTTGGCCACCATCGTAGCAGAGGCAGATTACCACCGCCACCAACCATGCCGAAACTTCTCAAATTCGCTGGCGAAAGGCTTGGAGGCAGCTGAATCGCGAAAGGGGTAGTTCGTTCGTGGGACGGATTGGCTGGGTTCGCAACGAGACGGCGCGATTAGGAGGCGGCGGGCTGGTTTTGTGTGGGTAGCCGCAAGATTATGAAATGGGTTTGCTAGAGGGGATGGGATAGCAGTGGATTGCTGGGCTCGGCACTAGCGGTGCGGCGGGGTCACGGCGGTGCAACGGAGTCGCGGGTTGTGGTAGGCGCCGCCGCGATGATACTTCTGCGGGTGTAGGTGTGAGGTGTTTGGCTATGCAAATTGATTAGGTTTTTGTTTTTGGGTCTGCTAGTGATAGGAAGAAGACGAGTCTTAAGTTTTTTTATTATGTTTTTTTAATAAAAGTTTTTTTTATTACTTTTTAATATTTAATTATTTTGATACACTTAATTAGAATTTAATGGCATTAATTAACTTTAATGTATGCCACATAAGCAAAATTGTTAGGAATGTAGCTGGATTTGGACATTTGGAGCATTTTGCTACGTTTTTTTTTATATAAAAAGTATTTTGAATTGTTTTAAAAAATTAATAGGCATTTTAAAATAAGATATCGGACGTCGAGGTATTTATAAAATTAATTCTAAAAGATAATGTAACATAAGGATATGATTCTAATATTTGTTTTGTTGTTCACAAACAAAAGTTAAAAATGTAAAAAAAAAATTTTTTTAATTTTTTTTTTTTTTTTTTTTTTTTTTTCACAAGTATCAAAGAGTAACTTATTTCAAAATAGTTTATAAAAGTCAAAAACACACTTTAAAAGTGTCTATTTAAATAGACTCAAAAATAACTTTTATACAAAATAGCCAAAACAACCCTTTTTTAAGCCAATTTAAAATTTTAAATAGGCTCACTGTGTGAGTATTATACTAATTTGGTCTCTAAATTTTTAATGTTATCATTAACATATTACTCTTTGAATGTTAGTATTTTTGATAAATTTAATCCTTGACACTAAATGAATTTACAAAAGTTACACCAAGTGAAATATTATAGTTTTCAAGGATAAACAACATGCAAAATATTTTGCACTTAAAGTTATGTTTGGTAATTGGTAGGATAGAAAAGAAGAAAGAAGTGGTGGAAGGAATAATTTTCTAAAATAACACGAGCGAGGATAGATTGATGGGATTTTTGATGGGATTTTATAATTTGCACTTGATTTTGATGGGATTTTTTGTAAGTCAATTGATTTTTCTATTAGAGATTTGGGACCAAGTTGTCCAAAGTTTCAAAATAAGGACCTGAGTGTTAATAAAATAGAAGTGTGGGGACTTAGTTGTCCAAATTATCAAAATGAGGACCAAACTGTTAACAAAATGTGCGTTTATCGACCCAATATCTAAATTTTCAAAATGGGGATACAAGCACCAAAGACCAAAAATTTGAGGACCTGAAGTGCAAAAAAACTTGCTTGTTCATGGGGTTTTTACTATTTTTTATTTCTTTTAAAAAAAAAAAAAATACTCAATAGAGTTGTAGATTCAAATTTTCAATTTGCTACATATAGCCTTTCTATTGGAACAAAATTATCCAGTTTTTTTTTTCTCTGAAATTGATTGTTTAAAGAAAAAAGATATATTTAGGAGCAACATTGGTATTAAGAACCACAAATAATAATGAGTTGGCTTCACTTATAAGACTCATGCTATGAGACTCACTATCTATTAGTATGTAGTATTAAATACTATTAGTACCCATTAACATATTATTCTTGTTCAAGTGATGTATTATCAAGAAAATTGGTTACGTGAGTAATTAATACAAAAAATAAAAATTCAAAGGACAATTTGTCAAGATAATTAAACATCCGAGTATCAAAAATAACAAAATTCTTGTAGTTCAGGGACTACCCCTGATAATAACCCAATTATATAACTCCAACACTCAAAAATTGAAAGAACATTAGTAAGAGAAATCCAAGTTTTCTGAACTCATGGTATAAAATTCTAACCACCATCCAACTCATAAAATCACAATGGTTTTTCTCTTATCACAATAATCTGCAATTGAAAAAAAATATTTGACGACTACAAACGAAAGAACTTTAAACCATAAAATATAATATTTGGGAAAAAAAAAAAGGAATTTTCTACATTTCTATGCTCTCCACATCAACTTATCACCCTTGATGATCACGACCAAATCTTGGTCATTCCGGCCACGAACGGTCTTGTAATCGACGTTGCAAGCATGAGCCTCCGCTAACCGGTGCCTTCCGCAGAACAAATTCCCACACCGGCACCGGAGCCCCGTCAGCCCGACCTTCTTGTTGCAGCTCTTGCACCTGTTTTTCCCGACCGTCAAACTCCCCATCTGAGCCGTCACTTCAGAAACATCTACGTCGTCTTGGGACGTTGAAGAAGAATATGCGTGATCAGGTTGATTGACGGTTGTGATTGAGTTCGAACTCGGGATTATGATCTCTCGCTTGAGGAAGTCTTTGTAGCACTTGGAACACATGTTTCGGTTATCCGTTGTTCCGAAGAAGCCGCAGCCATTAACTCAAAGAATCGGTTCCATGTATGAAATCTTCACGCGTACAGTACCAGCTTTCCTTTATCTCTTCGAAGTCTTAATGATCACTTAATTTGCTTATGATTTCGGACGAATGCTTTTTTGCTACTTTGCAGTATTGAATTTCATTCAACGGTGAATGCTGATATATATATAGATTATAGAGGTTGTTGAATCTTTTCTAAGTCTGAATCCGAGTAAGATTTTATTTCAAGGAATTGGAACCTATCCTAATTTAAGTAGGATTGATCAGATTTTGATACATATATATATATATATATATATATATATATATATAATGTAAAGGTGTCCTCAATGAATTCTAATTCCTCTAGCATATATTACTTGTTTTATTATTTTTTTAGTAAAAAAAAAAAAAGAAAAATTTAAGGGATTTACAAAACGGGAATTAGATAACAGGCAATATTGATATGCGTAGTCTATTTAACTATAGAGTACACGCCTTATTCTCAAAATTTACAAAAAAAAAAACATGGAACATAATTATTCCATGTTAAAAGAAAAGGAAAAATACCCTATGTTTTATATAAATAGCACTATATTTATAAAACATACTCCAAAATACCTTCTGAAGCGATTAAATTTTTAAAAGAAATTTAAAATGTTAAGATTATCCTTCACAATGTATAGATGTTATTTTAAATATGACAACTAAAAACTAACTAATAAATTTAAAATGTTCAAATACATGCTTCAATCATACAAATACTTATTCTGAGGGTTTTTAATTTTAAAATTGATTTTATTTAATATTTGTGTTTAATAATATTTTAAATTATTTTTAATTAAGGTTGTGTAGGGTAATCTTGATACTTTAAAAGATTTGATTGCTTGAGAGGATATTTTGAGCCTGATTGTATAAATACATATGGTATTTTGGAAATTTGCATAAAAAAAAAGGGGACAATGATATTTAGACAAAATACAAGCAATGTTTTGAATCATCATATGTTCGTTTTTATGCTCATGGTTTACTTATTTCTTGAGAAATTCTGGTGGATATCCTTTGTTTAAAGCTTACTTTAAGTTTATGTTTCTAGTTTTGTTAAATTAAAAAAAATTGACTTTCCTAAATCTTATGATTGATTTTTGATAAATATTGATTGATTAATTATTGATGTACGTGTAATATATCATATTTCTGTCATATATATTATCGATTTTTAGATTAAAGAAAAGGAGAGATTTTCTTGATTAAATAAAACAATGGACATTTAATAAAAGGATGATTTGAAAAAGATTGTTATTGCCCTAAAAAAAAAGATCATATTTGGTTGAAGACTCCAATTTACGAGGAGAAACAGTGGAAGTTCTTATATGCAGGTTAGACGTTGCTCTTTTCATTATTTATCTTTCGAAAATCACCAAAGAAAAACTAAAAGAGAAGTTTTGAGGAATGAAACGAAAATATTTCAGTTTCGGAGTTACTCAAGAATATTGGAGCATTTGAGTTGTGCTACACAAATAAACTAATCAAAGATGGATATAGTGATATAAATTTTAACTACAATAAAATTGTGACTTAAATCCGAATACTTATAAAAGTATAGCATAAATCTGAATCACAAAACCTAAATGGCAAAAGGCAGGCCAAACCATAATCACAAAGATGAAGTCAAGCTACTGCTATATGAAACAAACAATTTTTTTTTTTTTTTTTTTTTTTTTTTTTTTTTTGCCTCATGAAAAACAAACTTTTATGTTGAAGATATACACACATCTTACACATCTTGGTAAAATGATAGAGAATTCATCACCAAGATAAAAAATTTACGATGGATAGACAGGTAAAAATTGTCAATCGAGAATAGATTTTCTTGCAAAAACAATTGCAAAAATTGAGCTGTCAATTTAGATCGAACTAAACAGACTAACTCAAAAGAATAGCTCTTTGGGACCGACCTAAGCCAATGGAAAGAGATTTGGGCCCAAATATCTAACCGGACAAGGTCAGGTCAGCTTGACTAGGATTTTTTCATTTCTTTTTTATTTTTCCTTTATATAATGAGATATTTAGAGAACCTGCCAGATTTTAAGAGTGGATTGACATTTACTAGGTTACCTAAAACTGTTCCATTTTATGCTATGTGGCATAATAAACTTTAGAGTAATAAGTCTAAAATACCCCCACGTAAATTAAGATTTTTTTTTCCTCTTTTTTCTCTCTCACCTCCCAGCCGTGACTTCCTTTCCCTTCTCTCACAGATTTTAGGATTTTTTCATTGATTTTTTGTGTTTTTTTTTTTATTATTATTCTGGCAATGGCACTGCCGCCAGTAATGGTGGTTACTGGTAGCTACCGATTAGTAACCATCTGGTATCCAGGTGGATGCCGATAATCATGGAAAATATTGAATTTTTAGGTATTCCGGATAATATGGGGTATCTTGGTTGGATATTGCTTTTATTGTCGGATACTAGGTGTTTAAGTCGGATACTGGTATCGTGGCTGGATACCAACCAATATCTTAAAAGTATATTTGATATTTTAAATATAATGTAATGACATAACTGTGATATTTTCTATAACAATTTATATTTAGCATATGTAAATCTAAATGTAAAACTTGTGACAGTTTCCTTTAAAACCTTAAAAAAGGGTTGGCCTGACACAATTTCATGTTTTGGGCGGTTTGAGATGGGCCGAACAGTCCACATTTACAGCTCTATCCAAAATAAAGATATTCTCACGGCGGCTAGTGCTCAAAAGAAACTCTAGCAATGCAAAAATTGCCCCAGTGCTGATGACAGATGTGGCACTTTTTCTCGTAAACATGGTGAAAGAAGCAAAATAAATATTGCAAAATGCGTTCATCATAAAAATAATGAAGAAGAATAATTTTATAGGGCACTAATACTTAGCACCACCAATAAATAGAAAATGAGTCCCCCAATATGAGGTTCTAAAGTGAAGCTTTTTTTTAAATTTTTTTTTTTTTTTTTTTTTTTTTTTAGTAATAGTGCTTAATACTGATAAGATCTTTAAAATTTTTTCATTAAAAAAATAATACATTCTCAAATAGATAAAAGTAATAGTAAGACGTAAACATGGAATAGAATTTGTCCTTTGACACAAGATTATCTAGTTTGCATTTGATCAATGACTCAAATTCATGATTAAACATATGTACTTTCTTTGGTAGAATTTGTCCTTTGACACAAGATTATCTAGTTTGCATTTGATCAGATGACTCAAATTCATGATTAAACATATGTACTTTCTTTGGTTCAACTTTATTTAGTTATAATAAACATGAATTCTTTCGTTTGTAACCTACCTAGCGATTGCATTCCTTGACTTCGTTACCAATTACTTTGCAAGTCGAAATTATAACAAGTTATATTTTCTTCACCCATTTTTGTCTCAAGTGGTTTAATTCATGTGAGTATATGATTTAAAATTTGATTTTTGTTAGTTTCAATTTCTTATTAATAATAAAATAAAGATACCCTAAGTATTGAAACATATAGGTCCCATTTAGTTCATATATTTAAATCTATAATTTTAGTTCTGTTATAGTATTTTTCATCTCATAAAGAATTTAAATTTAAAAATTTATTCTCTCACAAAATTAATATTAATGAATTAGAATTATTGACTTAAATATGTGAATCAAACAGACTAATATTCTCTTACATAACAAGTGGGAATGATCCGATGGCTGAAAATAATAATATTATAAGAAAACTAAACAAATCGTTTCTATCAATGTTCTTGGTTTACTCAGTTTGGTCAACAAAATATCGCTCCCTATTCCCAAAAATGGGTAGGGGCAGCTTCCAAGTCTGAACACGCGCTTAGAATAAATTCAAATCTTTTTATACACATTGTTTTAATTATATTAATTCTCACCATCACCAATAGGCATTGAAGGCAAATCACATCTCTCTTCCTTCACTAGGCCCTACTATAAAAAAAAAAAAAAAATACTAAAAGATACTATCGATGCTAAATATTATCATATAATAAAACGTAAATTTTACATCACGAGACTCACTTTCTATTAAATAATAGTACTTAGCACTATAGGTCTTTTATATCATTGTTCAATGAAAAATAAAGACACTATAAATTGATTGAGATAAAAATTGTTTCATTTTATTATAATATTATTATTTTTAGCTATCGAATCATCCCACTTGCAACGTTAGATTTATTAAAAGAACTTAAATTTATTAAACATATCATTTTTATTTTATGATCCCAAAACATATGCCATAGTATTCCTATTATCGGATTGTATTGTTTAGAAAATCAAAACAACAGTTGGGGGAACAATTTTATCTGTGGGGGAACAATAATTTAAATATCTAATTTATTGTAACACTTGCAAAGACTCAAATTGTAAAGTAGATAACCTACTCGTCACCAAGGAAAAATATGGTGGGTTTATTTGGTTCTGTTATCTCCACCGTTCCCTCCAACATCTTAGCAACCTTGCCCATCGACGGCCGCATCTCCGGCCGGCTTTGGAGGCACCACATGGCGGTCTTCACCATCCGGTTAACCATATCAAAATGGGCCCGACTATCATATGATTGTTTGATCTGACGGTCCAAAATATCTTCAACCATAACTTCTTTATACACCTTATCAAACGCCCAACCAGGGAAGTACCAATCCTCACTCTCCATTACTGACCCTTGCATTTGATGGTTGCGGACCCCACTCACCAGCTCCAATAACACCATTCCAAAACTATACACGTCAGCTTTGGCGGTAATCGTGTCAGACTTGACCCACTCTGGTGCCATGTACCCACGAGTCCCTCGGATCTTGGATAGGCTAACCATATCCTCCTTCTTCCTAAGCTTGGACAACCCGAAATCTGATATTTTCGGGCAAAAATCATCCCCTAGCAGTATATTCTCGGGCTTGATATCACAATGCAAAACCCACTCTAAGCACTCCTCGTGTAAGTACGCAATTGCTCTTGCCACGCCGAGAGCAATGCGGTAACGAACGCTCCAATCGATAACCGGTTTCTCCTCATACCGATCCGACCCGATCTGATGAGGAGGAAAGATGTACTTATCAAGTGATCCATTTGGGACATACTCATAGACAAGTATCCTGTGACCTTTCTCAGCACAAAATCCCCAAAGACGCACCAAATTCAGGTGGTGCATCCTCGCAATAATGGTAACCTCCGCCCAAAAATCCGGCGCCCCGCCGGCAACATTCTTCAAGCACTTCACCGCCACGACCCGGTGGTCGGCCAACTCACCTCTGTAAACGTCGCCAAAACCTCCTTTCCCGATGAGGTGCGAGAAGTCTCCGGTGGCGGCCTTCAGCTCAGTGTAGGAGAATCTCTTCGGCCCGCCTGCGGGAAGAAGCTCGAGTCCCAATGTCCTCGCCATGTCTCTATACTTGATGTACTTCTTCAAGAACGCCCAAAAAAACAGAGCACCGGAAATCAGTTCCGCCGCGAAAAGAGTACATATTATCACGATATTCCTCGTCGTCGTATTCGAATCATCCGGCGGCAAAGGGAGCTCAATCCTGATCGGACATGTCGTTTCTAGAATCTCCGTCATCCCTTTAAACGTCGTATTCGCCGGCTCCGACTTGTCGACCCTCAGAAACATGGCGCTCTCCGTCCCCGGCGACCAATAACCGTTCAACAACCGATCAAGCATGAGATAGCACGATCCTTTTCCATCGTACTTGAACATGAACCCTAGACAGTCCCGATTCGCCGTGCAATTGGTCTCACAGTCGCTGAGATTCTTCCCGTCCAGCGCAATCTCTCTCGGCGACGTGTAATTCACGTAATCGAGGCGTATAAACCTCGAAGTGCGGAAATCTATGATCGGAATTTTGATTTCGCAGCCTAAATTCTTGGCGTCGCCGGAGGTTTGATCGTATCCCGGTGGGCAGACGCACGACGAGGAGTTGGAGCCGTCGCCGGTGCAAATCGCGTAGGGCCCGCAGGAGCCGTGGATGGTGCAGAGCTCGTGCGTGGCGTGCCATACGACGGTCCACTCATTCAGATCGGGATCGAATCCGTAGATCCTGAGATTCCCGTCGTCGTCGAGAGTCAACCTCCTTTTCCGATTTTCGATTCCGTAGTCGGAGGTGACCAAGGAAGCTCCGGCTCCCTGCTCCACTTTTCCGTTGAAATCCATCTCCACAAACGCGTTACCGCCGGCCGCTGACCAGTAACGGTCCGAGCTGTTGAAGACCAGACCAGTCGCATTTTCAAAGCTGAATTTCCCGTTCTCGGAGACGATATTCGTTCCCGTTATGGTCTGGTTTGGGAGGATCGTGTCGGTCGGGAATTTGAAACTTTCCCAGCCGCCAAACACCAGGTTACCGTCGTTCCGTAGGATCAATCTCGTCGTGTTGGAATTGGCGGAGATTTTCCCCGGCCAGATGTTTCGTCCTGTGGAGTTTCCGAGGCGGATTTCTCCTGCGGAAGTTAACGTGATGGCGCCGGAGCGGTCCACCGGGGTTTTGCTAGCGGACCAGACGACGGCTCGTCCGGTGACGTTCCGGTACCAAATTGAGAATCTGAAGAGGTTTGAGGAGCCGGAGATGGGGGAGAATCCGGCGGCGAAGAAGGAGTTGGGGGAGAGGAGAGTTCGGTTCTGCGTCTGGTACCATGGTAAGGAGAAGGAAGAGTTTTGCTGTTGCTGTGCTGTGACGAGGAAGGAGAAGAGGAGGAAGGAGAGGAGAGTAATGATGGTGGGGAAGAGATTCATGGTTGTGGAGGTTTTTTTGGTTTGAGAATAATGGCGGGTATGATATTTGTGGGAAGAATCATAGAGGTAATTTTTATGGCGGCTAATAGAGGTTTGAAAATGACTTCGTTTAAGTTGACTTCAAAAAGTCCGTTGACTTGAGTATGAATGAGATGGCTTTTCTTTTGTTTTTTGTTTTGTTTTTTTTGTTGTTGTCATTTTTTAGACTTTGACAACTTGTTACGAACATTACTGTAGCTCCACTTTTTCATGCTCATTCACTTCCTTCTTTTTTTTGGGTAAGGTGTGCTAAGATGTTTTTCTTGGAAGTTAATATGATAGGGTTAATGTTGTCTACCACAGAGATACGCTTGTGATTTGTTTTGCTCAGTTTGTGATTTTTTTTAATTCAATATATATATATTTTTTAAGAATAAAATCATTTCAATACGTATCAAATTATCTTATAGATATTATGTATTTTTAATAATATTTAATAAATAATCTAATTGTGAGTTTCGCTCTATTTACCGATTTAAATTTTCACTTCTAATTTTATTACAGTTGAAAGCTCTAAGAAAAAGTTGCATCTAACTTATTCTGCTCAGTTAAAAGTTCTCACATAAGTTAAATCTCAACTCAAATTGAAAACTCAAATCAACGAATTAAACGAGATGAGAAGACAACATTTAGAAACTCTAATCCTTATTTTTAAGATATGATATGTCAAATCTACCCTTTCAATTAATTAAAAAAGCTAATTTATAAAGAACAAAGTATCAAAAATATAAAATTCTAAAAATTAAAAAAATATTTTATCATGTCCAAACCAGATTGATTCATCATCTATAGGAACATTTAAGATCTAAAAATAATATAAAGACGATGAAAAATTCTTTTTATTCGGATAGGGAACATAAAGAAGTGGGTCTCACATGATGAGACGTAGGTAGACTATATAAGTGGGATCTGCTTTTGTGTTTGATGAAAATAAATCCCAAAGACAAATAGGTACGGTTGGCAATATGAGTTACGATACGACAACACAACTCGAAAACAATACGAATTTCACAGGTTAGGATTGAAAAAAAAGATGTTCGAGTCAGAATTGGGTTGACCTAAAATTGACACGAAAAACACAGGTCAATTTCGAGTTAGACCTGCCTAATCTGAACACGATATGAAACTCGTAAAAAACTAAAAATACATATATTTTTCATTACATATATTATTATTTTATTATAAACTTGTGATATCATGATAGTTATACTCAAATCTTATACTATTATTTACTTAATTTCAATGGATGTTTTTGTATTTTAGTGTGTTATGAATTTTAAGTTATTTCTAATATGTAAAAAACTAAATAAAAATATACAATTTTTGTGTTAATTTCGGGTTCACGGGTCAATTGCGTGTCACGGGTCATTTTCGTGTCGTGTCGTGTCAACCCGTAAAGTGGTCGTGTCGTGTTCGTGTTGCGATTTTTAAAAAATTTCGTGTCACAGATCGTGTTCGAGTTGACTGTAAATTTAAAAAGAAACGATCAAAACAAGACACGAACATGATACGTAACACAAATTACCTTTAGTATAAATAGGGCTCCTAATTGATTTTTTTTTTCCTTGATTGTCCCTTTTGGCCTATACCCCACACTCTTACACACACACACACACACACACACAAGTTTTTACTAGGTCCAAATTCGAACTTAGGACCTAGTGAACCCCTCCGTCATCCATGATGGCCATAGAAAGCTTTACCTATATACCATGACTAGCATTGTTAAAGATAGCCCAAATAGACCTCTAATCGTACATAGTTTCTCAATGCTTTTACTACTCGACGTCATAAAGGGGTGGAAAAAGTCTTGTCAAGCATGCAATGCTTATCCTATCCATGACCATCACAACTTGTATGATGTCTCTAAATTTATCTTCAATTAAGCTCACTTATATTTTTAACTATCATTTAGTTAGTTAATTTAAGTTTTTAATTTAAATTAAAATATAATTTTATGTGAAAATTTTTTATTATAATAAAAAAGTTAAATGTGATTATTTTTTTTAAAAAAATTTATTATAGTAAAACTCACATTTTATATTCAAATTTATAAAATAAACGGAGCTTTAATATATATAAAAAAAAACGCACGTGTATTTATGGAATAGGGCTTCTCATTCTCATATGAAGTCCTCTAGTGGGTGGATTGACGTATTGTTGTTCTATTTAGTTTTTATTTTTTTGAGAATATATTTAGTGTTGTTTTGATCAACAAATGAAACGCAAATAAAAAGCAAGTGCAGACTTTGAATGAAATTTGAGACAAACGCAGCAGAAGTCACGGGGTAGCCCAAGCCTATCCTTCCATCGAGTGAGTCAAAGTCAACAAGACCACCATCAAGTTTTTCATAGGACAATTATACTATGGAAAGAAAAAAGAAAAAAGAAAAAAACAAAGAAGTAAAAGAACATTTTCAACAAATAGTGGCAAGTACTGATATTGACTATACGTCGCCATAGCAATGAATGCGAAGTTGGATGTCCTACAATGATACATAATAAGCATTAGCTGCTTATAACGTATGAAGACTGCTGCGGCAGAGCTAGCCTTCAATATTAGTTGGGCCGTGATGCTGCACTTTTTTTTTTTTTTTTATATGACGGAGTATACAAAAAAATGGAAATTACCAAACACAAAAGAATACAAAAAAATTGTAGTTTTCAAGAACTACCAAATACGTTGAAAGCTACCAAATACAATATGAAAAAAAAAAAAACTGTTGATAAGACTTTGTATTAAAACATCATATTGGTATAAAAAAATTAGTTGTTATGCATATTTTTTATTTGAATGTGATTTTAATTAGATCGATAAGCATACACTACAATAAAAGGATATTTTTTTTTTTCATTTTTATACTTAAAATGCTAAAAAAATCATATAATATTATATTTTAGAACTGATCATATTTATACTTTCAGATTTCTAATTTATATTAACTTTTTACCTTTCATCAACCAACAGTCCATTTTACCCACTTAATATGATGAATCTAATTAACGTGACGAATCTAAAAAATTAATTAATTAATTAAGGACAAAAGATGGATAATTATTGGAAAATATTAGAAAATAGGTCAATATGAAAAACTTAAGAAAGTATATAGGTCAATTTTTAGTTATAGAAATTAATAGGCCATAACTTATCAAGTTATGGTTCATAACCAGATAAGTTATGGACAAACTTGTCAAGTTATGGTTCATAACCGGACAAGTTATGGACAATTATGAATAATAACTTGTCAAGTTATGGTTAATAACCAGACAAGTTATGAACGAAAATAATAATTTGGCCTATTTATTAACTTATGTAAACTATTAGCCTATTAATTTTAATTCATCTCAAATTTTAGCATATTTTCCTCTTTCTCCCATAATTATTTAGTAAAGGAATTAGGCCCAAGTCGGTCAATGAAACCCTAATGAAAATTGACTAGTTAATCAAATAAAATTTATTAGTGAATCCAAATATAAAAGAGAAAGTTAACGGGAGAATAATTAACCCAAACTAGTTAGGAAAGATCAAGAAATATTAGCTATCTAATGATGCCAACGAGACTAAATTCGAAAGGCTTAGTAAATCAAGTTGAAATAAACTGATGGTCGATTATCAGTAATAAATTAAATACAGAATCACCGTGTTACGAGGGAAGTTTGTTGTGGATAATCGCTAAGTGCAAGCACCTAGGGAAGTTTACACTGCTTATATTCTCTGTGAAGTGATTGATGAGCATGATGAAATGTACATCCTAATATTTTACAAAATCATACTTTTGTGACATAGATAAAGAATATGATGTGAATATTAATCGCCTCTTGTTAAAGTATATTATAATGATTACTTTGTGACATAATTATAATCGCATGTTCACCTAAGTAAAGGGCTGAGGTAATAAAAAAATAAGTTAAGTGTCGTACCACCCTTCGACCTTGGGAATTGGAGGTTAAAATTCTTCCAACCCTTGGTAGCCTTGAGGGATGGGAGATCCGACTCTTGGCATAGGAGGTTAACAAAATAAATAATTATGACCTTGAGATAGTCGGACTAAATGTTTGGGTTGCTCTCCCGACTCCTTATGGTCGCGTACAGTTGGTGTGTGCACAAGGCCCAATAGTAATAACTTGATATTCCATAATCTAGCATAAACGGTAATGCATTTGTGCACGCGTGTTTTGTGAAAAAATATTTTGTGAGGACATTTGTACTTGCTGAGCTTCGGCTCGCTAGTTGTTCATGCTAGAGGTAAACAACCTATAGCTCTATGATGGACTTAGCAGAAGGCGTGTACGGCAGAGGTTGGGGTCTGGGTACCGCCATGCAAAGAATTCCACAAAGTTATTTTGAGTTTAAATTCTGAAGTTATGTTTTCATATAATTAGATTCCGCACCTAATTAAGTATGGTTTAGAAGAACGGATTTAAATGACTATGTTCTATATTATATGTTTGATGGCGCTATTAGCACTTGTTCGATTACGTTATGTTAAAAGTAATCAGAAACTGTTTGTAATATATATTATGCACTTCTGATATTTTATTTGATTAAATGAATTCCGAAACTTGTAAGTTTAAAGGGGTAATCTAATTTAAAATTTATTACTTACTTAATTTGATTTTTTAAATTCTGCTATTTATTATAATTTTTCTTTGCCCTTTTCTCCATATACACAAAATTTGGTGCCAAAGTATTGCATTTACAGTACAGCTGGAGGGGTCCTGCCGGCTAAACAGCCAAAGAGTCACTCTGCTACAAAACAAAATTCCTTGTGGGCATTCGATCCTACCAAAGCTTAACAAACACTTGTACATCATAATAATATGACAACTCATAGTTATCATAAAATTACTATGTTACGCACTATTTTCTTCACGTTACACACAAAGCCACTCATTATCCTTCACTTCATTTCGTCTTCTATTAGGCTTTCCAACAATGGCAAAATCAAAATGCTAAATATATAGCTAAATATCGACTGGCATAAAATTAACGCCAATTAATAGTTTTTATTTTGTACCTTAGATTTCAAGTTTATTAAAAATGTACACTTTATATTATGGATGTTCTCATGATTGTACCTTAGAGTTCATGTCATTTTGACCCCTAATTTGATCAATGTACCCTTTGTAGTTTATCTATAAACCTATAACCAAGCACTGTTTTGGTTTATATATGTGGAAAAAAAAAAAAGAAAAAAAAGAATATAAATTATATTTTCAAACTAATTTTTAAAGGCTAAAACTTTAATTACTCCTTAGTTTTGGGTTCAACCATAAGCTATAAAGGGTATAAACTCATTAATTGAGGAGTCAAAAACCAATCAATATTAAATTGGCAAAAAAAAAAAGGTACAAATTTGACATGAACTTGAAATTTATAGTACGATTCTGAAATTATCTAAAATACCTGGTATATATTTTGATAACATGAAACGTATATAGGATATAAAATAGTAGATGTCCAATTTCTCAGTAATTAAGTCAGAAACTCGTATACCTTGTATGTGAAATATCTGATTTGGCTAAGAAACAACCATCATTTTTAGTGATCACTAATTAGCTCTGCCATATATATACTTTCCATTAACACACACACACACACACACACACTTCAAAACCTCTCTCTCTCTCTCTCCCCCCACCATGCAGAGGAAGCTCCGGCAAGTATGCACCGCAGTGAGAGAGCACAGCGCCGTCAACTACGCGAAAATGGCGACGGCAGGAGGCTTCTGCAACGTGGACCTAATAATCGTCAAAGCCACGTCCCCAAACGACATGCCGTTGCAGGAGAAGTACGTCCACGAGCTCCTCAAAATCTTCTCCATCTCCCAGACGTCGTTCCGCAGCTTCTCGCTCAGCTTCACCCGTCGTTTCGGCCGTACCAAGTCCTGGAGGGTCGCCCTCAAATGCCTCCTCCTCCTCCACCGCCTCCTCCGCTCCCCCGAAAACGACCATTTCCGGTCGGAGCTTCTCTGGTCCAGAAACAACGGACTCATCTCTCTCTTCCCTTGTCGTTTCAATGATTGTTCATCAGCCAGTTCCGAAGACTACACTCTCTTCATCAGATCATATGCTCATCTTCTAGATGAAGCTCTCAACTCTAGTACTTCTCTCTTAGAGAACAAACAAGAGAAAGAGGAAGATGATGATAAGAAAAACTTATCAGAGAAAACGAAGGAAGTGGGAAGACTTCTTGAGCTCTTGCCTCAACTTCAGAGCTTGATCGATCGGGTTATCGAGTGTCGTCCGGTGGGGTCCGCCGCAAAGAGTTTCGTCGTTAAATCCGCCATGAAGAGCATGGTACGTGATAGTTTTGCATGTTACGACACAATTAGGACGGAAATTGTTGTTGTTTTGGAGCAACTTTTCCAAATGCCGTACAGTAGTTGTGTTACGGCTTTTGGGGTGTACAAGACAGCGGCAGTGCAGGCAGATAAGCTGTGTGAATTCTATGATTGGTGTAAGGAAATGGGGCTCTGTGGATTTTATGAGTACCCCATTATTGAGAGGATTCCGTTTTTGCAGATTCAAGCTTTGGAGAAGTTACTCAACGGAATGTGGCAGTTCACGGATTCGGAATCATCGCCGTCGTCATTGTCTCCAATGGGGTCGTCGTTGTCGTCGGTGCGGTCTCATTCGCCAGCTTTGGCCGAGGATGAAGAACAAAGTGGTAAGGTTGGTACAGAAAGAGTTACTAGTAATTGTGAGAAGAAAGTTTTGGAGAAGAAGTTTTGTATTGAGGAGGAGGAACCGTTAATTCAGTTGGATTATGAGAGTGATGAGAACGCAAGTTGGGAGACTTTATTAGAGGCTTCGGTTAATATGGCGCCAGCTCAAAACAACATTTTCTTCAATAGTAATGTTAATGGTTTTGGAGATGGATTTAGTAGTAATAATCATGTCATCAATGGATATGGAGAGCAAAGGGATGGAAGGAATATGATAGTGTACAATCCTAATAGTGTAAATCCGTTTAATCAGCAGGCTTTGATCATGCAAGGCTATAATCATGGACCGTTGGCCTTCAACTTTACATACTCAAGGGGACCTTATAATGTTTTTCCAAGCTCAAAGTAGTATATTGTTTATTTGCAAATAAAGAAAAGGAATTTATTATCATAGTTTTGAAAACAATATCATAGTTGAGATGGAATTTAGTATCAAACGTCGGTATGTGCTGTGAAGATTTCAATTTTTGCGATTTAAAATTTGTGTAATTCATTGTTGGTAGCCATCTTTTGAAAAGACATTTTCTTTTATATATTTTATCTTTTTTTTTTTTTTGGCTTTTTTGCATAGGACTGCCGTGCCCTTTTAACTTCTTTTTTTTTTTTTTTTTTTTTTTTTTTTTGCAATTGACTCCTTAAGGTTTTTAAATGTTGAATGGATTTAATCACGTGACAAGCACGTGACTTTTCTTAAGGGCATTAGAAAAAGAAAAAAAACCCAGAAACTTCTGGGCTCTCTCTCTGACTCTCTGCAACACCAACAACGCCAGATTGTTTTCATCCAAAGAAGGGAAAATGAAGAGGAAAAAATTAACAAAATTGTATCCAAAGAGAGGATCCTAACTAAGTATATCACTCAGTAAAATTGAATTGAATTCCCGAACAACACATACAACATAAATCAGACTTCAAATCGCGATTAACATTTGTTACTTCTGCAGATCCCTCAACGCTATTGTGGTTTCCATATTCTCAAATGCCTAAAAACCAGGAATTGAATCTGAAGCTCTCAGTTTCCAATACCTCTATATCAAAACTTTGTTCCTGAAATACCCACAAAGGGGGAAAAAATATTCCAAACTTAGTTTTGTCCCAATGTTTTCAAATCTTCAATAAATCCTAAAATCAATCAAAATATTTTGCATCCCACGTCATGCACTAGATGAGCACCACGTGACACAATTAAAGGGTCATGTCAGCTCAGCATTAAGTATCCACAAAATAAAACTCGGTATAGGCCGACCGCAAGATAAGCAAGAGGTCGACCGTATGGAAAGAGTCAAGATAAGCCAGATGTCGACCGTATAGGGGAGTCAAGATAAGTAAGAGATCGACCGCTACATATAGATGTAAGCGGAGATAGCTTGTTATGCGCCTGAATGATTAAACGCAATCCGAAAAAAAATTGAACCTGCAGGATATCTTACGTGACTTGTAAGCAAGCAAAGTTGGTAGGGGAGTTAGTGAAAAACCATTATTGACTGGCACAAACCCCATCCACCGAGGATTACATCCAATAATATGGACACAAAGTGATATAATGTAATGATAAAAATGACATAAGTTTAAAGAAGATAGAGCAAATATATATGAGAGAAAATGGCAAGCCCAGAGAGGCTCTCATTCTGCAACTGGTATTCTCAGAAGATAGTAAAAAATTTTCCTTCCTCATAGTAGACGTAACTCTTAAACAAAAGAGTGAACCACTACAAATCCTAATGTTCTTTCTGTTTAATTATCTTTAAAAATCATCCCTAAATATAATTAGACCGTCAAAATCACATTAATTACTTCTAAACTCAAATTAATTCAATTGATGAATTTTCACCGTCAACATTATTGACATAGAAAGAAGACGCTAGAATTAGTCTTTAAATTTTTTTGAAAGTAAAAAAATTATCAAATTTTATTACTACAGTATTTTCCCTTACAATAATTCAAATTCTACTTTCTTACTACAATATTTTTCTATCACAATTACAAACGAACACCCTCTAAATTACCAATCGTGAAAAGTGAAAGTAGTCCTAGGCAAAAAGCCTCTTTTTTTCCCTACTAAAACAGTATTTAGCACACCCGAAAGACAGCTTCATATCAAAGAAATACCAAAAAAAAAAAAAGCTTTAATTTTTGGTTCTCTTAAAGATATTCACCATTTTACAATCAAAGAAGCTTTCCAAGAAACGAAAAACAATATGGACTTTGTACTAAAATGCCAACGGCAAAGAATGATTTTCACTTCCTTTCTTAGAGCCTTGCTCAAAGGCATATTTCTAAGAAAAGTACGTAAAATGAGCGTAAATTGTAAAACCCCCCTGATCAAGCGATATCAAAGCAACATAGAACAATGCGATGAAAAGTGGTTTGAACTATTTCAAACCTTCAAAAGAATAGTTAACTCGACATTTCCTGTACAAGGCCGGCCATATAAAATAGTGAACAAATTGGAGTAAATAAACAGTAATAACAAGTGCAAAACTTACAATACTGTACATTGGGGTTCTAACCACTAACTACCCAATAAATGAACTTTGAGGAGGAACCCAAAATTTCTTACAATAGAAAATCTGTTACAACATGACGGGAACTACATCAAGTACAAAGATGTATAAATCATTGCTTACGCCGAATAAAATCTAAGTGATGATCAAGTTTTTTGATTTCATTACTTCCGATGCCTCCGCTTCTGCTCAGCTCTTTGCCTCTTCTCATCATCCCACTCACGGTCATACATCCTATAAGACATGGTTAAGGAGAATAACAATCGAACAAGCTGTGAGAAAAATTGGAGTGATGCGTCAAACATGGATGCCAAATGTTAAATGATGTTAACCCAGTTTCGACAATATGCTTTTGCACGTGACAGATCAAACTACATCAAAACACTATACATGGATGGGGCTACAATGTACACAGCAGTAGCAAACAGTATTTTGACCAACTCAGATGCTTTCCTCGGTGGTTAGAAAACAATTACTTTTCCCTCAAGTTGCTTTTTTCACCAAGACAACCAAAAAAAAAATCAAACAGAATCAGGATTTGGATTTTCATAAAAGAACATCCTGATGAAGCAATCTATGGTATGCAATTATATTATTTTCATTATGGCTAGCTATAAAGAAATAAGCGATGCTATGGAATTGATTTTTTAAGGATACGGGTCAATGTCACGCCGAGTCATCTTGCTGGCGATGTCTTTACCATGAACCCGCAGACTTGGTTCCTCCACATAACCAGTGCGCTGGATCATGGCCCCCTTGCGGTCTCCCCTATCTCTTCCATCATACGACTGTGACATATTAATAGTAAGGGGAGGTGGAGGGGCAACTGGGGAATACTCACCAGCTTCTACTGAGGGCAAATGGTCCCTCTTAAGTTTCCTCCTCTTAGAAGCTCCACTTGCATCCATTTCCTCTTTCAAAATGTTTGCCTTTTCCCTTTCCCTTTCTTTCTCTCTCTCCCTTTCCCTTTCCCTCTCTCTTTCCCTCTCCTCCACCTACAAACAGCAAGCAAAAGTTTCACTTTGCCACACAATCGAACTAATAAAATGAAAATCATTCACGCGTATACTGTTACATACCTTCATTGACAAACCTTCTCGATCTTCCCTTTTTCTATCTCGAAAATCATCCTCTCTTCTACGTTTTGTCTCATCTTGGGCAACTAAGGATTCCTCAGATCGCCGCCGCTCCTTTTCTTCATGTCTTGGAGAAAGCCTTTGCGAGTGTCTTGTAGTTCCAAACCTTCTATCAACATCTTCATCTCTTCTACTAGCATTAACAGATTGGGGAATCACATGAGGAGGTAAGGGCGGCGGTGGCGGCAAGTTTTGTGCGTATAATCGATCATCAACATGAGATTTTTCTACAGCTGTATCATTGTATCGTACTTTACTTCTATCGTCCTTGCCTTTCTCAGGAATTCTATCAAAATTCCTATCACTACTCCTCTCTTGACCCCTCTCAACTGAACGCTCCCTACCATATCTTTCCATCGACCTGTCTCTCGTTTTCTCTGGTAATTCGTCTCCACGGGACTTATCAGCTCGCTCTGGTCTTTCCCTGTGATCCTTATCATGTCTTTCACTGGCCTTATCTTTCGACCGATCCAATAGCTTATCAGCAGCCCTATGAATATTTTGTTCATCAGCACCAGTTTTGTCAAGATCACCGAACCGAGCGTCAACAGACCTCTCTCGCTCAGAGGATCGAAATTCACCTTCAAAATCTCTCACTTCAGTGTCCCCTTTCCGTCTTTTACTTATTCTATCAGCTTCTTCAGCAGGACTGGTTCTCTTTTGCGGTTTATCATTCAATTTTGAAGTAGAAGCGTGTTCCTGTCTAGGAGAATGCACAGCTCGTGAAGAAGAGTGCCTTGGGGCATCCAGAACTTCTACCCCATCTTCCTTTAGCATAGAAACCCTAGAGTCAGAAGACTTGGCAGCTGCATTCTCTAGCTTTGAGTCACTACCATGCATATCTGATGTTCTCGTGGATGGAGCTGAGCTTTTCGAGACAGTGTTTCCATTTGCTGATACTGCAGATGAAACATTCGCAGCACCGCTCAGCCTTCCTTCTGATGAATGAGATGTATCTCTGTCACTGATTGAAGAACCGGAAGATCTGCCAACAGATTTTCCAGTTCTATTATCATCTTTTGCAACATCTTGTTTTGGTGGCTTAGTAAGTGATCCAGCAGCCACGGACCGCTTTGTTTGAGCTCTCAGCTGTGAACAGAAAAAGCCAAATTTGTGAGAAACAAAAAAAAGAAGGGAGATGCAAAAGGAGAGGTTTAAAAACTACAGTAACGGATTACAACATTTTCAAAAAGCAGAGTTCAGCGAACAAGTTAGCAAGAGAAGGTTAGGTAGCATGGTGCAGGTTTAAACAATAAGAACTCGTCAAAAGTCTATACTTTTTCACCATAAAAAAGAACTACATGTTCTTTCGTCAAACTGACATGAAACCCAAGCGCAGCACATAATAAATAAACACACAGACAGAAAAATTAACAAGTATCAAGAAACTATAATTAGTAAGATAATGGCAAGTGGAGGCAGACCAGGGAAATACTTCATATGCATAAATATACAACAAATTGGATTCATATCATGGGGAAAAAAGAGCGGGCTTTCCTCAAGCCAGCTTATGAAACATAATCCAAGCGATACAAGCATGTCAAAAAACTCGAGAATTCAGCAAGTCCAACAACTTAAAATAAATAAATCATCAAATACTACCTCAGGTTCCGAAGTGTTTTTCAGGGCCACTTTTGTGATATTTTCATCTGACGGTCTATTCATGTAATCATCCAGTTGTTTCTGATTTTCAGTTGATCTTGATGTTCCAGATGTTAAAGAAGCTGAAGGCACGGATGGCTGAGCATCTGACCCATTTGGTAATGACCCACCTTTGAGCTTTACATTTCCTGAATCAGATTTTGAATTAGAAACACTTTCTGCTCTTTCCGTTCTCACATCAGTAGGTCTTGCTTTTAGCATCTGATCTTTGACTGAATAAGAAGAATCTGAAACACTAGTTTTAACCCCAGCAAAATCATTTTGAGAAACATTAATAGCAGAACCACTTTGTATGCCTACTACATTACCAACTGAAGATTTTGGAGCAAGAGATGGTGGCTTTAATTCAAGGAGGCCCATGCCGAATTCTTCATCTGTGACCCATGAAGGCTGTGGAAGACAAAAGTCAAAATACTAATAACAGTAATTAATATTAAGAGTGTGCTTCATTTTTAGAAGCTAAGCATGCAATAAATATTACAACACACCTTTCTAGCAGCTAAAGCGGCAGCAACACCTGTCGCCAACACCTTGAGATCTTCTCTCTCGTCACCTTTGATCTTACTGACCTACATGGGACATAGCAACGGAATGTAATACCATCACAAATAGAACCCAAATGAAGGATGGTCATTCAAAAAATTCTTACCCGTTTTTCAAGGTTGATTCCACTCTTTCTTGTAACTGGGAAAACACTTGAAATTCTTGTCAGCATTATGAGGGCATTTCGAATTTCCATATACTCAGTTGATTCCAGGCACTGAATCAACAAGCGTGTAATTCTCTGACTCCATTTCCAGTGTACCTAATACCAATGAAACCAAACAATCACATTAGATAAAGAAAACATAATGGATTAGATGTCGTCATTACAAGCAGGAGCCATCATATGAATTTGGAAGGGAAACCATGAATCAATTTGATGATGCAATAACATTACACAGAATTTAGTTTGTGGCACGTAATTCACAAAACTTGGCTCATCTTCATATAAAAGTAAATAGAAGTAAAAATAGCATTAGACAAATGAAACCACTGGCCACGTTAGATAAAGATAAGAGAATGGATTGGGCGTCATTCCAAGAAGGAACCCATAAAGCATAAAGCTACAATAGACATTAAGTTTATAACATAATTTATACAAAAATATCACACTAAAACGGAGTATAAGCAAATGGATCTTAGCATCAAAGCATCCAACACGAAATCTTGCTTTTTTCTTTTTGTACATACAAATAAGTATATGCCCATTGTTTAAGTGACGAGATATCTACCAGACTTGTTAACCTAACAAGGTCCACTGGATAAAGAAGAGATATTTCAGCCTAAAAACATATTGTTCTAATCAATGTTATTGTGTCATGGTCTTTATAGTAGATATTTACAGCAGCGCCTCGTGGCAGTAATACTGAGTGGGATTTTCACACATCTGAAAAGACTTCAAGTCAAACGGGCCATCAAAAGGCCCAAACAAAATTTAATCAGTGGAAGATCACATTAAAGTGCTAAAGCCCCTTGAGAAATACTGAGAGGACACTTTAAACTACTAGATGATTAACCCATAGGCCAAGTAAACAATGTAAATGAGTTAGACTTTCCATGAACTCCACCTTGATGAACTGGCCATACGTAACCCGTGGGCTATTTGGTAATCTATAATATACAGCAAAGCCTGGCATGTTTCCACATTCACGCTCATAAATTGATTCGTCACTCTGTAAACAAAGCATTTAGTCAATATAAGAATGTTGTAGCCTCAAATGCTTACGGGATATGGTTTCATATGTCAAAAACAAAAGTTATATCAGCACACCTTCCAATAGTAAGCAAGCTTCAATGTCTCATACAAGAACCTTCCAAGTCTACCGGCTTCATATTCAGTGCAGCAGCATATCATAGGTTGCAAGAACTTGCATATAAGAATATCAATGTGGTTGACTGTGTTGAAAAATGGTGTTCCAAGTGAATGGAGAGTGTGTACAAATACAGCACAATAGACAGCATCTGGCATACTGAAAGTACAGCGGGGGAAAATACAACGCTGAAGGAACTCCATGTTGATCTTTAAAGTATCAGGGCAGGAAGTCAACCATTTGTCCTTTTCCCGAGACAGTCTCTTACGGACAGAGGCAACATTTTCCTCATGCTTGCGGAGCTCATTAGTTAGGCGATCAAGAGATTCTTGAATTCTTTCCTTGTCCTTCTTCCTTTTCGTAATAGCTGAACTTGAGTTATCAGAAAGCTCTTCCAGAGCTTTGAGAGCAGCATGCTGCTTGGAGATTTCTGTCTCATACCGATTTCTAGGAACATAAAGATCATAAAGAGTGAGCCCCCAGAAAGTAGTATAGAGGCCAGGGGAAAGGCTATTCCAAGCTTTTGATGGCAACATGGTTTTAACTGTATTCAGAAGATCAGACCACCTGCAGAGAATGACATGCACATTAAAATAGAAAGCAAAACTCTGACATCCTTTTACACTTCGTACTCGGAATAGAAATCATAAGATATCAATGAATTGAACAGTGCATAATTTTGTGTCAGGTAATGCAAGCAAGAACAAGGATACGTAAAAGGAAATGATAGTTGCACATAAATATAGCTTAACCACACTCGTTGAAAAATGAGTCAAATGCACAAAAATAAATAAATAAACTCGCGCAAACTTCTGTTTCCAATGCATTAGATTAAATGGATAAACAGAGATTAAAAGCATTACGCTATGGGCCTTCGAGGAGAGCCAAGGTCCAAAACCACGTCATCAGAGTGCTCAGCAGTTTCAGAATCTGAATTTGCAGTTGCAACACTGGATGAATCATTGCTGTCTAAAGGCCATAAGAGATCAGAACTCCCCTGGATCTTGAACAGTCTCATTACAGGGCGATAGATTAAGAAAGCAACCTATGCAAACACGTAGAATAAAACTATTAAAAGGATATTCTGCTAGTAAATATATTTAACTCACTGTAAAATTGCAGCAGCAGCAGCAGTAGCAACAACCAATAAACAAAATCATTTAAAAAAAATATTTCAGAAACTGCAAGACACAAAGGAACAAAAAAAAACTTTCCTAGCATAATATATGCATATATTGAACAGTGACCAGAAATGGAGCCTAACGAGCAGATTAAGTATCAAGTTAAGTAGAAAGAATATCAACAAATAATTGAACTCAAGCATTGAGATAGCAGAAAGACCTCGTGATCAAGGTGGTATTGATGGACAAGATCATCAAGTGAGGGAATCAACTGAGCATAAGCTGATGCTGGTGTCACAGAACTGCAAAGGAACTCCACATACTGAAGAAGTGTTCCATGAACACGATCAAATTGCTCACTGACCATCTTAATGTAAGGTGCATCTGCATTTATTACAACCCTGCAGAAAATAATAAAAATAAGTATGCACGTCCCTTTTTTCATAAGGAAACTTCCTTTTATTGAAATGGCTAAAATACAAGGGAAAAGGATAAGATATCCTCTAGATATAAAATCATAAAACATAAAAAAACACAGAGAGAGAGAGAGAAAAAAAAAAAAAAAAAAAAAAAAAAGCAGCAAATAACACTTCCCCCAAGAATAATAAAAAAATTCAGACAAATCTAGTGACCGATCACAGCTCTCCAGCTAAGTACAATCAGGTAAAAGGGAAAATCTTTGAATGCTATATCCGTTGAGGCCCACAGAAAAGCTGAAAACTTTGCCTTCTCAAAAAAGTATGTCAAATCCGAGTCCTTATCTTCAATAGTACTCTAGCCTCCTTATTACCATACATTTCCATAGTACTCTGGCCACCTTATTACCACCAAACGCTGCCTTAGACTCCCAAGGTTACTGGTTTACACTGAGCAGGGAATGCCCGCTGGAAACCAGCTTCATTCAACAACCTATTCCACATCTTTCCAGCTGCCTTATGGTGCAAGAATAGGTGATCTATTGTTCCCCCCACAATCTGTTAGATGCCAGTTCCACATGGAAGAAATATAAGATGGTTAATGGATTTATAAGTCGGTTTTGCAAGGGTGAGTTCTACTCGATGGGGTTTGTAAACAATTGGTATCAGAACTAGTCCATGTCGCGGTCAAGTCAAAATAATTGTGTTATAGGCTGGATTAAGATGCACCGTTGAATCCATCAAAGGTTTGTCGGTAAATTAAGGATTAGAATAAGGAATGAGTGTAATTCGGGTATGATTAGCTGTGCACCGGATATTAGGAAAGAAAAATATTAGAGGATAGTTGACTTTTTCTATTTCCTTATTTTACAGATTGTGTCCCTTAGTCCCTTAGTTTAGGGAAGAGATTCAGCCTCCTTTGGCCTATATAATTCCTGTATGCTTTCTCTGAAATAAGACAGAAAGAATAAAGATTATTCTTCTCCTTGCCTAATTCTAACATGGTATCAGAGCTACGGCTCTTTTCTTGAAATTTCTCCTTCCTTCTTCCTGCAACCGTTCACCCCTTTCTGTCAAATTTTTTTTTTCCCTGCAACCTAAATGAATTATAGACTGGCAATGACCGGCCAGAAAAAGGATTCCTCTGCTGCTAGTGATAGCTCGAGCGCTATGAGTGATGGGACTTCAACCGAGAATGTGCAATCAGGAGCAAGAGGGCTGGCGGCTAATGGCAAATCAAAGAACAGTGCCGAAGATCTCTTCAATCCAAACATGTCCTTCCAATTAACCAGCCATAAATTAAATCGCCGAAACTACTTGGAGTGGGCTCAATCGATGAAACTTGCCATTGATGGTAGAGGTAAACTCGGCTATTTGATTGGAGAAATTACTAGGCCGGCTGCAGGTGATCGGAATAAGGCAACTTGGATGTCTAAGAACTCCCTAGTCATGGCCTGGTTAATTAACTCAATGGAACCATTGGAAAACCTCTTATGTTTCTGCCGACAGCCAAGGAGATATGGGAGGCAGTAAGGGAGATGTACTCAGATATTGAGAATTCTTCTCAGATATTTGAGTTGAAAACCAAGCTATGGAAGGCTAAACAAGGAGATAGAGATGTTACTGTGTTCTATAATGAACTAGTAACCCTATGGCAGGAATTGATCTCTGTTATGAAGACGAGTGGGAGTGTCCGAATGATAGCATTCGGTACAAGAAGAGGGAAGAAAACGACCGTGTTTATGTCTTTCTTGCAGGTCTAAACCAAGAATTGGATCAAGTTAGAGGCAGAATTTTGGGAAGAAAGCCTTTGCCGCCCATTCGAGAAGTGTTTTCTGAAGTTAGGAGAGAAGAGATGAGACGAAAAGTGATGATTGGGAAGAGTGAACCAGAGGTGGAAGGCTCTGCATTTGTATCCAGAGGAACTGAGGCCGAGGGAGAGAAGAAGAATGGCAAAACGAAGCCTTGGTGTGATTACTGTAAACAATCATGGCATACTCAGGAGACATGTTGGAAAATCCATGGTAAACCAAACAATTGGAAGAAAAAACCATATGGAGATTACCGTGCCTCTTAAGCTAATATTTCAGAATCAAGGCCCGAAACTTCCCCTGGAGTGCAGCCGTTCACAAAGGAGCAGATAGAGCAAATCTGTAAAATTCTTCAGTCTCAAAATTTCAATAACTCAAACCCTTCTTGTTCTCTAGTTCAGAAAGGTAATCATCTAGTAGCGTCCTATTTTAGTGTCAATTCAAAAGATTTGTGGATAATCGATTCCGGAGCAACGGATCATATGACCGATTCTTCAAAACTATTTCCTTCATATAATACTTGTGCAAGAAATCAACGAGTAAAAATAGCTGATGGTTCTTTCTCAGTAGTAGCCGAGAAAGGATCAATTGTTGTCTCTCCTTCTTTGACACTCCATAATGTTCTTCATGTTCCCAAGTTGTCTTGTAATCTATTATCAGTCAGTAAATTAACTGTCGATCAAAACTGTCAGGCTAACTTTTTTTTTTCTGGTTGTCAATTTCAGGATTTGACCACGGGGAAGACGATTGGCAATGCTAAGCAAGTTGAAGGTTTATATCTATTTGAAGATGGATATGACTTGAGTAGGCAATCCCAGAAAACTTGTCTCAATTCTATTTCAATTCCTAGTGAGAATGAGAATATGTTATGGCATTTTAGGTTAGGACATCCACGTTTCTATTATATGAGACATCTGTTTCCTAAGTATTTTTTGAATAAAAATCCATCTTCATTTCAATGTGAAATTTGTGAACTTGCTAAACACCGTCGATCTTACTTTCCAGCACAACCCTATAAGGCCACAAAACCTTTTACTATAATTCATAGTAAAAACAATAACTGGAAAGAGATGGTTCATAACATTCATTGATGACCATACTCGGCTTACATGGGCGTTTTTACTTCAAGAAAAATCAGAGGCTGAAAATTTAAAACACAGGTTCAAGTCTTCAGAAGTGACAATGACAAAGAATATTTCAATGAGATTTTAGGGGATTTTTTTCGTGGAAAATGGTGTTATTCACCAAAGTTCTTGCAACAATACTCCACAACAAAATGGAGTAGCTGAGAGGAAAATAAACATCTTCTAGAGGTAACTAGATCTTTAATGCTCTCCAACAATGTTCCTAAATATTTATGGGGTGAAGCGGTCCTAACATCCACATATTTGATTAATAGAATGCCTTCAAAAGTTTTGAAATTTCAAACCCCTTTAAATTGATTTCAGAAATGCTTTCCTTCCTCTCAGCTTTCATATGATCTTCCCCTTAAAGTGTTTGGTTGCACTGCATTTGTTCACATTCATGACATCAAGAGGAAAACTTGATCCCAGGGCAAGAAAATGTGTGTTTGTTGGTTATCCTTCAAATCAAAAAGGTTACAAATGTTTTGATCCAACATCCAAATTTTTTTTTATATCCATGGATGTAACCTTCTTTGAAAATAAACCTTTCTTCAAGGCACCTCATCTTCAGGGGGAGACATCTGGTGAAGATTCGATTTTTAATTGGTTATTGGAAGATTTTTTACCTAAGAAAACTGAAACTGATGAATCCGAAACCATTAACAAGGAATCTGAAATCATGGTAAACATTGAAAAGGGAGATGTCTCAAATAATGAAAATTCGGATCAACCTTTTGTGCCATTACAGAATCAAACTCAAGAAGGCAGCGAGATGTGTGTGAGGCAAGGTGGACATCGCTATAAAGAGAAAGTCTATTCAAGGAAGTATCCAGGACAACAGAGAAAGGTCGACAACTTGCAGCGTGGCCAAGAATCTAACCTGAGGACAAATCCAGAGGTTGAGGTCCAATCAGGTGAGTCTAGTCCTGTTCCTACTGAGTCAAAGTTTTTTGAACAAATTTATGCTCCAGAGTCAGATGAAAATTTAAATCTTCCCATTGCTCTTAGGAAAGGCACTAGGACATGTACAAAACACCCGTTGTATACATTTTTATCCTATGAGAGTTTGTCTCCATCATTTCGTGCATTTACCTCAAAATTGTCTTATGTAGTCATTCCAAAGAATATACAGGATGCTCTAGAAGTTCTTGAGTGGAAGGAGGCAATCCTAGAGGAGATGAGGGCTCTTAAGAAGAATAGGACTTGGGAAAAGGTTGACCCTCCAAAAGGGAAAACACATGTTGGATGTAAGTGGGTGTTCACTGTGAAATACAATTCTGATGGATCTCTAGAAAGATACAAAGCTCGACTGGTTGCAAAGGGGTTTACAAAAACCTATGGCATTGATTATTCAAAAACGTTTTCACCAGTTGCTAAGTTGAATGTTGTGAGAGTGTTACTTTCTGTTGCAGTTAATCTGGATTGGCCTTTATATCAGCTGGATGTCAAGAATGCATTTCTAAATAGAGATTTAGAAGAAGAAGTGTACATGGAGGCTCCCCCAGGATTCAATGAAAGTTTCGGAAAAAAGATTTGCAAGTTAAAGAAGTATTTATATGGACTTAAACAGTCTCCAAGGACTTGGTTCGACAGGTTTACAAGGTTTGTAAAGTCTCAAGATTTCCTACAAGGGTAGTCTGACCATACACTGTTCATGAAGATCTCTGCAGGAGGTAAAATTGCAGTCTTGATTGTTTATGTGGATGATATCATTCTCACTGGTGATGACACTGAAGAAGTGGATAGATTGAAGAAAAGTCTCTCAGCTGAATTTGAGATTAAAAATCTAGGTTTTCTTCATATACTTTCTTGCAATGGAAATTGCTAGGTCAAAAAAGGGCATTGTAATTTCCCAAAGGAAGTATATTCTAGATCTTTTGGAAGAAACTGGGATAAGTGGATGTAAACCCTCAGATACTCCGATGGAAAATAATTCAAAGCTTGGAGAGGTTAAGGAAGGAGTTCCTGTTGATATTGGTCGATATCAACGTCTAGTGGGAAAATTAATCTATTTATCCCACACTCGACTAGACATCTCTTTTGCTGTTAGCGTGGTGAGTCAGTTTATGCATGCTCCTTATGAAGAACACTTGGAAGCAGTTTACAGGATTTTGAGATATTTAAAAGGAACTCCAAGAAAAGGATTATTCTTCCATAAGAGTGACCAACGAAGACTTGAAGTGTATACTGATGCAGACTGGGCAGGTTCGGTGACAAATAGAAGATCTACCTCTGGATATTGTACATTTATGTGGGGAAATTTGGTAACATGGAGAAGCAAAAAACAAAGTGTGGTGGCTAGGAGTAGTGCAGAAGCAAAATACAGGGCAATGGCTCAAGGGATTTGCGAGATACCTTGGCTAAAAAGGATACTAGAAGAACTTTGTAAACCAGTAGAACTTCTCATGAAATTATTCTGTGATAACAAGGCAACTATCAGCATTGCTAATAACCCAGTTCAACATGATAGAACGAAGCATGTAGAAATTGACAGGCACTTCAAAAAGGAGAAACTTGAAGATGGAGTCATCTGTGTGCCTTTCTTACCTCCACTCAACAAATAGCAGACATCTTCACCAAAGGGCTACAGAGAGTTTTTTGACTCATTTGTAAGCAAGTTGAGCATTATCAATATCTATGCACCAACTTAAGAGGGAGTGTCGGTAAATTAGGGATTAGAATAAGGAATGAGTGTAATCCAAGTATAATTAGCTGTACACCAAATATTAGGAAAGAAAAATATTAGAGGATAGTTGACTTTTTCTGTTTCCTTATTTTACAGATTGTGTCCCTTAGTTTAGGGAAGAGATTCGGCCTCCTTTGGCCTATATAATTCCTGTATGCTTTCTCTGAAATAAGACAGAAAGAATAAAGATTATTCTTCTCCTTGCCTAATTCTAACAGCGTTGAATACTAATAGTCAAGAGAAGCCGCCCAAGAGAAAAGGCCTACCGCTGGGTCCTTTTGGATAATGTAGAACGCCGCTGATTTAGGCCTATGGGTGGTGGATGGTTACAAACTATCATGTGTATGGGATCACACGTAGTAGTGGCTATGGTTCTCTAACTGTCACCTGCAATGGGGCAACTTGGTAAGGGCTACTGCCCAATAGAAGGTGGACCCGCGAAGTCACCTAGCTAGGAAGACAGGTCGCTGTGGACAGCGTTTGCAGAGCGTGATGGAATGTTAATTACAGGAAAGTCCCACATGAAAGAAATATAATAGTTCCTCAGTACTTGGGTCCCCTCCCTTTGCACGGCTTTGCAAGGGTGAGTTCTACTCGTTGGGTTTGTGACACAATCCTACACAAAACACAACAGAATGGAGGAAAAACCAACTGAGGAATCACTAGGAAGAAAAAGATTGATTCAAGAAAACCTCGAGGAATCACTAGACCGGATCCTAGTATCAGGGAAGAAAAGAATGATTTCAAGAAAATCCAAAGAAATCACTAGACTAAATCCTAGTATCAGGAAGAAAAGGAGTCCAAAAAATCCGAGGGAGAGAACTCAACTCCTCCACTTCCCTATAATTGAGATTTCACCAATGCCAAAATTCAAGGTGACCAAATTTTTTCTGTGAGACGAATATGAGCATTAGATGCAGAAGGATAATCAGATAATCAAGCAATAGTGAAATATTGTTCACCACACCACACATCCTTACAAAAACGAAATCTATTTCCTGACCCCACTCCCCATTCAATTTTCTTAAGAGAAGTATTTATCCCTTGAGATATAAACTTCCACGTATTTCTATAGAAGCTTCTAGTTCCTAAATTTGAATCTCAACCATTCAGATGTAGTCCGTACTTACTCTTGATTAACTGTTGCCCACAAGGAATGTTCTTCCAAAGGGAACCACCATAATCCTTTCCCCAGCATGCCTCATTTTTAATCTCAAATTATCAAAAGAAATAACTATTTCAAAGATTTTATTTATGAACTTGGAGAAAAAAGCAACCAGCAGTTTGCAGTTTTGGATTCTGGCCAAAAGGGGGGAAGCGGTTGACCAGACAATGTCAGATAGCTACTTCAATCGCTCATTTGTAAACGAAGTTAGACAACTTACAAAGAACGATGCTGAGCAATAAGTAACAACAGTGGGATTGCCGGCTTGGGTTCATCCTTTGGAAGTAATGAGTCCCGTAGTCTGTTAGTAGACTTGACCAATGCCTGGTAACAAAACAACATAATAAATTAATATCTTCACACCCACCATATCAAAGATAATAAAATTATCAAGGCTTTAAACACCAATAATACATTACTAGGAAACTAAAAGGTCTATTTTGAACTCAAAAAGTTTTAAGGAGCAAATAGGTGGTCTCACAATTTAAAAACCTTCACTAGATGATCAGTACACATTCTGCAATACTCTAAATCAGTCTAATGAAACGTAATCCTGTTGCTCATGTTATCAAACGTGGACACGGTTTGCATACAGGCCCAATAAAGATTTGGTATGGTTCCTCCGTTTTCTTTTGGGTTTTGTTGGCATGTATCTTTAACCATACTTACAAACAAATAGAATCTGAATAACGAAAATGTTATTTTCTCCTTGGAAAGCGTACTAACTACACGTGCTTAATTATCGACAAAATGATCCCCCAAAAAAAAATCAAGACCTTGTTATTTCGCAACACGCCAAAAGAGGTTGCCTGATACCGCAGAGTCTCACTCCCGGCCATAGCATCTAGCTGTTCTTCAGTTAGTTGCTCCGTGTACTGGACATTTGCCATTTGTTGAATAAGCTCCTGATATAGAATAAGCAAACTCCATTAACAGTTGCCATATCACAGAAAGTGGAATGACCTCTGAATCAGAAAATTACCTGCAGAAGAACAAGTTCAATCCCTATCCCCTTTTTCAACTGATTCACAAGATATTGGAAAAGGCCCCTCAGTTCCATTGATGGGTATTTCTTACACCTGAAGCAATTAAATATTAGAGGCTGTGCGCCCAAAGCTAAAAGTATGTTATTCAATGCACAGGAAACGTAAGATGACAATATACATGACATAGCATATATCCACACAATTAACCACTACATCAGAAATCTAAACTCCAAAATAAAAAATACAAAAAAAAAAAAAAAGACGGAAGAAAAAACAAAACTCCTCCTAAGCCAATGCCACAATAAGTACAGCAATCAACATTCAAGACATATTATAAATAATTCAATAATCACTATCCACAAAATTTTTGCCCAACATAATAAAATCGGAATAACTACCCAAGGTTGTCAGATTTAAAAGAAAAGATAAATAAGACTTGGAATGAGCAGTCGTCAAAGAATATTGAGAGCTTAACAGAAAAAAAAAAAAAAAAAAAAAAAAAAAAAAAAAAAAAAAAAAAAAAAGAAGAAGAAGAAGAAAAAGAAACAGTACTTCATTAAAACAAGCAAACAGACTACTGAAGTACAAGGCAAGGAGGACAGGATGCCATCTGAATAAAAAAAATAAACAGAAAAGGAAATAGAGAGAGAAATCATAAACGATGAATAAGCGACAATAACAATTGTCATTCCCTAACCAAATCAGAAAACTGCAGGTGGCTAGAATCATTATCTTCATGCCTGCAGCCCAGAATTTCACTTGATCTCATACTTTACTCACACGTCTTTTAAACCCTCATAAAAATTCAAACTCAAAATCTATGATGAACTAGAAAACCAGATTTCCAAGCTCAGCCCAAAGTTAACAGCAAATATATTCCATTTAGGCATCTACAAAGTTATACACCCAAATTAGGAAAAAAATAATCAAGGGAATGGTGATGACCATAATTTTTTTTTTTTTTTAAAAGGACTACTTCATAGATGTGCTAAATACCACATGTGGACACGCATGGTCATAAACAGAAAGGGACATGAAATGCAAAAGCCATTCAGACCAACCAGCACATTATGGGACGGAACAAATATCGTATCGATTTCGTCAACATATACTGCCACATGTTGTGTACAATTTAAACAGGCCAAAAATACCCGATAGAAGATCAAACAGAAACTTTAGCTCCGACAGTCTGTAGTGTTGAAAGCATCTAGAGATAGTTATCCATAAATTAAAAGTAAATAAACAAAGAAGACTTCCCAGATTCCTTGTAAAAGCATTAAAAGAAACAACTTTGAATGATAAAATGCAAACAAAAATGTTAAATTTATTTCTGAACAGCCACATAATAACATCAGCCTACGACCTAAAAAGTTCATAATGATTTTACAGATTTTCGAAATGAAGATAATCACCCTACATAAGAAAAAAACATGACTACCTATCATCGATTGGAAAAGTAAAATGTAATCTAGCAGTACAATCAAGCTCTATTATCTGATGGAGAAAAACCTCCCATACGAAATGAAAATCCCCAGAAACCTTGAGAACTGCAAGAGATGAAGCTCATAAAAGCAAGGCAGCCACAAACTTCTGATCATGCCCTCCATTAGGCTATGGCCTAAGAGTTCCACTGCAATGAACTTCTGTGTCTCAGCTAATTAAGGACGAGGGTATCCATAGAAATCTTTATTATAAAGACAAACTACATCAGACACTATGGATTGTACAATCAAGAACCCATGATATCCTCAGCTACCAAAACTTTGATCTCAGATTTCTCAAACAGAGATAGAATCAAGTAAAAATTGTGTTAGTTGAGGACCCTTCTTTTGTTGAAGTATACATCATTCAGTTACAATTAGGGAGTCCTCCATCTTCTACGGACCAATCTATGAATAAATGGACTGAACCAATACAGATGTCCACGATTTATCAACAGCATGAGTTGAGGAAGAACTAAAGAAGAATTGCTACCAGAAAACACACCAACTAGAATGACCGTCACACATAATCTTGAATGCACGGGAAAAGTCCCTTCTATCTTTAGAACCCACTTAATGCTAAGCTTTTCACAGCAGGAACAGAATAAGACAGGAACACCAATTTATAAATCTATAGAATTCAGCTTTACATAAGTATCAAGTCGCATAGCTCCTCTGTTATGAAGGTTTACTTTGTAGACACACATTCCAATCCCTTGTCCAAAATATTAACAAGAATCCACAACACTTTTCTTATTCTACGATTCCATATCTTGAATACTTAAAATAAAGACTCCAAATTTCTGCAAAAGTCCACTGAAAAACTTAATCTTGTATCCTCCACATTATTCACATTCAACTTAGTTCCTTTGCAAATATTTGATCGAGAAGGATCAAGCACCAATCTCCATACAAAAGAAGTCATTTTCCTTGAGATATCTTTGATCCTAAAAGACCAACTTTCATCCCATGAATCCCAGAACAAAGCAAAAGAAAAGTGCCTTTGACACCCTTCTAAATCTCCTATGGGACTTGAAAACAGAGAATGAAAACTCATCAAATCTTAGTACTGCCTTCCTCCTGACTGCTCTGATTGATTTCATCTGGCATAAAATTTCCCCAATACGAGCCTTTCAGTATTTTAAATGCCTGCAACTGGCAAGCCAAGTTGTAAAAATTGATCTGATGGTGCAAAACAGAGCCACGAAAAATTCTTCAAAGCCCACACCAAGCTGGCTCTATCCTGCCTTTGGTGAGGCAAATCTGCAACCCGGAAACTGAAGTGAAGAATCCCAAGACATATCTAGATTTATACGCGGGCTTAAGTATCATATATGACTGATATTTTCACACAACACTAGAAGGAAAAACCAACTAATAATCAGGGAGAAAGAACAGACAAATATATACACACATAGGGCTATGAGGCCTATTCATTTTTCTCCAATAAACTTTAAAAAGAAAAAATAAACAAAAATAAAAACAAAAACAAAAAGAAATCCCTACAACTTAGGCTCATGCACTGGCAGGCAATATATATACTAATCTATATATCAAATATATACATACACACACTAATCTCCTACCATAAGAAACGACTTAAATTCATTAAGAGTATATGATAACATGATGTTGAAGAAGTAAAAGGCTAAAAGACAAACTTAAAAGACGTAGCATAACATGATAGAGATGAGCAAAACATTAGAAGCAATAATCAAACACATACAGGTGTTTTAAAAAAAAAAAAAAAAAAAAAAAAAAAAAAAAAAAAAAAAAAAAAAAAAAACACATACAGGTGACCCCAAAATGAAGCCAAGGATTGAAGCCAGTCTGACAGATTAAGGCCATCATCTTTGAGCTTATCACGTCCCCCTTGTGCCAAACGTTCAATGACAACATATTCCAAAATATCGTACTCAAACTGGACAGAAAAGCATGTAGTTAAGGTCAACCATGAATGCCACATAACATACCATGCAAGACATTGAGCGTCTATTAGGTAAAAAGAGAATTTGGCTTCAGGATGCGCATCATACTTCTATAAAATTATCTTCGTTGCTTTAAGTTGGAGGATATTTCGTATTTACCAAGTTTTCTCTTATACTTGAGGACTCCTAGTCCCTTTTTAAACTATATCTGTTCGTTTCCTTTTTAAAAATAAATGTATTTATGTCTCTTATCAAAATTCAAAAGATTGAGAACAATATTATTTAACAGCCAATAGAGATTAGAACAGCAAATGCTTCGGAATGATGCAGAAGAAAAATACACACCTGGGTAAGATACTTAAATGCATCTACAACAGGAGTTATCATATCTCTGTATGCCTCAATCTGCCAAAAGTTTTTTAAACAGCAATTAGAATAAATAATAAATATAACCGCCAAATATCAAACATTTGCCTATAATAAAATGACACCTGGTGAACAATGGTCCGAAGTACAGTCATTGGATTAGCATGAGCTAATTTTGCAACCATCCGACCAAGCTGCTTTAAGTTTTCCTTGGCAAGCCGTTTCAAAATCCTTCTAGTGTCCAACTATTTGAAAGATAGTAATTAAGATAATAATGCTAATTAGGGCATAAAATATTCCAACAACAAAAAATTGAGAGAGAAATTGACATTTTGTTCTCTCATACTCTAAACACAATGACGATAATAGCTATTATCAAACCTTGGCTGTTTGCCTTGCAGCAAGAAGCATGGGCATCATCTCATCTTCTTTTTCCCATTCACCATACAAGCGATATCGCACCTAAGCAAAAACGATTCATCTAGCAGGAGTGTCTACCATGCGAAATTAATTATCAAAGGAAAGAATAAAATCTCGCTGATGTAAAGCACACCTCATACGGAAGAAGACTCATGACTTCCCAGATTTCCTGTCCAACTGCAGGGTTTGCAGGCATCAATTGTAAAGAAGGGAGTAAACATGCTCCCAAGGCATCCTCTAACCTTGACCTTGCTTCCTTTAGATGCAGACGAGGATCTCGATTTACGCCACTAACTGACTCAGAGTTCAGAACTGCCTGACTGCCACGTACAAGCTCAAGTGCCGACAAGTAGTACCCTCTCAACACTCGACACACCTACAGTAACAAAAGTAATGACAAAACCACCTGTGTTTACGAGGAAGACTACCAAAGATAAAACACAATGCAGAATATAAGAAACAAGAGATTGCACCTTCTGCAACAATAAAGTATCACGGTAAAGATAAGGTCCAGCAGAAGAAAGCATCTGAAAAAGCTCTTTAGGGAGATCTATAAAAGATCCATTGGCTGAGGAAGTTTCTGTATCCATTGCATCAACGCTGGCTCCAGAAGAACTAGATTTTTGGAGATGGGCTTGATGAATAGTGTTATATATTGAAGAGATTGATTTTTCAATGAGCCTGAAAAGAAGCACTATATAAATTTTGAAAGTAAAGTTCGATGCTTTTGACATACTCACAAATACGATGGCCAGATAGCAGGGTAAGGCAAAATCCTACTCAACTAAATTTGGAAACCTTTTTGATTGTGCAAAAAAACAAATGAAAAAAAAAAAAAAAAGGATCATGCCCTTGATTTACCTAAACAAGCTGTTACAGATTTGTAAATGCTCCACTGGATTTAGAGGTGAGAGACAATCAAAAAGCAAATTTGAGTGGTACCTGGAAACAAAAAGTTCAGCAGACAGCATGTTATAGATTAGATATAATGATAATAACTAGAGAGGCACGACAAATTCACGGTAATATATACACAAAGATCATAAATAAACCCAACATCCTAACATGTATATGAATGAAAAACAGAAAAGGAGGGTCCATCCTTCAATGAACAATGGATAAAGGTTTGGTTTTGTATTTCATTTTCTCATTCCATCTGATGGTAAACAACTTTTTGTAATATTGCAGGCAGCAGTTGCAATATTTTTTTTATAAGAAAAGAGCCTTTATTAATCACAAAAACAGGAACAAAGGATACTATAAACTGCAATGTACTAAAATTAGAGGAATATACATCATTTTACAAAGGCAATCCCCACCAGGATTTCTCATGCAGGGGAAGTAGGAGAAACCCACATAGAATTATAAACAAAATGCCAAAAATCATGATTTATCGCCACAGACAAAAAAAAAAAAAGAAGAAGAAAGAAAGAAAGAGGAAAAAAATGCAACTCACATTGAGATTTCATTACATAAAATAAAGACAAAAATGAAAAAGAGAATGGGGGGAGGGTAAGGGGGAGGCAGAGAAGAAAGATCAATAAGAGGTCAGAAGGAACAAATTCCCAGCCACGATGAATCAAGTTTATGGAAGTTAATTTGCTCAAAACGATAATTCAAACTTAATACATGATAGAACAATACTTTCAGCAAGAATAAAATAATAATTTAAAGAAAAAATCATAGAACAATATCAAACAAAATACAGCTGTTGACTCTGCACCAGTGCCAGTGACATTCTGTCATTAAAGCCATCCCAAAACAATGGAATGCCCATACTTCAATGACCAGAATAAAATAAATAAATAAACAACCACGTGAAGATAACAGCTGACAATAATCTGAAAGTAAATATTCAAACAACAGAACCTACCAGTCATCCACAGAAAGGAAGCCAGTGAGCAAGCCCAAAATTTGATTATTCGCAAGCTCTTCAGACCGTTCAGCCACCGCCTCAGTTTCCATGTCTAAAGCAGCGAAAAGATCTATGGTCACATCTCCTTGTCCTTGTTTCTCATCATCCATTAGATCTTTCCCCGTAGCAGCAAGATTTATTTTTCCAATCTTTCTAGCCTGTCAGAGTGGACAGAAAAGCTCAAGTTTAAAAGTTTCATTGTCACTACGATTAACCTCAAGGTAATAAGATGACTCCAAATCATTTGTCGAATAAGCAGCAAAAATAAACAAATGGAAACAGTGATTAAAAAATCACAACATCGAAAATTAATTAAGATTATAAAAAATGGGGGGAAAGACAGCTGTAGCGTTCAACTAGGAGCACTAACAATCCTAAAACAAATAAACTATTTTGTGGAGCAGTACAAGACTCAAGTCTCCAACTAAAAACCATCCAGAGAAGTTACCACACCAGCAAAATTCATTATGAGATCATATGCAAAAAAAACAAGATGGCACTTCAAAATCCTTTCATCGTAAATACCTCATCAAGTCGCTTAGAAGATAATCCATTATAATGCTCAAATGCCTCATCATCCTTCGGAAGTAAATGTGCATATCTGTAACAAGAAAAAGGAACCTCATGTTTTACCAAGAAGAAATACCAGTAGATATGGAAATGGAATAAATTCTTATTACACTTCTAGTAACGAACATCATGCAATAATTCTTGTCGCAGCTTGGAGCTTCAAATCGCATATTGGACCAATCATCAATTAAAAAAAAATCTCAAGCAATAAGTAATGTGCCGGGATATCTGGAAAATGAAGCATACAAAATAATCCTCTCTATTATAAGAAAATAGCACCGTAACATATTAGAGAAACCAACCTCAACAAAATTGCAATTATAAATGAAACAAATAGTGAAACTTGGAAGTTGGAACTGAAAGAGAGACAATAATCCCAACCAAAAGCATAATAAATAACTCACATGGAGTCGAGATCTATAAAACCTTTCTGCACCAGCAAGGCTGTAAGCTTATATAATCCAAATGGTACAGGACAGTTTACTTCCAGACGCTGATAATATTGGAACTTAAAACCAAGAATTTGTGCAGCATGAGACTGCAAAACACAATTAAGTCATGAGTGAGCATAAACGCTGAGTCTCTCAGTAAAAATCAACCAAGTAGTACATAAAACCGGGACCACAAGTAGATCCTTTACCTTGGGAAATATTGGAATTAGCTCCAAAAAGATATTATTGTCTGGCTGAAGCTCAAAACATTCTAATACCTAGTCAAAGAAAACAAAGCATAATTCAGAAAGCACTCACTAGATTCATTTGAAACACAACCAAAACAGAAAATAGTAAAGCAACAAAATAATAAATGAAACGAGAACTTACAATGTCAAAGACACGATTTGGATCCAGGTCAAAATGTCCAATTAATGACTGCAGTGATCATTCTAGTCAGGAAAACATATACATGAAGACAGAGTACGCTGAATAAAATAAGTCAAAGTAAACCTTAATTATGCCAATTGTTGCTCCTGATACGCTGCATGATGGAGATTCCGTGTTTCCACAAAGAAGGGTAACCTATGCCAAAAAGGGGAAAAAAGGTGAAATACAAGAAATTGAAAATATTCCAAAACCAATCACGTGCTCCAACCATTATAAAGCCCTAAATATTCTATGGGAAGTGCAAAGACAAGATAAATACCACCATAGTGCAATAAAACAAACATGAAGGGAAACAAGGTATAAAACTATGCACTATACTGATTTACATCACTGAAGTAAATCTATAATGATACTTCCAAAAAGAAATTTCAAATTTATGGGCTTACCAACTTCGCATACCCTTCACTCTCTTCCCTGAGAAGATTAAATTTAGTTTGCTGATAAAGAAGACGGGTATTTACTCTAACCTGAAAGCAACAGTACACGTCCATCAAATGCAGATTGCATCAAACATCAAATCGTCAAAATATCAGAAAATCGAGTTGAAATTAGTCTAACTCATCATTTTTAACTTTTATACGTTATTGAAGTGAAAAGTCAGGCATTTTATAATATGGCAGCTCTACATTTGCTATGAAAAAACAGACTGCTTCATTTTCTAGCCAAAAAGAAAAGAAGGAATCGTGTAAATTTCCTTATGCTAATCACGTGTTCAGTCTTCTAATCAATTCATCCATTTTTGGTCGAAGTTCTGCATGATATCACGACACAGATACTAGACTAGTAATCTTACCTCTTTACTTTTTAACTCTTGAGCCTTTATCTTTATCATTTCAGCCTCCGCCAGAAACTCTTCCTATAATCATAAAGTGCCACATTTTTCAGTACTAGTTTTTCTCCAATATGGAAAAGAGAAGAGTTTAACAGCAACAAGAAAGCAGCCAAGAGCACATCAATATAAATATAAATACATATAGAAAAAATTAAAACAGAAGTCACCTCACAGCGCTCCTGCAGAAGCCTCAGCGAAACCAAGCCAGACTCCACCAGCCATTTTGCCTGAATTGGAGGAACAAGACTAAATAATAAGTAGATGCAACAGACAGAAAGCAAGAGTGTGACAAAATAAAAGAAAGTAAAATCCAGGTCCAATGAGGACAGAGTGCTCCGTAATGTTAACATTTACCAATGATAAAACTATTAAGATGGACGTTTGAGAAAAGAAAAAGGATAAAGATAAAGATAAATATGTCAATGAATGGGGCAACATGTTTACACTAATTCTACAAGAATACAGTGTACAGTGACTTGATTATCAGAAGACGAAGAAGAAGAAGGAGATTTAGAAGCAGCAGCTCAGTTGAAGAGAAAGACAAAGCAAGTCCCTTTCCATGCCTCACATATGAGTAAAGTTTGCCATCATGGTACCACATGTGGAGCAAAGTGAGTAATAGTCAAGCTAACTTGATTAGGATTAGGCTCTTGCAAAATATTAAACAATTGCCTATACATTACCCAAACTGCAAACAAAGTTTATTGAAGACTTTCATCAGAAAACAGCTGCTGCATATATTTGTATAGTTCCCAATCCAGAATTGCCGACAATTATCACAAAACAGCATCTGAACACATTTTTACAATTCCCAATCCAGAATTGCGGAGAAAGATTAAACTCAATTATCACAAAACAGCATCTGAACACATTTTTACAGTTCCCAATTCAGAATTGCGGAGAAAGATTAAACTCAATCATGGTAGCATGAAATTCAAAGCTTCTCATCAAAACGTCTAACATCAAAAAATTTAACTAATACGTCAAAGGGTTAATGGATAACCCGAAAAGTCATAGAACTCTCAAAAATTTTAAATGCATACTCACCAACTTTAAAAGACGAGCACGATACTCTCCAGGCATTGTAAGCTGCAAATTAAGTGAATGGGATGAATAGCAGAAGTTAATACTACAGTAGCTAAAGATTATATCAAATTTATGCTGACTAAGAAGTTAGCATATGCCATAAATTCAAGCAAGGGAGACTCCGTACCCTTCTTTATAATCAAGGACATATGGAACAATAAAGAAATTTAGATGAGAACACCAATAAAATCTTACTTGCTGTAGTTAGTCTTTTCATGTGAACTGCATAATAAGAGACCTTACATGGTGTTTTACAACTTCTCAAAAGTTCAACAAGAATATTTTATTATTTTCGGTACACTTGTTAGTCGTCCCAGGGTGGGTGACTATACTACTAAAAAAACAAAAAACAATATAAAAATTTAAAATGCAAGTGCTCCAATTTACGGTCTCTGAAGACATTTTTCTATGATCAAAACCTTGTTTTATCAGTTTATCTTTTTCCCCTTTGGTTTTCAATGGCAATTCAACTTGTTCGCCTGCAAACCAAGAATGTGTCAACCTTTTCTCCTTGTAACAGCAAGGAAACACTACGGGCAACTTATTGCATGTCTCAAAGAGTGAACCTGCAGCATATGCACTTTACTACAAGAAAATGAAGCTAGTAAAGAGTAAACCACACATCTAGATTAGACTATGGGTGCGTTTGGGATTGCTTTTACAACTCCTAAAAGCACTTTGCACAAGAACCTATGCAGCTATAGTGTTTGGTTAAAAGGTTGAAAAGCACTTTGCACAAAGACCAATGCACTTTTTTAAGTTATTTGGAGAAGTTGGAATTTGTAGCTTTTAGATTCTACTTTTGCTTCTAACTTTTACTTTTAAGTAAAAGTAGAGATTCTCTTAAAAGCACAACAATCCTAAACTCACCCTATAACATCCGCCTAAAGCACGACCAAAACACCAATTTCAAGTGAGAACCTATTGATCTAATTTTACTCCTTCATTTATTGATATATTGATGTAGGAGAGAGAGAGAGAGAGAGAGAGACAGTGAAAAAGCTAAGAGGAATTTAGGAAGAAGAGAAACAATTTCAAGGAAATCTATGTATACAACAGTACACTTCAATGTCTCAAGTGAAAACAATCACCAGGTCTTTTTTTTTTTTAAATGTTTGGGGCCTATGACTCCCACTTTACTAACAAGATATTAAACCATCAGTATTCAAGCCCCAGTGGTCATACACACCCGGTGGTCATACACACGCACCCAACCACTTGGGCTGGCCTAAGGCGACAAATCACCAGGTCTATTTATAACCTACTAAACCCTAATAATAAGATAAGCACAACATAATAACAAAATAAACTTAAATAAATCCTAAATAATCTTAATCTTAATAAATAGATAAACATATATATTAAATTCCCAGTAAATCGCCAACATCTATATCGTCCCTCATCTATAGAAAGCATTTAGTAACCTGAATAAGCTACATTACTTCTACGCATAGTTACTATAAGTTCTGCTCGTTTCTATTCATTTCTCCCATGATATGAACTGCACAACTCCAAAATCCAAAAACTTACGTTGAATTCAATCTTCTTCATCAACAAAACGAACTAAACACAACTCTTGACTGTAAAATGACAAAAGGAATTAACAACAAGCACAATAAAGAGTGACGGAAAATAACGAGCTCACATCTTGCGCCATTTGAGTAACGATATCTGCAAAACCGGAACCCAACTCCCCGCCGGAAACTCTTTCGGAGAACACAACCGAATTCAATGCCACTTTAGACTTCGGAAATGGCAACTCTCCTCGAACCTATCAATGAAAAACGAACACGAATCAACTCAAATCCCTAGAAAAGAAGGAAAAAATCATCCAAACACAATACTATTTCTACAAACTATCGAATACGAAGGAAATTCGAGAAATTGCAAGCCAACCATGACGGAGCAGAGCTCGTAGAGAAAGCGAAGCATGGGGACGGGGCCGGCGAGCTTGAAGCTAGAGTTTCCGTTCCTCCATTCGCGGAGGGGCTCCTCTGTAACGAACGCACACTCTACGGCAAGGAGAGACATTGTAGAGAGAGAAAGAGAGAGTAGAGTTGTTACAGAAGTTAGAATCGAAGCTTAGGGTTGAGATGGATTATAGAGATAGCTGAGTTAGGAATTGGAGGAATTTTCATGGATTGAAGAAGAGGGATTTCTGGGAAATTAGGGTTTCAGTCGGGAGAAGAAGATTTTGAAGGAAGCTCTTCTCTTCTCTGGACTGGTTAAGGGGTTTGGGAAGGAAACGGGGACGGTATCTCTTCCTGGCTGCAATTGCTACTGCAGACGGGCTATGGGAGAGGGTGCTTGGACTTTGCAGTGAAGTTGGGATTTGCAGTGAACTTGGGCTTCTGGCCCATTTAAGAAGCCCATCAATATTACAGAATTTGCTAGGAAACTTTACATGAAAAAGTTGCACTGATTAATACCTTTTTTGACCGACCTAATTATTTGATTAAAAAAGTATTAATTAAAAATAAATAGTAAAAATTCAATTCATACTCATATATTTTTAAAGATATTTATCTTTTTTTTTTCTTATAAAGTTATAATAGTACCATAGATCTAGAGCTTGGATTGACTTATGTTCAAAAAAAATTGCAAATAGTGTCATACCATGTTATTCTATTACATTTTGAATTGCCAAATATATCCTTAAGACGCTGATTGCTGTCCGCTAGTTACCAGTTGATAATCGTCGGTATCCACCTTGCTATTAGTATATGGTTGTGATATCGGCCCCTATTTCGCTGCAATACTGGTCGATAATTGCGAGTACCGACGGCATACCCGCGGCATCACAACCGTGCTCATGATTAAAAAATTTAGAGTTGTTCTTTTAGAGTTATATTTGAGTATAATTTTTTAGTTAAATTTAAATTATAATTTGAGTTGAAGTTGTAATTTGAATAAAGTTGAATAAAATTAAAATTTAAAAAAACGTGAACTTAAATAAAATTATAACTTAAATTTTAATTTTTTCTGAGTTTTATTGTAAAAAAATAACTCCTTAAATATTATAAAAAAACAACCACAATCACACAAAAAAAATAGAGAAATCTTACAAAACTTACATAATCACTAAACTAGCAAAAATTTGGATTTAAAAAAAAAAAAAAAATAGGAGCAAGAGGTTCGGATCTCCTTCCTCAACTCCAGCTAGATCTTTTTAATTTCGCCATTAAATGTACAGCATAATCAGCCATGGTATGTAGTGGAGTTGAAAACACCACTTTATTTTGCCACATGGCAGAAAAATCGATAGTTTTTTCCAACTCCGTCAAAAACTCAATCCCCGCCTATTTTTTTGTGTTATAATGCATAAATATCTCGATTTGCTAAGTAGCTATTTTGGGCTTTTTTTTTACGAGAATTTTTAGAGAAAAATACATAATTTGTCATTGTTTTAAGTGAAAAATGTATGATTTCTCATGATTTTATACGTGTTTATTATTTATATTATCTAAATAATTGAGTATTATTGTGATTTTTTATTTTAATTTTATTAATTAAATATAATTATTTATTTTTTAATAGAGTAACATAAATAATATTTTTTATCATCCAAGTGATAGTTCTAGTTTTTTCCCGTGTTTTAAACCATCCTATTGAGTGTGTTTATATCATTTCTGTTTTCATTTTCATGTTTTCTAAGATAAAAAAGTAGAGATTGAGGAGGAAACGCATTTGGAGGAAAAAATGTGAAAAAAATGAAAATAAAAACGGTTTTCAATTTAGTGTAAAATGACTTAAAAACTGAAAATGAATTTAAATCGTTTCTTATTTTCAGTTTTGGGTGGATATTTTTTTTTAGACAAGTGGCTGTGAGCTTAAATAAACCAACAAAGTGTTCTTAAATTAAAAATAAAAATTTAAAACCAAATAGAGTTTCAGTTTTTTTATACTAAAAACAATCTTTTAATAAAATTATCAAACGTATTTTTAAAAATAATTTCTGTTTGAGATTAAAAAATTTTTTATTTCTAATTTCATAAAAAAAAAAAGGAAAATTATTTTAAAATTAATTTTAATCGTAAAATATGCCATGAAAAAAAAAAATTAATACCTCTCTAATTATTTTTTTCTAACTCTCTTTCTCTCTCACGTTTTCCTCCCACGTCTGTCTTTCCTTATTTATCTCTTTCTCGATCTCTCTCTACCCATGTCTCACTCTCTCTCTCTTCCAAATTTCTCCATGTCCTCACCTCTCTCTTTCTTTGACAAACATACCAAGATAAAAAATAATAATAATAAATAAATAAAAAGCGTCATCAATAGCGAGATTCGACCATTGATGAAAGAGGATCGTCGTGGGGAGGCTACCAACCGTTGATGGAGGCGGGATCTGACCTTCGAACGGCAAAATCTGCCACAGTGGCCTTCAAACGGTGAAGAGAGATCCAGGCACGGCAGTGCCGCCTGGATTATACTTATGCAACTTTACTAAGAAAATTGAGCAAGCAAATGAAAAGAAAGTGGACAACGAACGAGAGATTAACCACTGCAAACTTCTATCTACAACTCCCCATGATTCTTTGCAACTTTACCTAGAAAATTGAGTGAGAAAACATATAGAAAGTAGACAGCTTTGGTCGTGAACAAACGCGAAGAATCACCTGTTCGAGATCTTCGTGCGAGAGAGAGAGAGAGAGAGAATTTGTATAAAAAATAAAAATAAAAATAAAAAAGTTCCTTGTAGATTTTTGTTGTGAAAAATAAATATTCGGTAGACTACGAAAAATAACCAAATAAAATATGAAAAATAACTTACAGATATGAAAGACAACTTATTATGGTATAAAAAATAGCTTATATAATATGAAAGATAATTTATCAGATTAAGAAAAATAATCTACCGCACTATTTTTTTAGTGGCATAAATAATAAATTTAAAAGTTAAAATGTAAATAAAATGGTGTTATTTTTTATGATATTTTTTAACATTTCCCTCTTTGAAGAATGTAGCAAAAACTTTTCATTTACATGAGGGATATTTTGAGTTTTAGATTTGTGTCACACAAATAGATTAATTAAATGTAGAAAAAGTAAGGCTACGAATGGGTTCGGTTATAGTTGGGGTTACCCTTCCTCACCACTCGCCATTGTTACTATTTAGATAACATATATCTATCTATAACTATATTGAGTTGGGAGGTGACTTATCCTAAAAAAATTACAAAAATTAAAATTATTTTTTTGTTATCCATCTAAACGTTTAAAAGCATCTTTTAGCGCGTTGTTGCGGGGAAGATTTATATATTGTATTGGAAGTCCGGAGTTTATTTGGTACAATATTAGTTTTTATACATATATATGTAAAATGTTGAGAGAACTATAGTATTAGTGTATATATATTCATACATTTATGTAGATATATGTATATTATATGTTTAACAAAGGGTTTTTTTAGGATTCTATATTGTTTGTTTTCTTTTTTTTTTTGTGTTTGTTCAAAATTGGAAAATAAATTTTTTTTTTAAGATTAGTGTTGATTTTTAGAATATATAAATAATTTTAATTATATAAAGTGTTAATTTAAGTATTTAGAAATAGTGATATTATTGATTCATGTTCTTTTTCTAGATTGCTCTGATGGTCTTGATTCATATTTGAAATCATAATAAAATACTAGGATGTGTATTATAAATATTCAAGTATAATATTTATTAATAATTAATGTTAATTTGTAAATATGTAGCAAAAAAATGGATATAGTTTGATTCAAAACTATATATTACAACAGAATTGAGAAGCACAAACTATATCCAAATAAACTTGAGAAGGAATTAATTAGCTACAAATTAATATAATAATGACATATCAAAATCAGTGTCAAGAAAAGCAACAAAAACAATAATAAAATTAAAATAAGATGAAAGGAGAACTAAAATAATATATTCGAATCATCTTAATGAAGAATCATACAATATTACAATCCAAGTAAGCAAAATATGAGCACAATAATTTTGAAAACAATTATACATCATCAAACAAATGGAAATCAATTATAATCATCACTGGTATGAAATAGAATCAATTAAACATAAGATATAATAAACAAAAATCGAGATAGAATTTTAAAAATTGTTTAAAAAATATTGTCAAGCAACTAAACAAATAGGAATATATAAAACATGCATTGAAGTAAAGAAAAGATGGAATTTTTATTTTTTAAAAATTAGGACAGATTAAATAAAAAAAAAAAGGCCAACAAATTATTATTTAAGTAGCTTTAATAAGAAGTGGATAGTGCCTCAATCCAAATGAAAAAAGTTATTGACAGTAATTTTTAAACAAATTTTACAACACTTTGCAACCATAGAACAACTTTATTTATTATGACATCGTGTGAAAATCAAATAAAGATGAAATATCTTAAGTAAAGACACAAATATGAACAAATGTCATTATGAAACAATTGAAACCATTAGTAAATAGTGATAGAACATAATAGAAACAATCATAATAATAATAGATCCTAAAGAACACTATAACAAATAAAATAAAGCAATGGCACCATAACAAATCAATACATCTATTGTAAACAAAAAAAAAAAAATAAAAGATTATGATAAATAGTTAGAGATAATACCCGTAATACTCTAAAATATACTTTAAGGACGAAATACCAACCAAGCAAACAAAGACGAAAGTCAAGGAACTTAGAAAATTGACCACCACGTAAACTAAACTGAACCACAGCAACCACGGGAGGAAGATTATTAGGCCAAATCAAAATTTTGTTTATAAAAAAATAGAGGGAAAAAGTAGAACACACTCAAATCAATTTTTTTAAAAAATATATATATATAAGGAAAAAGCAGAACATACTCAAGGCATATTAATCAAAAACTACAAAGAATCCAACCCAGTAAAGCCTATTTGTAGCAAATTGTTCAGAAGATGATATAAAAGCAAACATATAAAAATCTACTATAATTAATATTGCCACTTATGAACATCAAATGAGGACATCATTCGTTAAATAAAAATACTAATATATATATATATATATATATATATATATATATATATACAACAATGAAGTAAATAAGGAATAAGCATACATATATATAAATGTCTCAATACTGCATGCTTCTAAAACTCAAAAAGTAATAGCCATGTCTATATATACGTCAGTAATAAACTTAGAAGAAAACAACATAGGTTTTTTAACATTTATTTACAACGATAATGGAGGTTTCAAATAATGGCAGAAATAAGAGAAATAGATAATATCAAAAAAAAAATCAATATATTCAAGATCATACATATATATTAAAAATACATGAATAAACAATATTAATCATACCTGATGCAAGCAATATCAACCATGCACTAGAATTAAAATCTAAAATTATAATCCTAAAATCTATCTAACAGCACTAGAAACAAAAAAACAGCTCCGTTCATTTCGCTGATTTGAGTTTAAAATTTGAGTTTTAATACAGTAAAAAACTCTCATAAATAGTTATATTTAATTTTTTTATTATAATAAAAAATTCTCATATAAAATTATATCTCAACTTAAATTAAAAATTCAAACCAATTAAATAGACCGAAAAAAAATGAACCAATGAATATGTATCCAAGTTTTAAAAGTACTTCACGCGACACGTATCATATTCCCAATAAATCCAGAAACAAACAAAAACAAAGAAAAGTCATTCGCAGGACAACAATGTAACACCATGGCACACTAGAAGGATCTTTTACAAATTAGAGAAAAAAAATAGTGTCTTAAATTAAGTTTGCAATAGTTGGTGGTGACAACCTTGTATTCACACGGGCAGTCCTACTTTAGACTGATTACTATTATATATATAAAAAAAAAAAATCACAGCTGTATCAAGACCAAGTTTTTTGTACGCCCACTCTTGTCATCGTTTGATTTTTCAGAAAAAAAAATAAAAATAAAAAATAACCCACCAGTAGGTGTTTATATTTTTGAACAATTAGATTTCTATTACTTTGTATCAATTTTTGCGTATCTATCTTCATTTTGTTATGATTTTTTTTTTATCTAATCTAATAAAAAAATAATATTTATCTTGTTAGAATAAAACCTCATACTCACAAAATTGAAAGTCCCAGGACTTGTTTATTTACATTTAAACTAAAAAAAAAATTTAAACTCAAGTTATAATTTTATTTAAGTTCATATTATTTTGTAAAATTTAAACTTGAGTTCGAGAGTTCAAGTTCTTCCTTCAACTCAAGTTAATAAATAATATTTTTTCTATTTTTAAAAACGTCATAACCTTTTCATTTTAATTTTGATTAAGATTATTTTTTTTCTATGCGTTCACAACAAATAGACGAATAAAGTTTCACCCATATATTCTATTAAAATTTTCATCACTATTGAGTTTTTATTAAAATATTATCCAAATATAAATTCAAGTTTTAACTCATTCAAACACAAATTCAAATAGATTCTCAATTCAAACCATAACTCAAAATGTGCACATCTAAACACAAACTCAAATTAAAGTCTCAACTCAAATTATACTCAAATACACCTTTACTCAAATCAAAATTTAAATTCAAGTCACCATAACTTAAAAAATACAAATAAATAAGTCTCACTTACTCACTTAACAGAATTCATCTCTTATGAGTAAAGCGGTTTTAATTCTATGGGGATAGGAGTGCTCAATCTAATATCCAAAATTGTTAAAACTGATCCACTTTTTTTCTTTCCCGTTTTATTCAGCCTTAGAATTTAGAAATGAACAAAGCCTCAACCATTGGCGCGTCTGTGATTACTCTCTAAGTCTCTATTGCCTTATCTAACTTTGCAAAGAAAAGGACGTACATCCAAAAGAAACTTTGTTTGTAATGCGTGTGAAGGAGAAAATTTAAAGTAAACTCTAACACAAATTGCGGTGGTAAATGGTACGCGTACTATTTTGAGACTTAGTACTTGTTTATTTTTTGTATTCATCTATGATTCTTAATCATAATTTATGATTCTTTACAGTATTTTTTCTCACAAAAAATACATGTAAAATGAGAATGATTCCGAATCATGATTCTGAATACACGAACCAAACGAACACTTATCTTTTTATTAGTTTGATCAATTTTTATGAGTGCCGAATTTGATCATCGTCATATTTAATTAAAAAAATATACATAATATATAATTTTTAATATAAATTTAACCGTTAAAAATAAATTTTTTAATAGTTTATTTTTTTAAGACCCACTAAAAAAACTTGATAATATTTATATAATGTTACAATAAAGTTTTTTGTGTATTTAGGGAGTGCTCTATCAAGTTGTAAAACATGATTTATTCATGCTTCTTTATCTGCCAACATAACAGGTATACACTGGTCAAAAAATTCAGGCTCCTCCAAGTTAGCTAGTTATTCTCTATTGTTTCATTTTATTTGGGAAAAAGGAAAAGGATTACATTCCATAACAATTATCCAGTTTCTTTAGAGAGCTCTATAATAGAATTTGAAAAATCATCGACGATTATATATAATTAAATAATCAGATCAAATCAGAATCATATTAATTAAAAGAAATAATAATTTAACAAAATTTGACAAAAAAAATTTGATGGTTTTCATATTCTATGAGGATTTCATTTTCTGAGATTCAATTGATAATCCTTTAATAACGGATGCCCAAATGAAATTAATGGAATTTGTAATATTTAAATACTTTTTCTCAAACATTATTGATGACATATGGTGAGGATACATCATACTGAATGACATTCCAATTAGCCAATTGGGGATCACAAATTTCAAACGTACAACATTAAATACTCACAATAAGACCTTTAAACTTTGCAAAATATTGTTTGTATAACTCATTTTCATGTATACGCGTAACATGTATTTTGTACAAATTAAGATCAAAGTGAAAAACAAAAAATGATCACCCTAAAACCCTTATTCCCTTTGTGATCAAATTAATCAAACTACATACATAACTTTCTAAAATTCAAATCAAAAGGGCCTCTTGAGATCCTTAAAATCCATTGAATCAATACACTCAACCCTTCTTCGATGAAGATTCAAGACCTTCAACAAATCACTAGTCTTCTCTTTTACCCTCTCCCCACACCCCACTTGCAATACCAACAAGAGCTTTTGAAAAGCACCAACTTGAAGAGCCTCAACAACAGCCCTAATGATCCTCTCTTCATTGTCATCTCCCTCATCCTCATGACTCTTGCAAAGCTTCCATATTATCGACACCGAGAACTCGGTAGCCGAGTCGGATACTCGGAGTATCTTCTTCACCAAAACCGGCATGGTCAAGGCGTTGCCATAGGCCTCTTCTCTCCCCTTTTTGCAGCTACAAATCCCGTCTAGAACTCCCAAGGCCTTGTCACAAACACTTCTCTCCGAGCCCACAATCATTTCTAGGAGCGAAGGGACCAAACCCATTTCCACAAATCTCTCTCTAATCTTGTCGTTTGAGAAAGAGGAAGAAACCATGTGGTACATCACCATTAACGAAGCTTTTGTTGGAGTAGGGCAAATGGGTTCCTTTATAAGCTTTACGAGAGCTTCCATGGCTCCTTCAATCTCCGCCATGGCTGCGATTTTCCTCGGATTCGACGACACGATTTGTTTTATTACCAACACAGAGTTTCTTCTTCGTGATAAATCCCCTGCCTCCATAAACCTCACCATGCAATGTAAAGAAGATTCCAACCCTAAAACGCACTTTGCCTCTTCATCCAAAGGAAAAAACAACGTCAAAGCGGATAACAATTCCTCCAATATTCCCATTCGGTTTTCGTCGAAAACCGCCTTCTCCGACGAGGATAAGGCCTCAAATGCGGCCGCCAAGGCCTTCCCGGCGCCGTTGCTCACAATGCGCCTCTTGTTCCCCTCGCTCTCTTTCATTGAATCCTTGAGTTTCATCACCAATTCCTTGCACTTCTCGCGGTCTCTCCGCTCGGCGGCCTCGGTAATCTTGAAGAGAATCTCCGATACCTCGTCGGAGCTTATCGGAATTCGAGGCGTCGGAATCCTCTCAATTCCGTAGGACTTGTTCTGGACGCACCAGTCTTGGATCATCTTCCGAATAGTGTGATTGGGTATAGGCTCGAGGCTTCTCAGTACTTGGTTGGTAATCGGGCAGGTGACGTTGCCGGATTCGATCCACGTCTCGATGCTCTGGCGATCGTAGGTGATTCCGGTGGTTAAAGTGACCGGATCTTTCATCAAGTCCAGAGATATCGGGCACCGGAAATGGCTTGGTATCGTCAACTCAATATCGCCCGTACCGCCATCAAGGGGGAGCTTCTCCTTGCCGGCTCGGTGCCCCGCCGACCTCCGCCGTCTCCACGAAGAGATCATTATTTTTGTTGCTACTGTGTACCGAGTTTGGTGTTTAGTTTTTGTTGTTCTTTGTGGTGTATAATAATTCTGTGGTGTTTTTGTTTTTGTAAAAAGATTGGAATTTGAATGGGAGATATGGGTTGTGTTGGGTTTTAGCTTTATATAAATATGTGCACACTCAACGGAAAATATGACGCGGGTTTGGACTTTGAAAACTTCGGCCAAGAAAATTGCAAAAATTATTAGTTAGATATATAAAAATGAAAATAAATATAGGAGAGAAGAAGGGGTTTTGAATATTTGACCGTTGAATTAAAGTTTGAAATGGTAAATTGAACACACCGCCAAAAGTTGGACGGAGAACGAGTAGAGAGCATGGGGTTTTGAAATTTAGAATGGATCAAATCAAAATACCAAAGAAGAACAAAAAGAAGGAAAAAATTTTCAAACGTTTGACAAAAAACCCGTCAACGCCAACGGGTCGGTGGACTGACTGACTCCAAAGCACTATTAAGCCAAAACGCAGCTATTTTTAAAAGTGGGTTCATTCATGACAAAAAGAATGCAAACATTTTTTTTTTTTTTGACACTCACGTTTATATTAGGTTCTATCAATTTTAGATATATTTTTTAATTTGATTTGATTTCAAAAATCTTGCACTATAGCAAGCTCTTTTTTAATTATTATTTTCATTTTTTATTTTGATTTTTTGCCTAATCTATATCTATTACTATAATTTAAAATATACAAAAACTAAAAATTGATTTAAGATTTTACAGCTCAAATAATGTCCTACCAGAAGGGTATTACCCGACTAAAGTTTCTCTTTTTTCTTTATTTCTTAATAATTTTTTTTAAGTAATTTAGCTATTTAGCTAGGCTTGATGTTAGTCCGGTCTTAGCGTTTTGGTTTACATTTTGGACCTCGATTTAACGCGCACCAAACGTGACGGCATCTATTAAAATGATATTTTTTGTGAACCATATGTCTTATTTTCACTTGTTTAAGCGTGTTGAATTAGGTATTTCAATTTGCTAAGAACTGGACGTGATATACAGGAAAAGTTCAGTTAAATTCTTCCCCATATAATCCACATAACACCGAGGCCTCGTTCACTTTGTGGATTCGAGTTTTCAATTCGAGTTGAGATGTGATATTTTTTGAGAGTTTTTTACTGTAGCAGAAAATTTTGATGTGATATTTTCTAAGAGCTTTTTACTATAAAAATCTAAAACTAAAAACTCGAATCGGTGAAGTGAACGAGGCCCGAGTGTCAAAAATCTCCTTCACACGCAAAATTAATTTTTCATCCTTTTGTTACGTTTGAACTGGGTTTTATTTTTGGCTTAGTCTCTCTTGAATTCGTTGTGTTTAGTCAAGTATGTGATAATTTTTGGCATTGTAGACTTGGCATGAAAGAATATTTTCTCTCAAGTTTTGTACGTTGGAACTGAAATTCTAAGTTCATTTTGGCATGACAAGTTTTTTTTTTTCCTAATTGACCGTTTCTTAATCTTCGCATGTAATTATGGGGACCGCGCTAACGTGTAGGTGAGAACATGAAACTAGACTCAAACTACAAGATTTCTTTATAATCAAATTATATACAAAGAGTAATTATTAGAGGACATGGATTTGTCTAAAGTTTTTCTTAATTTTTTTTTTCTTGGGTATAAGTGTTTTCTTAAAGTTAGGACAATAGTGATTTATATTCGCCGTTGTGTATCAAAAAGTTGCATCAATTAGTAGTAAGCAATTTCAGCATATAAATAACAAAAATAATAATATCAGTAAACCAAAGTTCTGATACTGCCTTGTGGGAACTTGATATTCTTGATTTGAAGCAACAAAAAAGAAACCAGATAAAAGAGTTTTTTTAGTAGGTTATTCTCACTGATGGTGTTAATTTTTTAACATTGAATTAAGTCAAAAATCACATTAAATTAAGAATATATACAAAATATATAATTTTTAATACAGATCTAACAGTGAAAAAAAAAAAAAAAAACTACTATAATTTATTTTTTCTAATCTTATCATAAAAGCTCCAAAAAAAGGAAAAAGAATGAACCGAAATCGCAGCCTTATGCAAACCTAGGTAAGGAAAGGTAAATTAGTGGTGGATGCGCGTGGTCAACATTAGACAGCACCCGTTGCTTTATAGTTAATTATTTATTAGCTTTAAACACCCCTTCGTGGACTAGGAGTCTCATTTGAGTTCCAAGTGTTCAAGGCTTCAAAGATGGTGATCATATACACCATTTGTTTTAGGAAATACGTAGACACCAATTTGACCCTAAATCCACTGTATGTGTAAATGTTAAGGATATCAACTTTATTAACCATTCTACGACTTGTTATTACTTTTATTAGTTGGTTTAATTTTTTATTAGTGACTGATGTGATAATTTTTTTAAACACTTGTCAATAAAAAATGATGATTTAAGTTGGTGCCGCTAATATTATTATTATTATATATGATTTATTTTTAATTATTACGTTTTTATTAATAATTATTATTAAATATAAAAATTTAATGACATAACGTGATAAAAATTTAATTTTATTAATTATTTTTATTTTTTAATTAATTATCTAATTTATTAAACTATTAAATTAATATCTTACTACTAAATAACAATACTCATTAATAAATAAATATTTAAATAATCATTAAAACCGCAACCAATATATAAAGTACGCTTTTGTTATGTGTATATAATTATGTGCAACACGTGTGTGTTAACCACAATCTCGTAATTCCGTGGCAGGGCATAGTAGATTTAGCCTTTTTTCTTTTTCTTTTTAGTTTGATTTGATTGAAATAGATCTGGTATTTTGGTATAGAATCAGATGGGTTAACGGGTTGGGATGTACTAATAATCTTTTATATCAGTTTTCGCAATTTATTTATAAAAAAAAAAAAAAAAAAGAATTGGCATTTGGTAGCGTAATCCACTGTGGCACTCGAACACTGGTTTTGATAAAAACCGGAAAGTGGCCATCAGCGTTGAATGATCACTAACTACTCCATAATTTTGTTTCATATGTAACAACGATCAGATATTTTTGTTGGTGATTATAGTAAAATGCGAAGAAACTCGTCTAAGCAAAATGCGATCCTTATAATTACAGGAATTATGAAAGTGAAATTTTAATTGTTAATCCATTAAAATTTCAATCCTTTTTTATAATTTGTTTCGTACACTTGTCTCAATTCATAGTTTAGTATTTGAAGAAAATTATTGCTCGTTCACTTCGCTGATTTGAGTTTATAATTTGAGTTAAGATGTTTTTTTATGTGATAATTTTTTATTGTAGCAAAAAAGTTAGATGTGACTGTTTATGAGAACTTTTTACTGTAGCAAAACTCAAATTCTAAACTCGAATCGGTGAAGTGAACGGATACTCAATTTTAACTGAATCTCACACCGGGAGGTGAAATTTTGACGGATGGAAATTTTGAAAAATCTTTTTGAAAAGTTTCGAGAATCCTTGCTGAACGAAAAATTAGGGGTTGTTCTTTTGTATATTGAGTCAGGTATTTTTAAGTAAATATCTTAAATTGAGTTTGAGTTATAACTTGAGTTGAAGTTATAACTTGACTTTATGTTTAGTTGTGTACATTTGAGTTATAATTTGAGATAAAAATCTTTTTGAGTTTGTGTTTGAGTGAGTCAAAACTTGAATTTGAATTTAGATAGTATTTTAATAAAAACTCAATGGTGATGAAAAATTTTAATAGGATGTATAAGTGGGGTTTTATTCGTCTTTTCGTTGTCAACGCATAGAAAAAAATATCTCAATCAGAATTAAAACGAAAAAGTTATAGCATTTTTAAGAATAAAAAAAATATTGTTCACTAATTTGAGTTTGAGTTTTTGAACTTGAGTTGAAGGGTAAACTTGAACTCGAGTTTTAGTCCCAAACTTGAGTTCAAACTTGAATTCAAACTTAAAAGACCATGGACCTAAATAAAGTTGTAACTCGAGTTTTTTTTTTTTTTTTTTTTTTTTTTTTTTTTTTTTTTTTTATGGCTGCCGAACAATCCCTTAGGGGTTGTTGTTTTGCATTTTTGAGTTAGGCATTCTTGAGTAAAGATATTGAGTTGAGTTTAAGTTATAACTTGAGTTGAAGTTGTAACTTGAGTTTGTGTTTGGTTGTTTACATTTGAGTTATGGTTTGAGATAAGACACTTTTTGAGTTTATGTTTAAGTGAGTCAAAATTTGAATTTGTATTTAGATAGTATTTTAATAAAAATTCAATGGTGATGAAAAATTTTAATAGGGTATATGGGTGGGGTTTTATTCGTCTTTTCGTTGTCAACATATAGAAAAAAAATAATCTCAATCAGGATTAAAACGAAAAAATTATAGCATTTTTAAGAATAGAAAAATATTGTTCATTAAATTGAATTCAAGTTTCTGAACTCAAGTCGACGGAGAAACTTTAACTCGAGTTTTAGTCTAAAACTCGAGTTCAAACTTAAAAGAACATGAACTTGAATAAAATTGTAACTCAAGTTACTTTTTTTCGAGTTTGAACACACCCTTAGTATTTCATTTCAACTTAGGGATGTTGTTTAATTCTTGAATAAAATTCTCCTTTTCTTCTTTCTAAAGTCTCCCTAACGTTGTTTTTCGCATTCATTATTTTTTTTAATTATTATTTTTAATGAGCAACTTCAAAAGGAGTAGAATCAATTATAAGACGTTTGGTTATTGAGTTCAGAATTATGATTTATGATTCTAATTTTTGAAATATAAATTTTTTATAAAAGAAAAATATTGTAGAAAATCAAGAACCATAATTCAAAACTACGGATAAACTTTTAAAACAAACATCTCATTAATAAAAATGAAAAGGAGTACATCATATGTGGATTTGAATTTTTATCTTTTATTTAAAAACTAAATGAAAGGGAGATGGAAAAGATTAAACGAAAACAAAGAACAGAGAAAACGAAAAGGAGTAAAGCACTTGCACCTTTGACAGGCTATGGTGAGTAAATTTGAATCTTCTACAGTTCTACTGAATTTAATGAGATAAATAGTGAGCAAACAAGGAGTTTTAGGTGTGGATTGATTTATGTCATAGGTTTACAAGCTTTTAGTTTTTTTGCCATGTAACAAAAAAAAATACGATCTCTAACCTCCTTCCTGCGACACGAACACAAAGTCAATTAGCGTTGATGTCACCGGAATCGATATGTGGATCTGACATCTATTCCACGCTTCTATTAACATATTTATAGCGTGTTTCATAAGTTGAATACCTCAAATCTTGCTGGAGTTGAGGAAGAATATTTGGATCTCTTGGGTATTTATTTATTTTGTTGACAGTTTTGTGATTTTGTGATTTTTAATTGTTTTTTTTTCCTGATTTTTGTGGGGGTTTTTTTTTTGGGTATGATTTTGGTTATTTTTGTGATTTTCTTAGTATTTCAATGAGAAAATTCGAGATACTACATCGACAGTTTTAGCACACGTCAATTGGTATCACAGTAGTTACCAGCCGGTATCACGGCAATTACTGGCTGGGTATGGGCGATTATTGGCCGGTTTCATGGCAGATACCAACGGTTACCGATAATATCACGGCAAATACCAATGATTATCTGTCATTATCATGGTGGATATCGATAGTAAGTGTAACGAGACGTGACATTTTTTTTTTTCCTTTCAAAATAGTTTTGGCTCATTGATAAATCAATCGAACCCGATAAAAAAGGGGCCGGATTTTTTGTCTGATTAAAGAGCCCAAATTTAATAGTTCAGCTGGGCCTCTAAATTTAAATCAGTGGGCTGGATAAGCGGTGGTAGGCCTTAATGCCACCAGCAATAAACGCCCCAGGAAAAAAGTGCTCTTTCAGATTATTTGGACCATTGTTCTATCTTGTAGGCTTGTTTTGACTTATCCAACAAGTTAAGATATAATTCTATTCCATTTCATTTGCAGTTTGCCGGTTTAGTCAGTTTTGTCGCTGAACTGTAGATGTATTTTTTTTTTAGAGAAATTACTGTAGCGAATTATGAATTATGATTCGAATCGGGAGATGAATTCCCCAACCAAACGGATCCCAAATTTCATTTTGTTCCCTTCTTGAGTCATTAATCTGCCGAACTATCCCAAATTAGTTATTTCGGTGACTTTGTTTTAAAAATTCTGCTTGGTTTAAAATTATAATTCTTAATTTTATTATAATATTTTTCTCTCATAAAAAATTTAAATTTTAAAAATTAAAATTATGAACTATAATTTTAAACGTATAGACTAAACGTCACATTTGTTAATCCAATAATTAAAATCTCAACTGTAAAAAGGCACAACTTACTTTTTTTAAGAGTCATTACCACATTATGCAAAATTACAAAGTTAACTTCAACTAAAGCATACATGGTTCTCAGGTGCTTCTTTTTTGTTGAGATTTTAACAATTGAATAAAATGAATGGCTAATTGTCACAATTTTATAGAACGGGTACTTGTTCAGAAACATTTTAAACGCCAGTGATTCAAATGAGATTTGACATATAATTTAGGAACAAAAAAAAAAAAAAAAAAAAACCACTAAAAAAAGAGAATCTTTATAGTGGAGAAAGTTCACTTTGTCGGTAAAATTATTATTTTTAACTGTTAGATTAATTTTTAAATGGTCACATATGTATATGTTTGCATTCAAAATTTACGGCGTGTGACACAAAACTATTCATACTGCAGATTAAAATGTTAAAAAACTCATTTAATAGTTAAAAATAACAACTCCTATTAGCATAGTAAAATAATCTTTTTCACCATTAATGCACCCTATAAGAAATCAAAACTACACAACATTCTCAAACAAGAATGAAGAGCCTGTTCTTTTAGAGTGTGATTTGAGTGTAGTTTTTGAGTTGAATTTGAGTTATAACTTGAGTTGAAGTTGTAGCTTGAATAAAGTTGAGTAAAGTTAAATAAAATTAGAACTTAAAAAAACGTGAACTTGAATAAAATTGTTACTTGAGTTTTATTATAAAAGAACAACCCCGAAATTTCTCATAATTTAAACCTTACTATAGATTTAACACGCATAATAATTAATAAATGTTGTTAGAAAATTTGGCGTGACTTTGACTGAGATCAGTACTATTTGAGTACGTTTATTTATTATGATAAGAGTAAAACCTTGATGCTCATAAAAAATGAGCCATATTAAGTAGGTAAATTAGATTCAACCTAATAGGACTGGTCATTTTGTGAGGGATGGAGTTATATTCCCATTGAATAAATATCTTTTTTTTTTTTTTTCCAATTTACATCCCATCAATTGCTGGCATTGACAGCTTCCACCCTATTAGTTGTTACCGAGTTGAACGATTAATTCTACGTGCACCTAATTCTGCGTAGTATGTAAGTTGAGGAGACTAGGGTCGCTTCCTAGTCGCTTCGTCAAAGAGGAACCCTTTTTTAACAACAAAAAGTATTTAAAAGGAAAAAAAAAGGGCATATTCATAGGCGTGCAGTATGGAGTGGTCCTTTCGCCGTGTCTCTCATTATATCAACAATCACATGGTAACGCGGTGTTAGAACCCAGATGACTTCTGAGAAGAAAAATGAAACCCATAACAGAAAGTGTCGTAAATGTAACGCGATTGAAATATTACGGTTTGAAAATAATAATGTTGAATTAATTATGCATCCTATAGAGAAGGTTTTTATTATTATTATTATTATTATTATTATTATTATTATTATTATTATTATTATTATTATTATTATTATTTTATTTGAGTATCATCCTATAGAGAAGTTATTGTAATTGAAGTTTTAAGTCATGGTGATTCGTCATTACAATGGACCCGTTTGGTTGATTTTATTTACAATATAAAAGTAAAAATAAGATTATTTAGAGAATTATTCTGAAATTGATTCTGAAATTAATTTTAAAATTACATTTCGTTAATTTTGTAAGAGATTATTTTGAGTATAATAAAAAAATATTAATAAGTACTAGAAAATAAAAACAGAGAATAAAAAATAACTTTCAATCGTTTTTTAATTCTTTCACAAAAATCATTCTCATTGTTTTTTATTTTCATTTTTATTTTCAAATTATTTGCTAAATAAACACAGTTTGCAGACTATTTTTATTTTCGTGTATCAAAAAACGTAAAAAATAAGTAAAAATCAATTTCAAACACACCTAATAATATACTTCCCAATCAACTTCAAAACTTTAAATTCAGTTATCAAAATGCAAAACAATAATAATAATAATAAAGAACTGGACAATCACAAGTGACACATGCAATCAAAAGGATCCTTCTCTAAGCTCTTTATAAAATCAGCCAAAAAAAAAAAAAAAAAAAAGAAAAGAAAGAGGAGAGAGACAAAAGAAAAAGATTGACCAAGTAAATAGGGGTCCCTACTCTCTCTAGCTAGCAAACTTTGATTTCGTGTCTGAATGAAAAATTTGTATAATTGTATGGTTGTTAAATATTATTGACCAAACAGAGGAAGGAAATGAATCGTATTATATCTTCACACGACCGAGGAAAGAACGTAAACATTGGTAAGAAAGGACCAAGTTTTGACTGAAAAATAACAACAAAATTCACTGGCAACCATTTTTTTTTTTTTTTTTTTTTTTTTAAAGTTCCTTTTGCTGAATTGGAATCTAATATATTACAATTCATAAACTTAAATATGAGCTGTAAACCTCTATACGAGAGTTCCGTATTAATTCAACTACCTTACTTTTTATTTTTTATTTTATTTTATTGTTTTTCACATGCAATAGATTATAAATATATTCCCGCTATACATACCTTTTACGCTGGCTTTTACACTTTTGTTAAGCTATTGGAAAATGTTGCTTAGTCAATATATAAATTCATTTTTCAATTTAAATTTTTGATTTGGACTTGAACCCGTGAAACAAACGGCGCTCAAATAATTCAAAACAATATATTTCGGATCCGGGTCATGTTTGGAGTTAGTTTTATTTTTGTTTCACATTTTTTGAGAAAAAAAAAAAAAAGGATCAAAAAACAGTATTTGACACAATTAAAGATAAAAAACATAAATAAAAATAATTTTTTAGTTTAGTATAAAATGAGAGAGAAATAAAAAATGACTTTTATTCATTTTTTATTTTTTATTTCTGTTTTTTCCTTTCTCGAACACAAAGAAAAAAGAGAGAAAAACATTAGTAAATTTTTTTATATTAAAAATAGTCTATTGATAAAATAATCAAATATATTTTTAAAAATAATTTCTATTTAAAATTAAAAATATTTTTATTTTTATTTTTATTTTTATTTTTATATTAAAAATAAAATTATTTTAAAATGAGTTTAAATGCATCAGTTATTTTTTTCACATCTTAGGAGGACCCCTAAATCTACGTTGTTGGAAAATGTTGCCTAGCCAACATGGCTGCGACTTAAGGGTGGACCTGCACGTGAGCCCTTGATTTGTAGGGCCGATCCCATTGTGTTTGAGCGGCGCCAGCATCTTTCGTTTCAAACACGGATATCATTCCAAAATATTTAGCAGGATTAGGATAAAATAACACCGACTGTTAATTAAAAAATAAAAAAGTTGTAAAATAGAAAAATCCTAGGGATAAAACAAATTTAAGAGAAGTATGTGATACAATACAAAACATATTATCATTTTTGCACCGATTCTCCTATGGCCTATTATTTTCTTGATTTAAGAAATTGATACCAACACATTTAATTTTGGCAATCTCCCCTTTGCTATTCTAAAAAAATCTTGATAATTGCGCTCTATTAGGTGATCCTGTTGGAAAAAATTAAAAAGACGTTTAGTTCATATATTAAAATTATGAGATTAGAACTATTTTTAATTTACGTGTATTTTTTATGAGAAAAAATACTATAACGAGTACGAACCATGATTCGAATCAGGAGCCGAATCCCCCTTCCAAACGTCCCTTAAGTGAACGGTCCATTTGCCTATCATGAGTGCAATTTTAGGACTCGGTAGGAAAGTAAAGAAGGAAAAAAAACATTCTTAAAAAGACTTTCTCTTGTATGCTTCTTTATCAGTAATGTCATTTTTTGATCGTTATATTTGGTTAAAATAACACCGAATTAAAAAAAAAGTATATAAAACAAACAATTTGTGGCACAAATTTAACAACTGAAAAGTAAAAAATTATCGGTAACTTATTTTTGTTAGTCCTAGTAGAGAAAATCTAAATAAAAAAAATATAACAAATGGGTGTGACTTTGAATGTTGACTAGTGGGGGGAAGACATGTGCAATCACTCCGACGACATGTGGTGGTGGAGGAGGAGTTGGCAACGCTGGTGGCGTTTCCTAACAACCAAAAAGGATATAATTCACGAAAATGAGGAGAGACTAGAGCAGAACGGATAGAGATAGAAAGGAGAAAGAGAAAGTTTGGTTTATCTCCCTAAGTCACTCCATTCCATTGTGTTTTTCCACCAAGATTTCTAAGTTCCAAATCAAATTGCAAAAATAAAAAGTATATGGACTAACTTATCAAATCACAAAAAATATGGAGTGAATGTAGTTATGACTCATCAGATTTTTTATCAAGTTTAGTTTCATATTTATTTTTAATTTAATATGATTTTAAGAGAACGTTAGATGTACCGTATTATATTAAATTGAATCGTATTATATTAAATAATTTTTATACAATATAATGTTTGGTTTAAGTCGTATTAAAATATTGATTGCGTTATATTAGCTTTTTACTATTGTATTGTATCAAATATTAAACATTAAAATATATAATTAAGGTCTTAACCCCAACCTCACAATACTCTGGTACCTGAAATGAGTTAGGGTATAGGATTGGGTCGAGGAACGATATTGTGGTAAGGGTCCAAAACCTAGGTTGGGGTTAGGTTTTTGGATTGTATTATGATTAGAGACTGAGGTTGGGGTGGGTTTCAAAATTAGGGTCGGTGTCAGGTTTCAAGACTGGGGACAAGTCGAGTTTCAAAACTGAGACCAAGGTTGAATTCTTCAGGATCGAGATTAGGTTTCATGATTAGGGTCAGGTCAGTGTCAAGTTTTAGGGTTGGTGGTGATGTGGCATGTTTACTTATTCGTAATCGAAGTAGACATTAATCGGAGTGGACAGGATTCGGAGTAGGCAGGAATCGGAGTAAAAAATCGGAGTCAAAATAAGCTGTTTACATAGGTTCCAGGAATTGGAATCGGAATCAATCTCAATCCTATTCATGCGTTTACTTACACTCAGAATCAAAATAAACTGTTATAAATTTACTTACCTACCCTTTTAGTAGATTTTTGTGTGTTCAACTTAAAAAAAAAATTGTATATTATGCTAACTATATATTAAAATAACTAACTAGTAATTAGATTTTTTTAATCAGACCTAATTATTCATCTAAGTTATTTTTCTCAATAAATTTTAATTCAATTTCAAGAAAATAATATGATGATGAAATAAAACCGCAAATTTTCTTGAAATAATGTCAAGAAAAACCGCAAATTACCTGCAAATTGAAGAACCCGCAAAAGAGGAGAAGATGAGGTCGTAAATAGTTGAGAGAGAAAGAGAGTAATAAACCCTAGAGAGTTAAATAAAGGAGAAAAAGAAAGGGTAAAATTGTAACTTTGTATTTAATATTAGGAATGGGAGTGGCAATCCGGTGGGGGGTGGGGGGAGTGCCAATCTCATTCCTCAATCCCAAGTTAGTGTGGGACCCACATATTTTCACTCCCATTCCAAAATATAAATGAGTAAGTAAACATAGAGTTGATTCCGAATCCCAATTCTCATTCCCTACTCCTGATAAGTAAACATGCCATAAGTGTAAGGGTTAGGAGTGAATGCAGTTATGACTCGTCAATTTTTTTATCAAGTTTAGTTTCATATTTATTTTTAATTTGATATGATTTTAAGAGAATTTTAGATGTACCGTATTTTATTAAATAATTTTTATACAATATAATGTTTGGTTTAAGTCGTATTAAAATATTGATTGCGTTATATTAGCTTTTTACTATTGTATTGTATCAAATATTAAACATTAAAATATATAATTAAGGTCTTAACCCCAACCTCACAATATTCTTGTACCTGAAATGAGTTAGGGTATAGGATTGGGTCGAGGAACGATATTGTGGTCAGGGTCCAAAACCTAGGTTGGGGTTAGGTTTTTGGATTGTATTATGATTAGAGACTGAGGTTGGGGTGGGTTTCAAAATTAGGGTCGGTGTCAGGTTTCAAGACTGGGGACAAGTCGAGTTTCAAAACTGAGACCAAGGTTGAATTCTTCAGGATTGAGATTAGGTTTCATGATTGGGGTCAGGTCAATGTCAAGTTTTAGGGTTGGTGGTGATGTGGCAAATTTGCCTAACCCACTTCATTAAGTTGAACGAACTTACAAGTTGATTTGAGTGATGACACTCTATCGAGTTAAGCGAACACACTCAATTATCCATCTTAGCCAACTAGTCACTTAATGTCGGCTTACTTGGCATGCTCTCAGGGTCTCATGAAAAGGTAACATCCAAACAATACTTGTTGTCGACAGTCGAGCCAATTCAGTCAACTCAACATATGGAGGGTTGGGAGAGGATGAGTTCTAACTCGAACACACATTGTAAGAAAATTTTATCATATCCTCCTACATATTTTTAAAAAAGAGAATTGTGTTGTAGAGTAATAGAAAAAAAAAATCTAACTGATGGGATAAATTTATAGGCAAAGTCTTAAGTCTAAAGGTTCTACAATTTGGAATATATAAGTTTTTCGCATGTACGGGAAACAACATTTGTTTGTACGTTTTTTTTTTTTTTTTTTTTTTTTTTTTTTTTTTTGTGTACCTTTGTAGCGCTCAATATTATGTGTGTTGAATTATATTTTTTTAAAATGTTACACTGAAATAAATTTAATGTTACACATACGTAGGAATAATGTAAAAACTCGTAATTACCTCTCCAAAAACACTCACAATGATGCTCAAGATGTGATTAAGGATGAAAAACTTGAAAATAATGTAAATGAGGCAATGATTTTATAGTGGTTCAACAATAATTCTTTTGCCTAATCTACTTGTGTATGCACTAATCTATTTTGGCGTTTACAAGCTTGTTCTTGGTAATGAAATGGTGTCTAACCCTTTTCTAGGTTTTCTTGGACCTATTTATAGGCCTTTACATGTGAATATGTATTCTCCGTTCCCAAAGGAGAAAGCCATCTTCTGTCCTTGATCCGCGTTAGGGTAGGTGAGTTTTCATGATGATTGTTCCGGGGAATGCGATTGATCCTTCCTATCTGCCGCCTGATTTCTTGACTTTTGTAGTAGCAATCGAATCAATACTTCCCTCTTCAAGTTGACAAGACAGCTGGTAGAGAAGACCGATAGTGCTGCCTCGGTCGCTGTGGCCTCCGAAGGCTAAGTCATTGCGGCTGGCGCCCCTTCCCACGCATGGTCTCTCGACGTAGAGGGCATGTTTGCTACGCCGTTCCCTCAACGCCAGTGACCGATCCTCTGAGGGGAATCCTCAGCGTCTGTCGTTCAAGAGAGTAGTTGATGTCTCGACCATGGTGTAATAGTTAACAACATTTATTTGTACGTTTTATTTTTTTATGTACCTTTGTAACACTCAATATTATATGTGTTGAATTATTTTTTTTTTTTAAATATTACACTGAAATAAATTTAATATTACACACACCTAGGAATAATGTAAAATATGAACCTAAGAAGAAAGTTTTACGCGTTTGACTGATTCAGACGTCAGACTTAACACGACTGCAAAATTTCATTAAGTTCTGCTAAAATTTTTATGATTTTCTTTAGAGGGGAAAAAAAAAAGAAAAAAGAAGGAGACAAAATCCATAAATGATTGGAATGGGTTATGGGAAAAAGACGAGACGTGAATCAGCATTCGAGAGGGTGGAGAATATTCAGACAAGAGAAATGTAGCTGGCAACCATTTTTATTTTATCATGATGATCACATCAAATGCCAATAATCACCACCAATCTTATCAAAACAACAATAATAAATTAAATAATAATTAAAACTACTCAACATAATCACCAACCAAAACTATTCTCGTATAAGACATTCGTGAATCGTGGGTGCCATTCCTTGCAGGGCTGTCTAAATCATTATATATATATATATATATATCTATATATATATGTATAATAATAAATATATGATATGCAAATTAATACTTATCCTTTGTTTGAAGCGTCATGCGCTCAAATAAGACTCATCCACACCAATTATATATCTTTTGGTGTGGTTGTCCGTCCCACCACCCAAATCTAAATACACATAAATGTATTGAGCGTCTGTTTGGGGCCATAAATCATGGAGAATCATTGACCCAAATCACCCTATTCATTATTTATTTATGTTGTTTCAAGCTTCATATTATTGTAAAGATCCACTAGGTAATTGTTTAAGTAAAATCAAATTTGAAAATGTCAAAAAAAAAAAAACAAAAAATCTCTATAGGCAAATTTTCAAATGTTTATACTTGGAAAATAAAAGATTGACATATCAGCAGCATTGCCTATGGCGATGAGGAATATTTATCACCGTCCGTCACAGCCACTAGGTGGTCTATTATGTTAGAAAATGTTCAAAATCTAACTCACTTTACTTTACTTTTTTTTTTTTGGTTGAAAAAACTCACTTTACTTTTACTTTTTATTTTGTTTAGAAAAAGCAGTATTTTCATTAAACCAAAATAAAGGTAAAGATCTTATATAAACTTTAAAACTTGTATAAGAAATTATTCGTTCACTTTATTGATTCAAGTTTATAATTCGAGTTAAGATGTGATTAGTTTTTTATTATAGTAAAAAAATTAAAAGTGACTGTTTCTAAAAATTTTTTACTGTAATAAAACTCAAATTTTAAACTAAAATCGGTGAAGTAAACGGAGTAAAGATTAAATTGCAAATATGGAAAATTTGACAAATCTAACTCACAAAAAAATACATCTCTTGCTCTTTCGAAATACGAAGTTTATGGAAAAGTACTTTGGATTACAGATACAACTAGATCAAGTTTTCTAAAGCAATAATCCAAATGGTGTTTTAATCCCAATAATCTTAAAAAACGAGCGTAAACATTAATGAAAATTTTGATGAATGATTTGTTATGAGGGTCCTACAATCGAACATTCTACTGTAAGTTTACATTTTTACTTATTTAAATAAAATCAAAATCACATTAAAATTAAAAAAAATATATATGCAAAATAAATAATTTTTATACAGATTTGATAGCTAAAAAATAGAAGCCTAATAATTCATTTTTCAGGTCATATCGTAAAAATCTCCTGATTATAAAGACTTTCTAATCCTTTTTCCAAATTGTAGGACACAACACGGCTAGTAAAGTATACACAGAACTTATTAAATTATAGCAGAAGAAAGTGGCTACCCAAGTTATTTGTCTACAAGCTTGGATGGAAGGATAAAATACACAGAACTCAATCCATCCTTGTCCAAGCCCCCACAAGGATGCAAGATTTTAAAGACAAATCTCTTTTCTTAGTATCACTGTCTATTTAACTTCATAACTTCTAACAATACCAGAAACCCAAAAACTAATTTTTCTCTGAGAAGTTTGGGACGCGAGAGAAAGCAACTCCAACGATGAATAGGAAACAAGCACAAGCCTTGCAAAATCAATGGACAAGAAGGCAGAGAAACAGAGCACAAAAAATAAAAAAGAAAAGGAAAAAAAAAATCTAATTGCAGCCTTCAAAACGGAATTGGTTCTTTTCTTTGTCAGCTTCACCGTCCATCCGCCGATGTGAAAGAGTCTGCAAACCCAGATGGCCTGGTAGGTATGCTGGTCTGCGTATTGTCTCCGCTCGGCAAAAATGACGATGAAGAGTCATCCAGGTTTGTGTTTCCCTCGAAAGCCTGCCATTTTTTCAGAGCCTGCGGTAAGCTCATATCAAAATTGATTCCATATACATCGTCAGAATCTTCTGTTTCGGTTGGTTTCCAGAGCTCAACAAGAGATGAAAGAACATTCACGGCATGGCCCATATCAGGCCTCTGGTAGGGCTCTCTAGCAGTGCAGTGTCCAGCAAGCTCTGCGACTGTGCTAACACTAGCAAGAGTTTCCTCGTCCAGATCAATTGCAGGGTCAATGACCTTCCGGAATGTATCCTTGTTCGTACACATTCTGCGGAACCATGTGACAAGATGTAAGCTTTCTTCAGGCTGGCTCTCGTCAATGGCTTTCCGTCCGGTGATCAACTCCATTAGGATCACGCCAAAGCTATACAAGTCCACCTTTGTAGTAATTTTCCCAGTTACTGATCAATCATCCACAACAAAGAAACAACCATGAATTAGTGCCCTTGTCATCATAAATCTACTGAGCTAAAAATTAACAAATTCAATAACATAACGGCATTATAGCGGTATGATTACTCTATTAAGAGGACGTCCCATGATAATTCCAGTTTACTACTACAAGCATATTTGTTAAAAAGGCAGAGAAAGTGTTCAGATTGTAGCAGAAAAGACCAGGAAAATTAAACGTGCAACAACATGGATAATATGGTTGCACATTAGATTTTTAAGCTTTAAAATCTCCCTTGTGTTAGATAATTTTAATCCCAACTTTCCAACATGTTCCAGAGGCTTGCGAAATCTCATTCAAAATCCTTATCATATTTCCACAATTTGGCGATTGCTCGGGGTCAAAGAGTAATGTTTCAATGCCAATATTGTGTCCTACATTCATTGCGAGGTTGCAATTTCAGTTCTTTGCTCATCATATAAATGAAAAGCCTATCATTTTAAAGATTCAGTCGAAAATCAAAGGCATATATAGAAAGACTTATTACCTGCATATTCAGGAGCAAGATAACCAAAAGTTCCCGCGAGTCTAGTCTCAAATGAGGCTTTCCCTTCTGGAGCAAGACGTACAAGTCCAAAGTCTGCAACTTTCGCCCGCATGTCATCGCCGAGAAGAATGTTGGATGGTTTGAGATCCCTATGAATAAAACTCTGATGGGCTAAACTATGCAGATACTCAACACCTCTAGCAACATCCAAGGCAATTGTCAGCCTTCTCGTCCATTCGAGTGGCTTCAACCCTTCTTCCTTCCAGTTAAAAAGGTACCTACTAAGAGTCCCCTGAGGCATGTACTCGTAGACAAGAAGTCTCTCGTTCCCGTCTAGGCAATACCCGAGAAGCGCAACCAAATGGCGATGTCTGACCTTGGTAAGAACAGCAATCTCAGACTTGAACTCACTTAAACCTTTATCAGCCACGACTCCAGATTCCATCCTCTTAACCGCGATCTTTGTCCCGTCGTGCAATTCCCCCTTGTAAACAGTCCCGAAACCCCCGTGTCCAAGTATGTTTGCATCACTGAAGTTGTTGGTCACATTCCTCAAGACTTGAATGGATATGATCATACTTCCAGCCTCAACAACATGAATGTCACGGCCTCCACTACTTGAGGGACTATAGACTTCGCTCCCGCCACCATTAGCCCCGGATGGTGCAACTACAATCTTCACCGCATCTTGGTTGCCAGAGTGACGGGGATGTAAAACTACTGTGTTTGGACTTTGCACTCTACCTGAATGCTTTCTTTTCCTAGTAAGAAAACAAAACGCGACCGCCCCAAGAACAAGACACCCACCAACACCGCCCACGACAGCTCCCACAACCACCCACGTCTTAGACTTATTCCCGTCGCTTCCCGAAGAACCATTCCTTCCACCGCCACCACCACCCGTCGGAGAGCCAGGAGGCGTGCCAGCAGGAGGGTCACTACTCTTTTCCTTCCCAATATCTTTGTTCCCATCAGTTTTCACAAGCACATTCTGGCTAAACTTTGGTACTTTCCCAAAAAGCTGATTATTCGAAACATCAAGCTCATCAAGCTGAGTCAAACTCGCAAGCTCATCCGGTATTCTACCCGTCAGCATATTATCAGCCAAAATCAACTTCTTCAATGACTTCATCTTCGAAAAACTCAGCGAAATCGTACCCACAAGACCCATCTTACGAAAATTAACAACAGTAATATTTCCCTGAGCATCACACCCAACACCCTTCCAATCGTTGCTACAAGGATCATTCCCTTTCCAACTCTGCGCGAAACTCACCGGATATCCCAACGGTTCCAACACTGAAAGCAAAACATCAACCCGGGCATCACAACCATCCCCAGGATTATCAACACAGAAGCTATTAGTCCCTTGTCTCATATCAATCCTTACACCATCACTAAACTTCGGAGGCGGTCCTTGAAGCAAATTATTAGTGAAATTCACAACTTTAAGACTCTTGAGACTCAACAGAGAAGATGGAACAATACCTGTGAACTGGTTATCTCTCAAACTCAAATCATTCAACTGCGTCAAGTTGGAAAAATCCGGCAAAGGCCCCGAAAACTGGTTCCCGTGAAGCCAAACGTCGTTGAGATTGTTCATAGTCGACAACACCTCAATTGAGCCATTCAGCTTCTGCCCATTGAGCCAAAGGGACTGAATGCTCGAACCCGAAAAGGTGTCGGGCAATTTGCCTTCGAGGTTGTTCATAGCCAAATGCAGCTTCGTCAAGCCGGGGAAATTGCTGCCCCCGAAGAAATCCGGGATTTTCCCAGTGATGTTTGCTCTACTAGCCGAAAACTCCTTCAGCTGAGAACAGTTCTTCAAGCTCTCGGGAATCGTCCATGGCGAGAGAGAAGGAATATTATCAATAGAAATCTCTTCCAACGATGAAAGGCCGTCGAAAACATTCGACGGAATCGATGTAAAGCTGTTGTCGTGGGCTAAAACGACTTGCAAAGAAGCCAAGCCTGACAAGCTCGGAAACGCGTCGTTTAGCTGGTTGGTCATAACCTCGAATTGCTGCAACTCCGACAAGTCGGCGATCTCCGGTGGGAGGGTTCCGGCGAGGTTCTGGTTTCCGATTTGGATCTTTGTGACCCGGCCCGAGCTTTTGTCGCACGTGACTTTGGCCCAGTTACAGTAATCGGACCCAGCGGTCCAGCCCAGAGTGTTCTGGCCTATGGATTTTCTCAGAGCTTCCATGGCTTTTCCGTCGACATTGGACTGGGACTTCACTGGCGAAGAAAACAACGAGAAGATTGACAAAACGACGACGTAGAGGGTAAGAACAAAGGAAGAACCCCAAGAACCCAGATGGGGTTCTTTCATTTTCTTTCTTGTTTCTATTTCTTGTGCTTTCTTTCTTTTTTCTCGGGAAAATAGGGGAGAGAAAATCGGAGGATGGAAGGAAAAGGGCAGTTTTGTTAATTTTTTTTTTTTTCCCTCAGCGAGGATGTCGTGACATTGTATGATAATGGGAGAGAGGAAGCGGCGGAGATAGTGGGAGAAAATTGGGCAACTGGAGAGAAAAAGAGCCCAAAAAAAAAAGGTGGGAAAAAAAGAGGGAAACTGGTGTTTTTTTGGACCCGTTTTTTGGGCGTGGGTTTCTATGTCTATGTTTTTATGTCTCCGTTTGGGGACAGAGAAAGGAAAAGAAAATTAAATTAAATAGTTGGCAAGGTTTTCGTGTGGGGTTTGGGTAAGAAATGGGAAAACAACAAAACAGAAGAGGTTTTTTTAGAAAGAAAATCAATTATGGCTATTCGTAGCAGCTATGGAAGGCGATACACGTAATGAATATCTATGGTATTTGGTGGTGGGTTTTTATGGAGCTTTAACGTTGCAATCTTTGGATAAGGAAATTCCTTTTTTTTAGTTGTCCAAATCTTTTTCTTTTGGAGCCAAAAGCGGCATAAATGAAATTATATTATTTTTCTGTTTCCCAATTTTGGGGATTTATTTTTACTTTTGTTATCGTGCAAACAGCTCAACCTCAGCTGTATGCTTCTCAGACTCTAGCTATTTCCTTGTTTATTCTCACAACCATAATAGAAAGACGTATATTTTGCACCTCCCATCCCCAAATTTTGATACTTGACATTTGGATCCACATTTCAAAAATTTTATCGACACTTTAGTCCCCATTTCAAAAGTTTGTACAATTGGGTATCATACTCTTATTTTATTGACACTTAGGCCCCAATTTTGAAAATTTGGACACTGAATATTAACAGAACAAAAAAATTCAAAAATAATAAAATAGATATTTAAAAGTTCTAAACATTAACCATAGGTGCAAAAATGAATTTAACTTTTTATCAGGTATAATCAAATAATTTATTTATTTTACTGTAAAAAGACTTTATTAACATTTAAATTCATTAAGTCAACGTATAAGAGAAATTAAAGTGACTTATGAAATCTCGCTAAAGTCAGCATGTTGTAATGTGTGCTCATTCATGGATAATGTCTCTAGAATATCAATGTGGTCATATTTTTTTTGAATGGCGAAATTTCATTTAATAATTTACTCAATATAAACTCTAAAATAGTACCATCATATATAAGGATTGATACAAACAAAAACTGGATCGACAAGTAAAGATAACTGAGGTACAAAAATGAATGTGAGTATCAAGTCTTAATAGAGAAAGATCCACTCATCACATTAACAATTATAGTGTGAGAAAATCACTACAGTCGATGAGTAAAATCAATCGACTGAGACCAAAATATCAAGAGTACTAAGATTACTCACAACACCACATAAGATCAAACCTAATGAAAGAAACCTATACCACCACTATAGAAAGTTGTTATTTTAAAATTTTATTATTTTTATGGTGAAAAATTTTCAAAACGGGATCAAGTGTCAAGAAAATGAGAGTTTGCTAGTTTGGGAACCTGGCTGGCCAAAATTTTGAAATAGAGACTTAAGTGCAAGAAAATAGGAGTTTGGAGCCCAAGTTTGAGGACCAAAGTGTAAAAATCCCTTTTTTGTATTGATTGCAATTTATCTAGAAACCAAATTAGGCCAAGGCTCCTGGTTAGAATTTGTTTTTCTTTTTTATTCTTTTTTGGCGGTGGTTATAATCAAAAGAGTTTAGACTTAAGAAAATTTAATATTTGAATCTGTTTTGTATAGTTTTTTTTTTTTTTTTTTTTTTATACATATTTGGAGAATGATTATATATTGGATGACCTTTTTATAGGTACGGAAAAAAACTTTATTGATATTGCTTTTGGATCATGGCTTCTAATTTCATAAAGTTTTATCGATTTTGTATATTTTTTCATCCTTTTATAATTTTGATGTAATCACATTTTACAAACATACAATGCTACTGTGGGTATCCAATCATAGAATAACTCATTATAACTCATTTGGTCCCAAACTAAGTGGAATTTTTTTTTCAAAACATTATATAGTAGGGTTAAAAAGTAAAAAGGCTTATTGATATTACAAAGTTTCAATTATTTGATTTAGTCAACTTTCATTAAATTAAAGTCCTTTTTTACATATTATTTTGGCATGTTTTGACAATGTAGTTGCAGTCATAATTTAGGAGACAAACAACAATACTCCACCTCATTGCAGAGTTGATATATTTCATCCCATCTTTTGTTCATTTCTAATGTAAATGCTAATTCTAATTATATATTTACCATAAAAAATGTGATATAGTATGTTATTTTCATTTTTGTTCAAATGCATAATACTATTTAAAATGTTAAATCTACTTTTTTGCCTAATTATTAAGTTTAGAAAGTTGTATAAGTAAACTTTTATGTTTAAAATAATTAAAAAATAAAAAAATTGTAATGATTGTACGGAGAAGTAAACATTTCAACCAATAGCAATCAAATGTCAAATTTCTCATATGTTATACTTAGTGAAAAATTTGCTACAAAGTATAGCATATAAAAAATTTAGCACAACAAATAACATTACATTGGAGAGTGTTTTTTTGAACTCAAATGTTAAATTTACAATTGGCACATCAGTTATAGTATTGCATTCGAGATACTTAAAGTGTAGAGTTCAAATCTTTCCACATCAAGTAAAAAAAATGACAATTCAGCTTATACAATATTAATAGAGGTTTTTTTCTTTCATTTTTTTCGTATACTCTATTATACAAGGGTAATTTTTAAAAATACCACTTAAAATAGAGCTCCTTTTTATTTCTACCTATTAACATTAGTTCATATATCTTTTTAGAGGATAACTAATCAAGAAATATAGTTTTTTAAAAAAGTACTTATAGTAAATCAGATATTTAAAGAAGTATAATTTGTCATTTTTTTATAATTACAATTCTCAAACATTTTCCCCTCAATTTTTTCTCCTAAGTAAAAAAAATCTTTTCCCCAATATTTTTCTTTTTCTATAGAGGAATGGATACACTTTAATATGAGTTAGAGCAATGGTAGATTGCTAATAAATGTATATGATGTGCAAGTTGCGCACTCTTATTTGAGAACCATAAAGTGAAGCTTAAAATTAACTTTACTGGTTATTTTATATTGTTTAAATTAAATAAATGAATTTTATTGTTGATTTACAAAGCCAAGTCCTCCCTAATCCCTTTCCTTTTCCTTTTCTTTTTGTTCTTGCTAATTAGCCTAGTTAATTAATACAAAATACATAAAAGTCAGGATAAAAAAATAGATATAAAATGTGAGGTCTATTTAATGTATCTTACTTTTTTGCACGTTAAGATATATTTGGTAGGAGGGAGAGAGGGAGGAAAAGAGAATAGTGGAGAGAGATGGTAGATCCCTTGTTTGGTATGAAGGAGAAGAGGAAGGAGAAGAGATATATAGAGAGAGAGAGAGTCTTCCTCTGAACCCATCGTTTTAGATCCTTTCATTAATAAAATGATCTAACTAATCCACCTAAATTTAAATAAAATTACTTTTCCACCATTCAAAATAAATTATTAAAAAATAAATAAAATGGTTAAAATAATAATTAAATAAATAATTATCATCTATCTTTTCAACTCTCTCTCCATCCAACCAAATAACATGAAAGATTATTAGCCCCGTTCATTTCACCGATTTGAGTTTAAAATTTGAGTTTTGTTATAGTAAAAAGTTCTCAGAAACACACATTTAACTTTCTTACTACAATATAAAACTCTCACATAAAGTCACATCTCAACTCGAATTAAAAACTTGAATCAGCAAGTAAACGGGCTCATTATAATCCTCTCCATCATTCCTACTCCTCATCCTTCTAACTCTCTCAATTCTTTTAATTCTCTTCATCTCTCTAATCAAACGAAGCCTTAGTATGAGATCACACACAACACAAGTGATAATGCATTATTAAAATGAAAAATGATCAAGTGTTGAGACTAAATTAATAATTTAATCATGAGAATTGAGATTTCCTTCGTCTTTTGCTCTGAGGAATTATGTAATAGGATCCTAAGCCCATCTTCACTTTGGCATTTTTGTGGATTGCACCCAACAGTCTCTGACAAATTTCATCAGCCAGTGCCTGACATTTCTGGACATACCTTATTTTTTATTTATTTATCACATTTTTAATCTTTAATTCCTTAGTAGTCAATAACCTTATAGTTTACTTTAATCACAATATAAAAGAATGTCATGTAACTTTGCTTGTTTAGTGCTCCGAATCAATCTCGCTAATAATTTGTTATTATTATAGCTAAGGGATTGAGGAAAAAAAAAATAGAAATCCGTGATACTAAATAATGATTAAAATAATAACCATTAATTAGGTGAACTAATGTTCCTTAGGATAAGATCGTAAGTAGTTGATCAAGTCTAGATCAAATTTATAGTATGTTATCTCAACCTAAAAAACTTACCACTTCCTTCTGATAATATCAAATTATTACCGTTTTAAAAACCAGCTGTATAGTAATGAGATTTTTTTTTAGGCACATATAAAACGTTACTACTCTCTTAAAAATATGAGATTTTTATAGTAGGATATGAATAATTAATATTCCTTCAGTTTAAAATTGTTAGATATGTATTAGATTCTATTAATTTTGTATTTTTTTTTCTCTCAGTTTTGATGTGATTCCGACCGAGTGGTCCTTAATCCTTATATTTCAGCAGCCACGTCGTCGCAGAAAAGCACTTAGGCCGGCCCATGCACGTCTCTTTTATGTTTGTCTACCATCAATTTTTGAAAAATTACACATTTATTCTAATTCAAATAATAAAAAATCACTACTATTCTTATATACTTCTAACCAACTCACCAAGCATATTGTAACTAACTAATTAACTATATATTTAACTATTTTGCGTACATGTTCGGAGTAAAAAATAACTCCCGCCGTTTCTTTTCTCTACAATTTTTTTTTTTTTTTCTTTATTATTTTTTAATTTTTGGAAGATCTCCAAACTTTCAATTAACGTTCAAAAACATCCAATAAGCACTCTCAATTGAAATACAAAAAAAAAAAAAAAAAATCTCGGTTGATTAAATGACCAAAAAAGTTACATAAAATTATATTTTTAATCAACTTCAAGTGATTTAAACGATACCCATCTTGTTCTCTCTCTGTTTTTTTTTTTTTTTTTTTTTTTTTTGATAGGGAGATTTCATTGGAGAAAACAGAAATTACAATGTGAATCAACAAAACCCGGATGTAGTAATAAACATCTCTTTTAGTTGAACGAAACAAAGATGAAATTACCAGATTCTTTGAGTTTAATGGTTGGCAGTTGGCACCGAAGGGAAGAAAAAACATTTCATGATTATGTTACATTGTGGCGTGATTATAGCTATTTATATCCATAATGAGGTGGATGAACGTGAATAAGTGTTTTTTTTTTTTTTTTTTTTAAATGATGATTGATGAATACGTTTCTTTCAATGCATCATGAATGCCCTTGAGACTCATCACTATGGGGTCCACATGTACAAGTGGTCCCCAAGAAAATGAGTTGGAAATATTCTTTGAGCCGTCCAAAACAAGACAAAGGGCGTAACATGTATCGTGTTTACTTGTCCACATAAAATCTTGGATAATGACCTCATGTATATATGCGTGCCAAATGGAATAGTTTTGAATAAGAAAGCAACTAATATGTCACAAAAATATGTTGCCAACTCATCAATAGAGGTTCCAAATGCAAAATCATTTTTGTGACACATCCTTTTACGTTCTCTTCAATAATATTTTTGGCCAATTAGATATATTTGTTTATTTTTTTTAAAGGGATATATTTGTTTATTTTTTGTGGTTATATAGTACATTGTTCTTTTTTTTTCCTTTTTTTAATAAATTTAACAAATTTAAAAAGATTTAAAAAGATTTCCAGCAATAAACGAAAAGTATCAAAGCTTTTGAACTATTTATTTAGAAGCGAATTAATGAGTGGCAGAAACTAAATAACTCACGAGACAGACGAATAAATCATAATGTACGTACCTAAAAGCTTTGAAATATTGAAGGCTTATTTATTTATATCATAATTCATTATATTATTATTTTCATTTTCTTTTTGAGCAGCTATGAGATAAGGGTAGCAAAAACATTCACACGCAACTATTTCTTTGTAGAGTTAAGCTAGAAGCAAGCTATCGTTAGATCATGAATGATCAACTTGAATTGCAGTAAGTGATTTCCAACCGTTTAAACCTGCCCAAATATCAATTTCTCTCAGTCTGACCCATGCATTCATGATTTTTGTTAAGCCTAATTTTCATGTACATAGAGGATAAATTTTACGAATTTCTTATGTAATTTATGTTTACGTGTCTCAAAAATTTTAAAATGTACATGTTATACCTCTAATATATAATCACTAACTAGATACTGATTAAACAATGATAACATCAAGATAATTAATGTTATACCAAGCATTTCCTCAAGGTCTAAATGGTTATCGGTACCTTAATCTCAATACCATGAGCTCAATACCTTAAGTTCCCCTAAGACAATAGTGCTTTGGGATAGAACAAGTTAGCTCTCACCTCAATGATAGAGCTCCGTACCTTAAATTTGATACCTGGAGCTCATTCCCCTAGGACAAGTGCTTAGGATAGAACAAGTTAACTCCCACCTCAGTTTATCACGTGGAAAATGAGGAGAAATACTACGCGCGTGTTTGGAACCGTTTTTTAAAAAGGTTTTCATGTATTTCGAGAAGTAAAAAATGAAATGAAAATGAAACGACGTTTGTTTAACAAATGTTTTGAAAACGAAAACAATGAGAATGATTTTTGTGAAGGAATTAGAAAGCGGTTAAAAGTTGTTTTCACTTTTCTGTTTTCATTTATAGTACTTATCAATAATATTATAATATATTAATTAAAAAACACGATTTCACTTTTTTATTATAGTCAGAACAATTTCTTAAAAAACCAACCAAACACAATTTCAAAATCTGTCTCAGAATGATTCTCAAAATAATCTCATTTTTACTTTTTATTGAAAACAAAATCATTTTGAAACCAATTCCAAATGAACCATACATTATTTTCACCATAACATGTGGATTATAAGAGTGCTCAAAGATCCGTCACCACTCATGGATGGAAAAGAAAGAGGGTCACCATCTGAAGAAGAGCAAGAGACGTGGAAGTGAGGGACGTGGGGGAGGATGTTTACACCCCCCGGCCCACCGACGCTTACTCAGAAGAAGAGGCTCTATAAATATGAGGAAAGGGAGCGAAGTTGGGGGGCCAAAAAATTTTCTAATTAGATTGTTACTCCTAAACACTTGTGCCTAGAGAGTACTCTTGAGGGCATTTGAGTGTGTACCAACAAGTTCATCAATAAATTCATACTTTTCGTCTTTATTTTCTGAACATGATTTTCTTTTCTTATTTTTCTCTCATTGTTTTGATCCGTTTCAACTAAGTATCATACTTGAAATTCCGGTTCTTGGTTGTTGGTGAAATTCTACCATTAACCATTAGTGATAAACTAAAGTTAATCAACCATAAATTAAAATTAATAAAAAATTATTATTTTCTTATTTTATAAAATTTTGGCCCTTTCATGAAAACCCTAAAAAACATCCATTTACTTCTAAATCCCATTTTTTAAAGGAAAAACTATAAAATACGTTATTTCTTCTCATCCTAGTTACTGAGGTAAATCTGCCATCCTAGTTAAGATCTCGTGATTCGCCTTGATGCCAGTTATTTCTTCTCATCATTTATTCAAAAGGAAAAAAAAAAAAAAAAATTCAACACGTTTTCTTGCTTATTTGCCAGATTTTAGGACGATTTTGCAAATTATATTCAGAAGTCATGAATCTAATGAGGTTTTTTTAACTCTAACGATTAATCATTATATCGTTCAAATTTTGAATGCAGGAAAAAGTGTTTCTCAAGTTAGATCAGAATCGTCTGTCTTTATGATTACAAAGATCTCAAGCTGAGTTCAAATTGAAGATCATCTAAAGCTGAGATCCAAATTTCCAGTATGATCTTGTGGAGATTTGGCCCTAGAGGCACATTTCTATCTTTAGGTTTTTTTTATTTTTATTTTTTATTTTTTTAACTTATTTATTATCTGATTAATAAAAGTCTCATTTTCTGATTTAATAACTTGATTTTCCCTTATTTTAAGTTGAGTTGTTTATTTAGTTACTATTTTTAAGTCAATTATTCGTTTTTGGTACTTTCTAACAATAAGAGAACTACAATACAAATATCCGATCGATTTTTCCATATTTTTGAAATACTAGTTGCTATTTGTGTCATTACACTTGTAAAAACTAATGCGGATATGAACAAGCTGTACGTGAAGGGTTAACTCAATTATGTATAAATTAATAGGCAACCCATGGACATATGTTTTATGTACATGTTTTTTTTCCTGTTCATATAATAATATCATCTCATGTCAATTAAAATAGTGTAATTATATGACCAACTTTTAATTGATATGATATTATATTTTAATTAACATGACAAGCCATTATTAAACAATGGTGCCCTCAGAAGTTCATTTATACAATCATACAAGAGATGATCGTCCCATTCTCATTAACGAAATCAACCTTAGTTTCATACTGCTAAGCTAGTGATACACTAAGTACACTACACACATACAAACGTATACCTATATATATATATATATACCTATATATATATATATATATATATATATATATATGCACACACAGACGTACGCCATCAAACGCAAACCCTTATGTATTAGAAATTGAAAACACACACACGTTACATACATACATACATACATACATACATATATATATATATATATACACACACACACACACACACGTATGTATGTATAGACACGTACAAACAGTCTACTAGACTCATGCAGGGTAGTCAAAGGTGGTGAATGTGCTAATGAAATCACTCACATGTTGTTTTCCAATCCCAATTCGGACCAAGAAATTCCCAGGTTCTTCAAGATTCGGCATCAGAAAAACGGCCTCAGGAACCGGAGTTCCCAACAGACTTGCACCAGAAACCTTTCCCCATCCGAAATCTAGAGCATCAAAAGGGAACTTTAGCCAGTCAGATACAATAGTGAGTTCTCGCATGGAAGGAAAGAACTTATCCGAAGAGCGCTCTAGGGCTTTCACATAGAGCTTGATGTATTCGTCGGTGATCGTGTCTTTCGCTGCTTGGATTCTCCGAATCGTGTCGCGAAGAGGTTCTTCGATTAGATCTTTGGCCGAGCAGGAGACGGAGGCGAGAATGAAGGCGTTGCCGGTGAAGTTGCGGCCGAGAGGAGGTTGCAGCCTGCTTCGTGAGTCTACCGGAAACTGCAGGCATATGTTTGTGTTTGGCTCTGGGGAAAGAGCCTTCACTCTTGCCTGTTTGGTATAAAGGGTAAAAAGAAAATAAACTATAAATAGTTCTTCAATTCTTTTGATATAAGCCCCTCCCTTAATTAACTAAAATTTCAAATGTATCTCCACTAAATCTAATTTCCTATGGTTTTTATTATATCAAAAGCGGTATAAAAAACCTTTTTCGCAATGAATGTCTTTATTAAAGCATTTTTTGTTCATACAAACATTTCAATTGTTATATCATAAATACCTTTTCTTTGATTTGCTCTTGTTAAAGTAATATTTATTTTCAAAATGTATCTCTATTTAAATTTTTTTCTTGTGGCACTCTCAACTACTATGTTTTCATATGTACATTCTAAGTAATTTTCTGTTTAAAGCTTTATTACTTGAAGATGTTATTCTTGTCTATACATTATGTCATATTCAAATAAAAACACGTTTTCATTGAGACTTACATTTTAGTCCATTTGATTTTTTTTTTTCACCAAACTAAACAATTAAGAGTGAAATGAATTAAAAAAAAAAAACCTAGTAAACTCTTTGGAAAAATTTATATTTGAGTAACAAAAACTCATGAATAAACTGATTATGCACGTTAATTTGCAACATTTTTTTATGTTTTTGATTTATGCTTCCTTTAAAATAAAGCACTGTATATACACACACGTCTAACACTTCTATCTCATATAGTACTAGTGATTCATAATTTGATCCAGCATATTTTTGGAGAATTTGAAATCGTAAATACTTTTCACCCTTTTTGAAAATCGAAGACTCCTTTGAAGATCGAAACATTAAAGCGGACGATACGTTAACAAACAACAATCATACTGCTCAAAAAGAGATAATTAAAAACGATTACTTTGGGTTGATTTTGTAATATAAATTTGAACGAAGAGCTTTTCTTACCAACATATTGCTCGTAGTGAGAAGGGCTTTTTAAATTGAGAAACTCCTAATCCTTTTTCTTTCGTTTGTTTATTTTCTATTTACTTTGCTTTTGCAATTCGTTTTTTTTTTTCATTTTATTTTGGGCCTTGTATGCTTTAGGATTTTAAATCCTCCCCCCTGTTTTTAATAAATCTATGACTATTCAAAAAGAAGAAAAAAACGCTTTTCAACACTGTACTAGTTGAATATATAACATGCAAATATGTAATATTTATCATCAAAATGACATGAAGATTAACAAATTTTTTGAATCCAAAAAACGCATACACATTTTATAACTTGGTAATTTGAGGTGGTCTTGATTTAACTTATACAGATATTATACACACACACTAATACGTACATCCACTAGTGTCGTATTTTTCGTTTGATGTGTCCGTTCTTTTTCTTTTTTCTTTTTTTAAGGCTCAGTTTGTTCCTTGAGATCGTAGGTCTTTTTAGTTGTTTCTAAACATTTTGGTTTAATATAGATTGATTATGACTTTGCATTTTTTTTCTTTCTATTAATATGTTATAAAAGATGATATTTTGAGTGAGTGCTCATGTTTATATGATGTGCTTGAATTTCCTAATGCTAATATTGCTCCATCTCTCCATTTTACTATGAAAATTTCTTCCCTCTATATAACTTATAAATTAAATTATCCGTTACATACCTTCCAAACATGCGCACATAGAACGTCAAAGGTAGAGCACTTGGAGAGCTCGCCGCTTTGAACTGCGAATCCTTTCCATGTCTCCACAGTTTCCTTGTTCATGCAAAGCGTGAGGAGTTGTAGGCCGCTTTCAATTCTTCCAAACTTGGCTAGCTCTGATTCCCACGATCCGTCGTCAGAAGCCACGGCTTGCACAGGAATTCCATAAAGATCTTGAATTGCAGCGATATGATCTTGTTCGAATATCGAAGAACTCACTGTAGATTTAGGGCTTGAAACATTGTTACCATCAGAAGATCCACCAGTAGTAGTAGTAGGAGCAGCAGCAGCGTTACTGATGGTAGCACTCAAAAGCTTTTCACGGGAATGGTTTGGGATGATCATAAGCTGATCATGATCATCATTAGTCCTATCGTCTTTGTCTGATCTTGAAATATGAGCCCAGGATGCTAAGAAGTTGAAGGCGCCGAATCCATCAAACAAGGCGTGGCTGCCTCCGAAACCGATAGAGATTCCTCCGCAGGAAAACTTTGTTATCTACCCATTGGGATGATCAAAATGTGAAGGACAAAAGTTAAGAGTTTTAAAGGGAAACAGAAACCACAAAAAAAGAGTACGTTTTAAAGAAAACACACAAAGAAAGTAGCGGCATTTTTTTTTTTTCTGTACGCATAATGTGTGAGAGAGAAGCGAATATAAAGAAGGAAAATTAGTTGTTAATTGCAAGCAATATCCTTCCTTTATTAGCTGCTTAATTAATTTGCAGCTTTGGTTGGTGAGGCAGAAATTAAGCCACTACCTTTTGTGGATGTATGTTGGAACATTACTTTTTGTAAAGGCTTTTGAAGATTCTCAGCCAGTAATTAATCATTACGTCTTCAGTTATTATAATAACTTGGAATACTCTTGTACGAAAATCACTTGGAAAACAAAAAAAAAAATAGTGTTATAATATCTTAGTTAAAACTGCAGAGAGCAAACTAAGAACGTGACAAAAGGAAAGGTAACTACAACTTTGATATTGGAGCAAATACTAACCGGCAAGTATGAAGATTCTTAGTGCTAAAAAAAGGTGTGTGAATTATGTTTTTCTTATTCCTCCCTTGGTAGAGGGTTTCATAAGTGCTAAATATTTATAGAAAATTAAGCTAAATACTTGTGATAATATGCATAAATACATACGATAAATTATAAATAACTTTGAACTCCCCGTTTTGAAAATGGTGTAACCCACTTTCTTATAGGTTTTGCTTTATCTAACTCTGGTAATTATGTTTGGAATGTTTTTATTCCGTTCTTCTTGAATTCCTATTTACGAACTGATATGATTTTCTTTATCAATACAAATGAAGTGTGCATGTTTACCCTTTAAAAAAAAAAAAAATAGTTTGGCTGAAGACTTAACATGATTTCTAGCTATTTTATTTGCTCTGTTCCCCATGTCTTTAGAGATCGGATTGTACGTGCAGAAAAATTTTCTTGTTAAGAGAGTATTCATAAATATAATTGGTGGTATGTTGGGACGTGCTTTATCAATTGTTCATTTAGTTATAAATAGGAGAATGTTTGAGACTAGGCTTCACTCATGATCTTTTTTTTTTTTTTTTTTTTTATTGCATTCCTTCTAATTTCTTTCTAATTATAATCTAACCTAATTAATAAACTAACAACAACAACATCATAAGGAAGCAGAGAATTAAAAAAATCAAGTGAATTAACTATCCCTCAAAATACCAACGAGGACTTATTAATTCAGAAATCAAAATTATATTTAAAAAAAAAAAAAGAGAAGTGTAGGGTTAGGGTTTCTTTCCTGAATACATGTCACTACAAATATGTTACGAGACATACGTTATATAAAACACACATAACACCGAGGACAAATCCAGGGAAAAAAAAAAAAAAAAAAATTAACGGCCCATATATCAATAGTTTTTATTAGTTCCTACTAGTAATTATTAAAAATAAATTAGGGCAAAGTATAACCTGCACAACAACGAGTGGGTTATCTGATATGTTTCCTGTGTCAGGCAGCTGACGAACAAGCTTCTCGTAACAAGGCTTGTACTCATGCAGTTTTCCAAGCTCTTCAAGCTTGGAACAAGTTTCTGCGGTTATCACGGCGACGCCTTTTTCGTTACAGTCGATCTCAAACTTTCCCGTCCCCGGATTAGTTCTAAGTCTTCCTGCAGCTGGGAACCAAGAAACAAGAACCCTTTGAAGAGCTCTTTTAGCTCTTTCAATCGCAACGGCATAATCATCCGTTTCGGCAGTGCAAGAAATCTGATTAGGTCTATAAAAGAAGATAGTGTAGAGAATGGCAGGAGATATCCTGTCCAGACCGGAAAGTTCAATGGTTTGTGATCTTTTGGACTCATGTACTTCATCATCACACAATGGTTTCAGAGATATTGTTTCCTTGATGAAAACGTTGAGGTCCATGGTATTTGCAGAGAATATGATCAATTTGTGTTAATGGGAAATTATTGAAGCTGCCTGAAGCTCATGATCCGAAGAAAAAGAGAAACCCTAGATATTTAAATAAGCTTCAAAGCATATGCTACAAAATGCTGGTATTGTCAACTTGAATAAAACCCTAATTTTATAGGTTGATTAAGGCCCACATGTTGTATAGTGGGGTTTGCTAGGAGGTGTGACAATATGCACAATAAGATAAATAAAATAAAATAAAATCATGCGTGTATGTGATATATATATTATCCACAGAATCTAGTACTAATCTGCAAAAATCAAAAGACGGTTCAAATAAATCATTGTAATAAATAGATAAGATGTGAATACATATATGTATGTGACGAATATAAATGTAGTAAAAGTAGTGATAAGAGCCTTTATGTGGATTATGAATGGGAAAGCTGGCAATATAGGTAGCTGCTAGCTAGCTGATTATTTTGTTTTGTTGTTTTTTAGGTAATAATTAATTAATTGTTTATTTTCTTTCTGTAGTGGTTGTCGGTAATCTTGTTTAGTTATTGGAGTGCAGGGCGAATTATGAAGGACAGATAACTAAATTAGCTTTTATGTTTTGGACATTTCTCTAGAAGTTCCATTGTCATCATCCCCTCATATTTCTTACTACTTGATCACACGTCTCCAATAAACCTAACCCCGTTTTTTATTTGACACTTTTGTCTGGTATAAGTATGATAAAAAATAAAAACTTTAGTTAGGTTTTAGTAGGGCATTAGTTTGCAAGCATTTGACTCATATGTCCCCTTTTTTATTCCTTTTTCGTTTCCTCAAGACAATATCATGTCACGCCAAATTAAAATATTCTAATATAACCTCTTGGTTTATGTGGACATAGTATTTTAATTGATATGACATATAGTATTAAACGATCTCCAATTTAAATGCTAATAGTACTCAATGCTATATTTGGCTCTAAAATTGTGGAAATAACATATTTGATATGTATTTTTTATTTGTTCTCAACTTTTATCTATGATATTTCAATTGACATGGCATAATATTATTAGAAAGACATAAAAATGACAGTAATAAGAGAACACATAAGTCGAATATCTTCATTTAGATTATGGATGGATATCGGTGAAACAGAATAGCCTCGTTCGTTTCGCTCGTTCGAGTTGAGAATTTGAGTTCAAATGTGAATTTCTGTGAGAGAAAACACTATAACAGAAAAAGTTGAATTTGAATTGTGAGAGAAAACACTATAACAAAAAAACTTGAGTTGTGGGGTTACATAGTCTTGTAACCATAGTTCTTTGATCCAAAATTTTTGGATTAATGTGAGTAGAAAACTAACATTTGCGCGCCAAGGAAGAGCATGCACTACTCTCTAATGAATGCACAAAATACAGATCATAGGTGATCAACCATGCATGCAAATTAAACGTTGGGAGGGAGAGATGAGGAATATTAAATGGGTTAATTAAAAAAACTTTCCCTATAATTTAATTTAATGTGGTCAAAATTTTTTCCCCACTATTTTAGAAATCACATAAAAAACAAGTTTTAGACAAGTGGTGCAGTTTTGTGAAAGTTTATCATCTTTATCCCCCAAATTTAATTTCCGGGTATTTATATATATATATATATATATATAATTGTATTATACGTGGTCTTTAGGGTACAAGTACTTTCGTTGTAGGGCCTCCACTTGCCTTGTAATGCCATGAAACTTTTGAATACAAGAGGACAATAATGAAGGTCTCTGCCGTTCCATGGACGAAAAGTTAAGCCGAAAAACATGCATTTTGTCTCCATCCCGATTACGGTCTCTATGTCGTTTCTGCTTTGCGAAAGAAATAAAAGCTAAAGTTCTGTGAGTTTCCTCTTTTATAGTGCTACTATTAGTGGTGGCCGGTGGCTTATAATTTAATATATTTTATTTACATGAGATTCCACCTCATTAATTTCTTTCCAACAAGCTGTTTGTACTCTATTATATTGTTAATTTAAATTCACGTCCATATGTTCTTGATCATTAATTAACATGACACGCCAAATAAGAAAATAGTTTTCTTTTTCAAATTAAAAAAATCTTGAATTTAGCCCCAATGTTTTTTTCATGAAAGAAAAACATTGAATATGACATGTTTTTCTAATTTAGGCAAACAACAACATCAAGGAAAAAAAAATGTCGTTTGTATTTCTCAGTATACAACGACACGTCGTTCATTCCTTTAGGGCCCCGATTAACGAATGAAGTGTCAACTTTTAAAACTGATATGTCGTTTACGGAAGAAAGGAGGAAAACGACTTTTTCTAGACAACAAAAGCAGAAACAGAACTACCGTTTTGTTTACCAGAGAAAAACGACATCTTCGTATACACCAGAAATATATCGACTTGATATTATCCTTTTAGAATTAAAAAAAAAAATTGTTTCCACTCCGTAAATTATTAATGAGAGCATAGGAGAAAAGATTCGTTATTTTTCTATTCAGGTAGGGGAAAAAAAAATCGAAAGTACGAAACGACGTGAAGGTAAAATGAAATGAGATATATGTTTATATATTTATATATCGTCCATATATAGACACGCACACACACACACATATATATCGTTCAAGACGGAAAAGCGATTGCCACTCTTATACGATTCTAAACCACGTGCTTCTTATTGTTATTTATCTGAAAGAAACGACAAGATTAATTAGCAACAGTTTTCCCCCACTGCCCCCCAAAACATCAAAAGCACAGACAAGTACTAGAATCTCTTCTTAAATTACAATCTGAACATCACGCCTTCTAGCTAAATATTGCAATCCTCAAATTTATATACAATAAACATAATTAACTATATATATATATATATATATATATATCATACATACATACACACACGTGTGTGTAACCTATTTAGTCTATTATTTTGTGGTAATCCTCAAATATTACATAATTAACCTATATATATATATATATATAATGTGGGTGCGTAACCTCTTTAGTGTATTATTTTGTTTAATCGATTATATTGCTGTTGAAGTCTATATGAATCTTTTGTTTGATATAAGCAATGGATTCAAAGGCAATAGCGTTTAGGTCCATGGTGGCTCGGCAATGGCGGCAATATCCCAAAATGGTGACCTCCACTGGCTCTATGTGCCTTATGCAATGGCTAAGGATGTGTGTCACGTAGTTTATTTTTCTTGTTTCAACACATATTTTTTCCCACAAGCAGCTCCATTCTCCCATATCTCGTCACTTGCCAAAGCAACAAATTCAGTTTTACTGAGCTTATGATCCATATGACAAGAATAAGCTGAAACGACATATATACAAAAAATAAAAATAATAAATAAATAAAAATAAATAAATTAATGACGTGTGCATAAATAGAGGAATTAATTATTATGTACAGTAAAATGTTCATGCTCCATCTTTTTCAGTGCGTGTAATTTAATTTCGAAATTTACTCACTATATCAAGGGCTCCAATCGATCATCGTAATTCTGCATGTTTCCAATCGATCATTTTCTTTTTCCCCCTAATTCATGAAGGACATTACCTTGTTTCAAACTTATGCTTACTAACCTAATGCACCAAATGTGAGGAATGAAAGATAAAGTAATCGTTTGCCTAATTTCCACCATAAAAACTTGTGACACCATAGTGGTTGGGGTCGTAACTAGTAAGGTTATTCGTTCTCAGGTTTTAAATCCGAGTCAATCATACCATAGACAACTTTATAAGGAATTCATACTTGTCTCGCCCAATGATTTAAGTATATGCCACCTTTTACCCTTATAATTTTTTTTTCATGAAAAAAGAAAATTGAAAAAAAAAATTATGCATTCAAAGTGGTACACTGGTACTTCGCAAGTAGTATTCACTTGATCAGGTTATCACAAGTAAATTAGTATAAGAGAGAGCGTGATAGTGGCTGATCATACAATTGGTGTGACGGTGAAAAACTGCAGTACCACGTCTTCCAATGACTGAAACTGGGAGTAAGCTTAAAGAACCAACTAATACTAGTACTGCTGCAACGACGAAGTGATTCTGCATTTTTCGTTACCATGCAATGATGCTTATAATTGATTTGCTTACAACAAAATGCTTATAATTTTCTTATTTAATTAGTTCAATTAATTAAGGCTTTTGTAAATCTTTGTAACACACACACACGCACATATATGCGCGCTATAAATATATATATATATATATATATACATACATGTATATATATTATGAATATGCGTGTGGGAAAGAATACATACAAGCATACTCAAATTAATATTAATATAGTTTCTATTTGTCTTCCTAAAACGTTGAGGGACAGAAGAATATATGTATAAGACAGAAGAATATATGTATAAGCTTCCCTTAAAAAAAAAAGTATAAGGAATACATGATATGCTTTTATATATAGTGCCTGCTTGATGTTTAGAACTCTAAAGAGACAATGCTCAATTATGTGTGTGTGTGTGTGTGTGTGTGTGTGTGTGTGTGTGTGTATTGCTTGGTTATTACCTCCTTAATTACTTTTCTTGTATAACTCAAAATCTTTTATTAATTGGATTTATCCTCTGAATGCGTTCATACTTTTTTATATAAATAATTAGTCTTTACTCAAGAATATAGTTGTTTCCATTAGAGTCCTATTTTTTTTTTTTTTTTTTAATCTAGATCACATACTAAGAAGTGTTCATTACAAAAGTCGTGGCATTATGCTAAGAACTCGATCTTATTTTTTTTTTTTGGGTTTAATTAATAACATAATCAAAAGCAAAAGAAAAGGAATTAACAATCCTAAAGCATAAAAGTTCTAAACATAAGAGTAAAAAACAAGCAAAGTAAACTAGACGACATAAAAATAAGAAAAACCACATTAAAGAAACAAACCAAGAGAAATTAAGAGAATTTTCTCAATTTGAAACCCTTCCACTATGAGCCCTAAGTAATTGGTAGAATATTGACTTCCTCTTTTTTTTTTTTTTTTTTTTTTTTTTTTGCTTTATCATTTATTTCCTCAAAATATCCACATATGCTAATTAATTAATTTGTCTTAAAAACTTGAAGTAATTATATTCTCTATCTTTCTGAACAAGTTTTCTAAGACGATTTCTTGCACATAGCAATCTTGAACAGTTTGCTGACTTGGGATTGCTATTTTATCACTGCATTATCTGAGTACTTAGACATGCATTCAGAGTTTCTCATGTTTATCGTGAAGGTAATCCGGTAGCGGACAAGCTTGCTTCAGTAAGAGCTTCTTCGATCGGGTTTTAATGGTGTTGTTCTGTACTCTGATTGTCTTTATGCTTTCATTGTCAGTTGTGGGTCCTCCTTATGTTTTGCTTAGATGCAATGATCATGCTCTCTTTTTCTTTTGTCTAGGGTTTTAAAGACGCATCCTTTTAAATTTTTCTTTTTCTTTAGGAGTGAATCTTGCATTTAACGAAATGAATCACAGAGTTTTCTCCTCTTCAAGATATGGGCATTTTCTTGTTTTTCTTTCTTTAGTTGTTCCTGTACATTTTTGCACTTAAATGAATCACAAAAGCAACAACAATATGTTTTCTCCTCTTCAAGATATGGGCATTTTCTTGGTTTTCTTTCTTTAGTTGTTCCTGTATTTTTGCACCTTTGTCTCTCCTTTTGGAGTTGGACCTACAACTTTTATTTCGTATTTCTTTATTTTTCTTATTTTATACTATTTAGAGCGGGGAATTTGGTGGAAAATTGAATTATTAGTGTCTCAACTTAGTAGGCATTTGCTAGTAACTTTTGATATCAGTTATATATTTTCT